>OZ014438.1:44659321-44815751 GCA_963966035.1 Acleris laterana
TCACCGGCCGGTAGTCATTCAAACACAAATGGTGAAAATCTTCCGCGGCAGCGTCGGTCCCGTCCGAATCCGCCGCCTCCGCCGCGCCATAGTACAGCCTGCCGGGCGCGCCCCCGCCCCGGGCGGGGCCTTCGCGGCCCAGGCACACGCGACGGAGATGTCCCGTGCGTTGGCACATGCTGCACACGTAGTCCCGGAACCGACAACTCGCATATTCATGATCCGTCGCTCCGCAGCCCGCGCAGTTACCCCTGCGAGCCACTCCGCCGTCCGTTCTGTAGGCGGGGACGCCGCTCCGCGCGCTCCGCCCGCGCCTCCTCGAGCCGACCCGCTCGCGCTCCGGGAACGCCAGCCGCCCGCGGCCCGCGCGCCGCGCGCTGGGCGTTGGCCCCAGCCCTCGGGCACCATCGCATGAACCGCTGCCGGCCCGCCGGTCCCCGCACCGAAGTACCCGGTGCCCGGTGCCGCTTCTACCGCAGCCGCGTCCCGTTCCGCCGCCTCTAAAGAGACCGCCAGTTTTATAGCGGTAGCGTAAGTCACCGTGCCGTCCTCGGCGAATAATCTTTGCCGTATTACGTCACTTTTCAAACCGCAAACGAATTGGTCTCGAAGATTCTCATTTAGGTTGGCTTCAAATTCACAATACCTCGCAAGTTTTTTTAATTCCGTGACGTACTCGGCCACCTTCTCGTCACTGGTTTGCCTGCGTTGACGGAACCGATATCTCTCCGTAAGTACTGAAGGTGTGGGTTGTAGGTGCTGAGTAATGAGAGCGACCGCGTCATCATATTTCAACGTGGCCGGTTTCTTCGGACTTGCTAAGTTCACCAACAACTCGTAGGCTTCATTACCCATTACCGCTATCAACGTAGGTAATTTTAATTCAGTTTTCACATCATTCACTAAAAAGTACATCTCCAGTCTATCCACGTATGCTGACCACGCTCCGCTTTGGCAATCGAACACGCCGACCTTCCCCACTGACATGGTGTCTAATCAGTAAAGATCGACTCTGCACCGTTATTATTGTTTGTGTTACTAACACCAGCTGTAATAACACAAGTACACAACACAATTTATGCACGCGTAGATAATCCCAGCCTCGTTAGCCACTGTAATAAAACAATGTAACTCCGTTCTTTAGCAGCGTTTATTCACGACTGATCTCCAACTACCTTAATTATCCAATGCAAGTTAAATATGCGAATCTACCCTACATTACAGTATAGTATACAGCTGAAGAAAGGGTACTGGACTTACTCCAAATGTGCCATCGCTGAAATAGTCCTTAATTTCCGTCATAATTTCCTTTGCCACACTGGATGCAAACACTAAAATTCGTGCACCGCCATCACGATAGTAGTCCGCTAACAGAAAAGAATTTAGGCGGAACCTTAATGTCAGAAAAACTTTTGTAATGTAATTTTTCAACTTCCAGTGTTTTATTTCGATGTCGGTAAAGTGTCGACTTTACACTGGAGAATTCTGGTAACTTGCTAATAATATTAATCCCAGAATTTTCGAGTGAACCCACGGCTTTTCTGTAGATCCTGGGTACTGACGCTATGTCTGATTCACTAACTTGTTTTTTACAATCGTACATCTTTATATCTATTTCGTTTTTGGCATGATCAGGAGAGCACGTTACTAAATGGGATGTACTTTTTACCACAACATTATTATCAATAGTAACAGAACCGACACATTTGCTTTTACGATATAGAGCACAACGCCATAATTATAATGCCCGACTCTTTATGTCTTTAATTTATAGTATTGGTAACCATTGAACAATAGTACCTTACCTCGTCCCCTTTTTATTACATTTAAATCACACATTTCACAGAATAAAAAAAAAATACAAGTATTATATTCAAGTTCAATTCTTTGTTGAATGGCTACTGTCCAGTGGGACAATTCTGCCAGTGTCAAGGTTGGAAGCAGGGATTGAAAACCGGTTTATTTTCCGTAGCGGTTAAAGCCACACTATGAGAGCCTAACCCATAATAAAGGTTACGCTCACAGGGAGCGAAATGCATTTACCGGTTAGAGAGCGCTCCTTCCGTGTGAGCCGAGACAAGGGTGAATGACGGAAGCGCTCTCTAACCGGTTATAACCGGTAAATGCATTTCGTTCCCTGTGAGCGTAACCGTAACCGTAATCCGTTGGAACGCAACCCAAATAATTAACCGGTTTAACCTAAATAAATACCGGTTTATTTGTAACCGGTTACAATCCCTGGTTGGAAGTTACACGAGATCGGTAAAAATGGTTTTCCAGAAACAGATGCTGATTCATCAGTTGGGGAATCTAAAAATAAAATAAATTATATACACTAACTACAACTACAAATACTAAAACTAAAATTAGAATTTACAACTTAATATTAAAATCAATAATATACTTAGCTAAAATATATACAAAGGAAGTATTTACAAAAGTGAGGACATAACTAAAGCTAGCTGGGCGAGAGATGAAATCAGGAAGAAAGTTATAAAGAGAAACTGGAATATTGGGACAATTGAAAAAAATATGATCTGGGGTTCCCTCCTCGAGACCAAAGTATTATATTCATTACTTATTAATTTGTGATTTGATAATTATGTGACAAGATTTCAGTCAAGCAAATGTTTTATCTATGGTCATAGATTCAAGTTCACTATGTAGGTTGTCTATCAATTACCTAGGTCTACATAAGAGTAGGACTATTGGGAGTTTTGTTTTACTGGTAAGTCTACTGGGTACAAAGTTCCCAGTGGTCTTACTAGTAAGTCTATTGGGAAGAAAATTCCCAGTAGTTCAACTGGTAAGACTACTCGGTAAAACTACTGGGAAAGGGGGAACAAATTACTTAAATATATTACTTAAATTACGGCAACATGACATTTTCCAGAACGACGGCGACTCGTCGCTATCGATCGATCTAGCCCGACAGGCTTCTCGGCGGCGTTGCGCGTAGCATTAGTTGTAGTTGCCACAGACTAAATGCATTGAACACGATATAAAAAGAAAGCAAGCCGATGCAACTCGATGGCACGATGGACATGGTGGCGATATATAACCTTCTAACCTGCAGGTTCATTTATTTCAATATTCATTTGTCAGAAACCTCTGTGTGATTCAAATACTTAATACGATAAATACGGATGATGTCGATTAGTGATGGTGGTGGTGGTGTGTATATATTAAAGCGTGTTGTTTTAGTACATAATTATGATTATTATTAAGTATGTACGTGTAATTATAGTCTGTGAAATTCATTACCTCAAGTGTATTTACGAACCCACCCTATACATATTATGTTTCACTCACTTCATTCATTCACTAAATTAATTCACAAATTCACTGTATGATTCTCAACCCTATGAAATGTCAAAGAAAAATTCTTAGCTCAAGAAAGAAAAAATAGACTGTAGTTGTAGTTTGGGCTTATTACATTGTATTATTATTATTTTTAATTTATTGAAAACCAACCTGGTACAACCATAACAAACGCCCTGCAAAACTGTTAGCCTCTCATCTGTGGGCGCGCTTTTTCCAACCCCATTTTGGCCGTATAACTGTGCTTCTGGCCAATAAACAGCGAATCATGTATTAGTCTCGCTTTAACCAATTGAAACGTACAGGCAATGAAGCACGACAGCTAGCAAGCGGGAATTTAAATGTTGGGTTGTATAAAATCATATTGTAACTCATTTTATCATACGCAATGATGGCAATTCAATTGAGGTACCTACTTACACACCTTGTAAATATCGTAGCAGATATTTCGTTACTATAAATCACAAAAAAACATAAAACATATAGCAACTCACGTTCTTAATTTACTAACAATTTCATTGAGAAATAAGTTTAACAAGTGATTTATTTTTAGTATTTGAAGCTTTGAATAAAACCCCATTTGTCGTATTTTTATATATAGGTCTACCAGAATCTGATGGCATTTTTAAAAGTAAAAAAATATTGATTTTCATATGGCAACTGTCAACTGGCAGCCGTGTCAAAGTCTTTGTTTACCATTGCTTACATTTTGTAATTCGTCTTCAACGATTTTTATCCGGTGAAAATGTCGAGAAAACCGCTTATATCTCAAGCGAGGAATATCGTATACAATGTGTATAATAAAATACGCGAAGAAGGAGGTGTAAATCCAACACAATCATCGATTTTAAAGCGTGTCGTGGAGTTGACCGGTAAGTTGAAACGAACTGTTTTGATACTTTTAGGTTTTAGTATATTTTGTCTTACATAAATGCTACTTATTACAGGGGTTCCCAGCACTACCATACGTAGAATTATAACTGAGGGCACCTCTAACGATGGTAAATTTTCTACAACTGGTAAGAAAAGAAGAGGTGGGAAGAAGAAAATCAACTTGGATGACTTTGATTTGGAGTTGATTAAACGCAAAATAAAAGAATTCTACTCTGTGCGAAAGGAAATTCCAACGGTTATGAAACTGTTACAAATTCTTCGCCAAGAAATTGATTTCCAAGGAGGGAGAGAGTCTTTGAGGCTAGAGAAACATTTATTTCGTAGTTAGTTGTGCTCACGACTGTTTTAGGGGTTCGTATAGCCTGACAAGTTCCTTTTTAGCCCTCGCCATGTTGCGGATTTTCAGTGGAACTAATTTATTTAAATGGCAACGTTTTTTTTTGACAACGGACGTTGGAAGTCATTGAATGTCACCGATGTAAACAAATCGATTTTAAAATTAAAATGCCCAAGAAATTTCACCCCGATGCAAAAAACATTATTATAAATACATTCAAATGGTTGCGGCAGAAAAAGGACGAAGGATTCAGCAGCATTCCAATAAACAATGTTTTGAAATTAGTTGTTGACATGACGGGTATGATATTCATAGTACAATTGTCATGAATTGGTTAGCTTGGTACTAAATATGTATATTAATTATTAAATTTTATTTTTTTTCTCATTCAAGGCGTCTTACTTACTTAGCTTACTTTTACACTTCGTTATTACTTAGGAAGTGACTATAGAAAATTGGAGTAAATGCTGCGAACACGTAAAAAAAATAGAAGACGGATATAGGACAAAAGGTCCTATAATCGAATCACAGACCGAAAGATTTATAATCGAGGTTGGTGGTCCTGAAAGCGACTCTTCAACGGACGAAAGTGAAAATACATCGGAGCCAGAATCTGATGAATATATGGATGTCGAATATTTAGAATCGGATTTTGACGGATAGGTAATTATTCATATTTAATTATCAACTAGAAATGCTCTTCCGATTACATGAAAACATAGTTTCACAATCTACAAGTACTTAATTGTATATCTCACTCGTTCTTGCACGATGCCAATACTCACTGTCCCGACTATTCATGACGTACACGTATAATTGCCATATGTAAGCTGTTTGTAGCGACACTACATCAGGGCTAAATAGGAACTTGTCAGGCTTTATATGAATATCGAAAGTTAATATATCAACCAATCAATCAGTCATTCTTGAGTTATGGTGCAACTTACTCAACCTAAAATATTATGATATTGATTAAGCTACCTACTGTCTAAGTAACCCGATTATATCTTTTATTTTTTACAGGCTAATCATTAAAGAGATTGGTTTTGAATTTGTTAAATGCCAATCCAAAAGGACCATTTTGATGGAGCGGCATGACATAAAAAAACAAAGATTTAAGTATTTGGAGCGCGTGAAGAACAACCGTGAAGCTGAAGGGCATCAAAAAATGAATGTCGTGTATTTAGATGACACTTACATTCATAAATAGTTCATGTTCTGTGAATAAGTGCTGGCAAAGCAAAGATATTGCAGGTCCGTCTAAGAGTATTTCACCTGGCGCCAGGTGGATCATTGTAAACGCTGGAGGGGAAAACGGCTTTGTACCAAATTGCTGTCTGGTGTATAGGTCAAAAAGTTTGTCTGCTGACTATAACCATGACATGAATAAGGACAATTTTACAAAATTGGTGACAGATAAGCTAATCCCTAATCTACCAAGCCCATCCCTAATTATTACGGATAATGCTAGTTATCATTCTGTACGGGTGAATAAACCGCCCACACAAGCCAACCGTATTGCAGACATAAAAGAATGGCTCCGTGCAAATGATGTGCACTATGATGATCGTCAACATGTAGAGAAAATTGAAAAAGATTTCATTAAGCAGGACGAAATAATTGAAATGTTAGAAGAGAGGTTTATTATAAATACTTCTCTCTCTTCATCGTCCTCAGCAGATGAAGAACAAGAAATGCAAGAAGAATTTTTGGAATCATTTTCTAGTTCTGGATGAAATTTAAAGTTATTTATTATACTCATTGTATATAAATTAGTGAGAAAGAATGGTGTGTTTATTATTTTAACTCGGAAGTATGGGAATCAGAGGAACTCCGCTCGAGCTATTGAGTGACTACCTACATGGTCGCACTCAAAAAGTTAAAATTGGCAGGTATGAAAGCAGTGAGGAACTTATTTCTTTCGGAGTCCCTCAAGGAAGTGTCCTCGGTCCCACGCTATTTTTAACATACATCAACGATCTTACCAATCTTGCAATTGACGGAGGCAATATTTTTTCGTATGCTGATGATACTGTTGTTGTTTTTAATTATGCTTCTTGGGATGCTGTCTATAAGAAAGCTGAAAAAGGGTTACATTTAATATCTGCCTGGCTGAAGACCAATTTACTTACACTAAATGAATCAAAAACGAAATACATGTGCTTCACCAAGTACAACAACACCCAGCCTTCGAACAACTTGCGATTAAAAGTCCATAGATGCAACCTACCAAGTGTTCAGCAGTGTCAATGCTCTGAAATTGAAAAAGTAGAGTCCATTAAGTATCTTGGTATAATTATTGATCAACGTCTCTCCTGGCATGGACATGTTGAATATCTTAATGGAAGAATTAGGAAACTTATCTGGATATTTAAAAAACTAAAACATGTCGCCCCAAACGATGTGCTTAAACAAATATACGCTGCGTTGGCTGAATCTGTCATGACATATTGCATCTCCGTCTGGGGAGGTACAAATAAGACAAAATTCATCGAGGTTGAACGAGGGCAAAGATGCTTACTCAAGGTAATGCACTCGAAACCCTATAGGTTCCCCACAGCTGAGCTATACAAAACTTGTGACCTCCTAAGTATGAGGAAACTATACATATTGAACACTGTGCTAAAATTACATAAATCACTATCTTTTAAACCACTCAACACTGCAGAAGAAAAGACAAGCCCGCCCTACTCCTCTAATGAAATCTAAATTTGCAAAGAGACAATATACCTCACAAGCGGCCCAATTGTATAACACTATCGATGCTAAAGTCTCTAATTATCCCTTACAGGTTTATAAATGTAAAAAAGTCATCTTAGAATTATTAAATACTTTAAACTATGATGAGACTGAAATAGTAATATGTTAAAATTGTAATTACAAGTAGAAAATTACATGAACTTAAATTGTTAAATAACACACACCCACCCAAAACACACACACACTCACTCACTCTCTCACACACACACACACACACACACACACACACACACACACACACACACACACACACACACACACACACACACACACACACACACACACACACACACACACACACACACACACACACACACACACACACACACACACACACACACACACACACGCGCGCGCGCGCGCGCGCACGCTCGCACGCGCATAATTAACCATAATGAGTAACAAAACTTACCTACATAGTTTCTTAGGTTATTTAAGTCTTTAGCGTAAGTTAAATATATAAACTAACTGCTAACTTTCTTGTGAACCCTGTATTGTATTGGTTGTTTTTGTACCCTTAATCCTGATGCTGGAAGAGCGGGATCTTCTGTCACAAGTATTGCCATACTTACAAGAAGGTCCCAACCCTATCCTTATTGGTAAACACACTGATTGTGACCAATAAACAAAGGATCATGGGCAAAATGGGTGTGGTACCAACAGGATTGAAACCTATACCATTAAAAAGGTATAAGGTTCTAGATCATTTCTTACTATGGCCACTAATACCTAGCTCACCGGAAAACAAAGATATGGATATAAGTATGTTAAACCATTCGCTTACTCTGCTAAGTAGATTTATCACCCTTTTTATTAACGTCATGTGTTTTGTGTTTGGATGCCAACATAATATATACTGTTTAAGGTATATAGTCCATGTAAAGTGTTCTTGAAATTGTTGATTTATTCGGTAAGTATATATATGTATATAAGTATATCATATTATACCTACATTATTTTATAGTTATTCTTATGTTGGAAGGTGTTGTTGTGTTCTAATAATATGCCTAGTTTCTGTCTGTTAAAATGCATACGAGTCTTGGTTTTTAAACTGTAAGCTTGTATGCATTAATGAGATAAAAATATGAAATATTTCGCTCAAAAATACAAGTCATTTTGATAAACCATACTGTTTGTGTTTCATGCGTCATATAGTGTTCCCCTTTCTCTTTAGCATGCCTCTTTTAAGTTCGCATTTTCTCTTTATGTTTCTACCCTCTAATGTTGCATTTTTTTAAAGTATACCATTTGACTGTCATTTGTTGTTTGCCCTTAATTGCTATCAGATCAACCGCTAATCAAGACTTTTTGAACTTTGCTAGCTTGTCAGACCGATTTGTGCTATTGATAATTGTTTTTTACCCTGACCTTTGGTATATACATTAGATTCTGTTATGATTAATTAAGTGAGATGGAAGGGCGGCGTTGTATTATGTGTCCGCGTTCTGTTTATCGACAAAGGCGGCATATTTTGGACCAACGTTTACCTGAACAACGGCCGGAACTAGCAGCGTTTATTCGACAGCATGCTGTAGATCAAGTAAGTTTTACCAGTTAGACAGTAGACAATAAAACAAGTAGAGAGACCATTTATCAGTCTAGATTTTGATCAAGCTCTTTCCTTTCGCGTTACATAGTTGGGTGTTTTATTTCAGGTGCAATTCAATAACGTGCATTCATTATGTCACAGATGTTGGCAACAAGCTAATAATGCTATTAGAAATGTTGAAGAGGAACACCCTCACGGATCACAAGAAGAAAATGTCATCGTCCCTGTTAACCAAACCATATCTGTTCAAGAATACATGAGAGCCCCAAACAGAACTGATTGCTGTATATTCAATGAATGTCAATATAATACTCGATGCCGGATCCCGAACTCGGTTAAAGTATATATGCTAAGTGAGTACAACTTTTATATTCCTGTTAATGCAAGAGTGTGCCGAGAACACTTAAGCAGTAATGATTGGTCTGATTTAATAAATCGTTGCAACGTGTCTCACGAATTTAATGCAGCCGATTTTATACAGATATGCAATCTATTGAAAGAGGGAGCTTCTAATGCAAATAAATTCAACTTCGAAACAATGACATCGTTGAATAACGATGATTTTTTATTTTGGGTCGGCCTTAACTTTGAGCAATTTAATATAATCATTAGTCAAACACCACAATTACAAGACTATACGAATACTCCGCGTACAGCACTTGGCATATACTTGACCAAACTTAGATCAGGCGAAAGCAATGAGAGACTATCGTCATTGTTTCATATGTCTCGTCGTTCTTTAGAACGTCAGATGAAGATTGCTCGAGACTGTTTACTAGCTGGATTCGTAGAACAGCACCTAGGTTGTGATCACCTCGAGAAAAATGATATTTTGCAACGGAACTCAACAATGGCGAAAGGAATATTCGGGAATAATGAAAATACTAAATCAATTATTATTTGCGACGGAACGTACATTTATATAGAAAAGAGTTCCAATTTTTTATTTCAGCGAAAGTCATACAGCTTGCATAAATATGAGAACCTATTGAAGCCATTTATGATTGTCTGCAGCGATGGTTATATAATTGACGTATTAGGACCTTATGCAGCTACTGCATCTGATGCGACAATCATGCAAAGAATTATAAATGAAGAAAATAGTGCATTCCATTGGCTTTTTGAACAAAATGATGTATTTATTTTAGATAGAGGCTTTAGGGATAGCGTAGGAAGTCTAGAAGAGTGTGGTTATGAAGTTCACATACCACCTACTAAAGACAGAAACGAGAGGCAGCTCACAACAGTACAAGCCAATAAGTCTCGTCTTATAACCATATGTCGTTGGGTAGTTGAAGCCATGAATGGTAAAATAAAACAATGTTTCAAGTTGCTTCGACAAACTTATTTTAATAGAGCTTTGCCTCATATGTTTCAAGACTTTAAAATAGCTGCCAGTCTGTTAAATGCATTTCATCCCGTTTTTGGAGATCATAGACTAGCAAACGATTTTTTGAATACAATTCACGAGAGAGTTAATGCTCCCAATTTTTTATACGACTATGTCGTATTGAAAAATCTAAATAGTCAACGGAGGAACTTTTCAAGACTCCAAGCAAATCTCCCGTTCTTACAAGACTTTCCACAGTTATCAGAAGATGATGTTATGTTGTTTGCCCTAGGCACATATCATATAAAACTTGCAAAATCATATGCCGCAGAGCACATATGTGATGGCCTTTACATGATTGAAGTTTACAGAGAAAATATGTTGAATGATCTCATCGAATGCAACATTTTCGAAAATAATGTATGGCTATTACGGGTTCGTACACAGTCGAGGCACGTGAGGTCACGCATATATTACACATATATACTGATTGACACCGAGCGACCTGGAAGAGATGCCATAAGGCACCATTACTGTACCTGTCTAACAGGCAAACGCACTATAGGAAGTTGTGCTCATATTATTGCCATAGTTTGGTATTTAGGTTTTGGTCGACATAGGCCTTTTAATCCACCAGCACTGAGCTTAAGTTTTGTGATTAATGAATGAGATATAGATTTTATTAATTAATTATTCAGTGTAAATAAATAACAATAAGTAGATAGATTTAATTAATTAATGGTTAAGTGTAAATAAATAAGAATAAGTACATAGATTTAATTAATTAATGATTAAGTGTAAATAAATAAGAATAAGTAGATGGATTTAATTAATTAATTAATAAGTGTATGTATTTAAGGCTTAAAAATATTTTTTTGTAACGATTCAGAGGTAAGTATATTTAGTTTAAAAATAAATCGTTCAAGAGTGTATCAACGATAAAATGTTACTATAAGGTAAAGGTATTTAATGAATTTCATTCTGACACGTAAACCCGGTGGATATACTACGTGAGATTTATTTATACGATAACTGCATATTATACCTACCTAACAACAACCATTATTAGTCTGTTGGTTCTACACCCAATTTCCATACAAAAGTGCCCATGATCCTTTTCATTTTTCATTATGAAGGAAGAACTACATTATATTGAAATTCTACATTCTTCTTACAAATAATATAGAAAAATTACATCATATTCTTTTTACTCAAAACAGATGCGGGAAAGCAAGTTATACAACTTTGCTAAATTTCAAGTTGATAGCTTTTATAGTATCTGAGATAACTGCTGTAACCCTAAAAATTGGTTCTCGAGTTACAGGTGGCTAAAATGTGTATACTCGTACCTACTGAAAATTAAATAAGGTCACCAAATAACTTTAAATATAAAATTTGCTCATACTTGAGGTTTTTCAATTTCTCATATTATGAATATAAAATCACTATACATTAAATGGCTAAATAAGAACCCATTCTGACTTTCAAACGGAAAACAGGATGATACCGTTGTGTTATTGAGACAACTTTCTGTCAACACCATTGTGGCACGACTGGTTCTCTGAAGTCAAGATAACAAGAATGACTTTATCATATTCGTTTATGTATCACAATCGAAGCAAGTTACAAGTGTGGCATGTACAAATTGATTTCTACAAAATGCAATTAGAAATTATTGCTAAAATTGGATATTTTTGCATATTTATTATTCCTCCACTATTTGAATGTAAGTACCAACGGAAACATAATAACTTAGTTTCAGAGTGTGCGTTAACTTTTGGCTATCTTTTATCCGTCTTTTACGACAGGTAGGAGCCTAGGAGGATACCGCACGACGTTTTCTTTTGATAGCAAGACTTCATTTCATTCCATGCGTTTCGGCTTGCTACCGTAGCTGCAACAATTTCCGCTAGAGTCCCAACATGCGGTCCCACTTTTGGCAACAATACTCGTCTTTTTTGGGTTCTGTAGTCAACAAGGAACCCTTATACTCGTAGTTCTGTAATGTCCGTCAGTTTCGTTCATCCGTCAGTCTGCAGTTTAACCCGGAGACTCTCGGTACTACAAAGCTGTAATTTGGCACGGTTATACACATTAATACGTCATTCGTATGCGTCGTGGTCGAACGCATCCGCCATGCATATGACGAGTATCCGCGTCGTAGTAAAGAAAATTAAAAATGAAAGTCGTACAATACAATGCAATATACACTTTAAAAAAAAGATTTATTGGTTTTAACGGATACATACTTACACACATGAAAAGAGAGATACAATTACCCAAGGACTTATACTACTACTTACTATTTTTAAAGAAACACCACATACACCAAGTAACGGATATACAGTAAAATAAAAATAAAAGATACATGGACATGGACATTGTTTATTTTTGTAGGTATGGGATAGTTAAGTAGCTAAAGATTCCATTTTTCATCTCACTAGCTCGGAAAGCCCTTTTTGTTTGTTTGATATCTATTGAGAAAATCGCTTTTTATCCACATGTGAAGAAAGAGTTTTGACATTTGAAGGCAGCTTAAGTGATATTTGACAGCTAACAAAACGTAAAACGTTAAAAGTGCTGAATTTGTAACATCACAATTTATGAATTGCATCGGGTTCAAAACACTAAATACAGTCTTACAACTTTATTTTAATTCATAAATATCAGCATTCAACATTAACCTTCATTCTTGTTGTAAAAACGGATAAAATGTTCTGACAGTCCAAGTATGAGGGCCGTTCCGAAAGTTTCTAGCTGTGTCGACATTTATTGAAATATATTTATATTGTTGATGGATATTTAAGGCAAATTCCAATATAAACATTGTGTCCAAAAATCGTAGATGTAAATCACTTCGTTTGTTGTTTACGATTTTTTTAACACTAGACGTGTTAACGCTTTGAAAAATATGCAAGCGACGTATTCCTGGGCTATATTTTTGCTATAATTAATACGGTCTGTAAATTTGTAACCTTTTCATTTATTCGAACATAAATATTACAAAACGTGTAGTATATCAGTCCTATTTTAAACCATATGTTCCCTTCAACATTCTATATTAGAATATGGAATAAACAAGCCTTGAAGAAATGTCTAAATTAGAGTCTCCAGGAAAATTCAGTGACTTTCAATGAAAGCATTTTGTGCAGTACTATATTTGGGAATAGAGTAAAACAAGCTGCTTAAATATATTAAAAATACTGACGATTCCATCACGGGCAATAATATCATCAGAATCAGACGACCCCTTTAGATTTGACACAGGTTTTGAATACCAAAAAGCTGATGATTTCACCAAAAATTCAAATTTCATAGAAAACGACTTCTCTGTGAAAATTAAATATAAAAAAAAAACATTATTTTTTTACAAATATATTTGGCAAACCTGTTCATAATAAAATTTCCTTTATGAATGTAACAACAATATAAATATATTTCAATAAATGTCGACACAGCTAGAAACTTTCGGAACGGCCCTCGTAAAACGCATCCGAAATAATAAAAAAAACTTAAGTCAAAACTTTTCAATTAAGCTGTCAACGTTAAATATTCGCATGTTTTTTTGGTTTGTTTTGTGACTGGTTAGATAATTTCCTCCAAATCATTTATTTCCTGAAGTATATTTTCCGATCCCGTTTTTCCCCATTCCTGAATTTCACCACACGCATTTATTTATTCGCTCGTGGTCAATCAATAAATCCTTTCGCTAGTTCCTATTTCTAATGAACACTCGCAGGTAAAATACAACTTTCCCCCCTTGTATAACAAATAACTATTTTCTACTCGCGTGCTGCTATAAATCTAGAGTTTAACCAAGGCGTGAAAACAGTTCTATAATAAGCATTACCATGGTAATAACAGTTCTTTTATAATTATTATAGCATTGAGATTATTTTTTCATAACTTAAATGTTCACATCGATATTATAGTAGGCATACATAAATATAGCGATTATAGTATTTTGCATTTGCATCCAGAAACTATCATTTGTTGTTATGGAACTGATGATGAAGACCACAGCCACCGGGACTCCTCAACGGTACCTATTTCAAGGGTGGCGATATGATATAGATCTCGATTATTAATAATTTGTGCAAATGCAAAAGTTGTATCTTGTCTAGGGGACACTGTTGATGTAGAAAAACATATCAAAACTATTATGTGGTCGTCTTGCACCGTCTTATATGTATACACATAAGTAGATGCTGTTTTTTCTCCTTTTTTCCTTTTTTCCCTCTATCTCTATCGTAACATTTTCGGCATGTTTTCCTGCTACATGTTATTTGATATTATATGTATTATGTTTAACACGTCGTCGGCAACGATTGACCTGATTACAACACTTAAAGTTAAAATTGACCAAAAACATGTTGCATTAGGCGTTTTCATTGATCTTAAAAAATCTTTTGACACAATCTGTCACGAAAAATTACTAAACAAATTTTATAACATAGGAGTCACTGGAAATGCACTAAAAATTCTGAAATCTTACTTTTTTAATCGCAAACAGGTCGTGAAAATAGGTGAAACACCTCTGTGTAATTACGTACGGCGTACCACAGGGTTCAATTTTAGGGCCACTGATGTTCCTTGTTTATATCAATGATATACAGGACATTGGATTAAAAGGATAATTGACACTTTACGCTGACGACACTAGTCTTTTGTACTCTGATAAAAATATTGTAAATATCATATTAGATGTACAAAGAGACCTAGATATCATAAATAACTGGCTAAATTGTAATTTACTTACCATGAACGTCTCAAAAACGAATTATGTTATATTTACCGCAACGAATAAAACAGTCCCTGATTTTATACCACCATCAATCAATAATCAAAATGTTAATAGAAAAACAAACGAACAATATCTTGGTTTGATTATTGATAGCCACCTCACCTGGAAACCTCATATCGATAAAGTAAAATCTAAATTAACGTCGCTCATGGGTGCTATCCACAGTATCGCTTGCTGCCTACCGCGAAAAGTAAAATATCTAATATATAATTCCTTAGTCAAGCCTCATATTGACTATTTAATCGAAATATGGGGAGCGGCAGCGAAGACTAACTTAAATAAACTCCAAATCGCACAAAATAAAGTCCTAAAAGTCTTGTTTCATTATAAATTTCGAACTCCTACTCGTAAACTTTACAACGATCTAAAAATAATGAATATTTCTCAATCATATGTATATTATACATGTCTATTAATCCGCAAAATTCTTCAGAAGGACGTAAAATCACACAACAGTTTCACAAAAAAACAGCAAGTGCCAAAGATTAAATTAAGAAATGCTGATCACTTAATACTGCGACCATCTAGAACAAAATACGGGAGAAAGAGCATTATCTATGAAGGTGCTAAATTATATAACAAACTACCCAAGGATGTGAAAGACTCCAAATCCATGACTAGTTTCAAATAAAAAAAAAATTAAACCGACTTCAAAAAAAACATTAAACTAAAACTCCCTAACTAAAACCACTAAAAAACGAAAAATAAACTGAATTACTAATTATTTAATTCAAAGGCCAAAACGGCGCAACTTTTTTTAATTATTTACATCAAACACTTTACTTACTTATTAAACTTCCTACCTACCTATTCTTAATAATATTCAAAATTAACCTATATACTTACAACATTATTTTACTTACCAATCTAGTTATATGTATTTACAAATTATAATGATTTATTTACAAAATTACAATGTGACGCTTATTGTTTTAACCTAATTACCTATTAATTAAAATAAAATATTATTATAATGTGTACCTACTGATCTGTTTGATTGAAGTTGGAGCATTAAATATTTACAGAATTCTTACACGTACCTACCTAAAATAAAATAAAACTATTGCTAGGTAAATACTTTAAACTCAACAATTACTTATATGTACAAATAACCTTATGAACTACGTTTTTATACCTATTTTTTGCCAAATATAGTTTTAAGTTAAAACAACACAATTTGAAGTCGGTGCCAAACAAAGAAGTAGGTATTGGACAAAACAAAATGTACTTACAACGTTTATTTATACTTAATAATCGATACCTAAGACTTAACAAGACTTAACAACTTGTGAATAGGAACGAAACATTTGTTTGGCACCGACTTCAAATGGTGTTGTTTTAACTTAAAACTATATTTGACAAAAAATAGGTATAAAAACGTAGTTCATAAGGTTATTTGTACATATAAGTAATTGTTGAGTTTAAAGTATTTACCTAGCAATAGTTTTATTTTATTTTAGGTAGGTACGTGTAAGAATTCTGTAAATATTTAATGCTCCAACTTCAATCAAACAGATCAGTAGGTACACATTATAATAATATTTTATTTTAATTAATAGGTAATTAGGTTAAAACAATAAGCGTCACATTGTAATTTTGTAAATAAATCATTATAATTTGTAAATACATATCTTAACTAGATTGGTAAGTAAAATAATGTTGTAAGTATATAGGTTAATTTTGAATATTATTAAGAATAGGTAGGTAGGAAGTTTAATAAGTAAGTAAAGTGTTTGATGTAAATAATTAAAAAAAGTTGCGCCGTTTTGGCCTTTGAATTAAATAATTAGTAATTCAGTTTATTTTTCGTTTTTTAGTGGTTTTAGTTTGGGAGTTTTAGTTTTATGTTTTTTTTGAAGTCGGTTTAATTTTTTTTTTTTAAAGTTTGTTTATTTTTCTATTTTCAGTGTAAATAATCGTAGGTACGTAGTAAGTTGAACTACTTCATATAACTTGAGCTATAATCCATTAAGTAAACCATGGGTAGACCTACAAAAGGTGCAGCTCGCATGAGGCAAATTAGGATTTTTTCTTTATATAACTACAACATGTTTAAAAATCGTGGAAATCGGTCTTGATTTAGGGGGTGAGAAACGTTATCGCCCGGAGCTAAATTTGCATGATTTTTTTTTCAGCCACGCGATTTTAGCGGCGCTTCACAAATCTCTTAAGACTCTTAATACCTAAAATATCAAAAAATACTGACTTTAAACAGTGATCCTAGTGGGAATTATTTAAGTCAGTTGCGATAGCCAGATAGTTGCAATTACGAGACTCCATCTTACCTACAATATTTAACCCTTAATAACATAAATAAAAAAAAAAAAAAAAAAGGTTTTTTAAAACATTCATTTTATTTTATACTTTTCATTGATCATAATAAACTGTTATGTAGTCCCACTTCTTAGTTGATATGAAACTTTGAGACATTTCAAGCACGCCGCAAGCAAGACCGCAGGAAAATCATAGTCATATTTAAACAATTAAATGTTCTTCGTTATAATCGCTCAACTATCTTAACCGAGATATTTGATCGCCACCCTTGAAAGAGGTACCGTTGAGGAGTTCCGGTGGCCATCTGTGGTCTTCATCATGAGTTCCACTTCACCAAATGATACTTTCTGAATGCAAATGCTAGGTTTGTTACTAAAAATACTAAAATCGCTATATGTGTGCCTACAATATTTGAGGAGTTCCCTCAATTCCTCACTGATCCCCTCATCAGATTCAGATTTGGTGACAATGGGACCACCTCGGAAGCATACACTATCAAACCAAAAAAGAATTTTTAAAATCGGTCTACAATTGACGGAGTAACCGGTGAACATACATAAAAAAAAAAAAAAATACATACAGTGGAACGTATAACCTCCTCCTTTTTTGAAGTCGGTTAAAAACTAATGAAATTCCATGTTATAAATAATTTACACTTTTAGATACCAAATAATATATAATTATAATTTTCGTAAATACATACAATATAACTAAACATACTTACACTTATATTACTTTATAATTTTAAATTAAATAAATTATCTAAGTACATACCTACGACTAGGTATAAATTGTATTAGAATTGCGTTTTTTTTAGCTAGATAGTCGAATGCTCTGTCCTTTGCACTCTATAATAGTACAGTGAGGAACAGAACATTCGACTCGCTAGCGAGTACGGTACTTGTAACTCATGGTAAGGGTACTGATACTGAAATAATAGTTGTGACATCAGTTATGAATTTACTGGTATGTAGATAGGTACAGAAAAGCGAAATCTGTCAGTATTTTTTTTGCCGGAAATTCTTGGCTTTTTTTTCAAGATGGCACATTGCGTATTGTTTTGTAGATTTTTGACATTCATATACTTTTTATTATTTCTTTGAAAAATGGATGTTGAGGGCTCAAATCATTATGTCACTTAAAAACAGTAAGGCTTGTGGAATTGACAGCATTACCACGAGAATGCTCAAATTAGGTATGTGCATCATATTATGGAGTCTGGTCGGATAAGTGTGAATATGTGGGGCTGGATGAGTGCAGCCGACCCGGGGGAACTAGCGCGAATGCCCAGCCGAGCGACCAGTGCTAATTATGTGGTCGTGTTGGAGGACACCATGTTACCCACTGTTTGCAATGTTTATCCGGAAGATTAATTACTGGTTATATCATTCGTGCAAGATAATTGCCTTATACACCGTTCGCGTGGTGTGCGGAAATGGTTCCGTCAGCACAATTATATAGAGGTAATTTCTTAGCCGCCGGCTAGGTCACGAGACCTAAACCCCATCGAAAATGTATGGGAGTTATGGGTATATATATATATATATATATATGTGGGATAGCTTCAAGTTTCTTTAATTTTGTTATTGTATATCGAAACGCAGCAGTGTTGTTGATTTAGGTTAGAAGAAATAGTAATGTATCTGTCACTTTTCGTCTCGGCAATTACGATGCAGTAACGCCTTACCAGTTGTAATTTAGATTAAAGAAAAAACAAAGTTACTTTGCATGTCTTTTGTTTGCTATTCCTTCAAAATAATGGGGCTCGTCCGGGATAGAGAAATACATCGCATTTAACGTGTTTATGAAGAAAAGAACGGAAGATTATCACAGTTAATTCAAGAAGGGAGCTGCCATTGTTGCTCGGTGTGATTTGCTATTTGCACGTTTGACAGCTATTTACACGCTTTAACGACTGACGACTGTGCTGCCAAAGCACAGAATAAGTAATAGTACAAGTACAGAAGCGACTCTCTGTGACAGCAAACATGCCAATTTAAACCTACTCAGAACGCGGGAACGATAATAATACAATTGTATGCACGGAAGTGACCTTGGTTACATTTTTGCGATCGATGGAGGCAAAATGCACCTTAAATCTACGCCGCGAGAGTCTGTATTATTTCGCCCGTCATGAGCTTTACTGACTCCGCCCACCTCCCAAGGCCCGCACTTACTTGTACTATTAGGTACTTTTCCGTGGCAGTTGTAAGAAAACAAATTGAATTTATGATATATTGTAGTTTTATATGTAGTTCTTACTTAAATGACGAGAAAAAATAGTACATGCCTGGAGGGCTAGCAAAAGTTGTCCGCGACTTGTTTGTTGTTTGCTCGGATCTCCCTTTCTATCTACGTAATAAGACGTAGTTTACTAGTTAATAAACTTCAAAATATATGTCAATTTAATTATTTATTTTTTGACATTTTTCTGTAATGTGATAAATGCCTTATTTTTAGTTTTATTGAATCCCGGCTGTGCTAATACTGTTGCACACCTGTAATTGATTGGTACTTACTATTTAACTATTTTCTTTATACATACCTTTTGTATTTGTATTTATTTGTACAACTATTGGTGTGTATAATTGAATAAATAAATTAAATAAACAAATCAAGTCTGTAACGATAGAGACGCACTGAGTGACAAGCGAGAAAATACAACTTGTGCTACCCGTACTGGATAGTAGTCTAGGAGCTGACGCACGTTTCCGACAAAAAATAACCATATATTGTAAGGACTTTAAAGTTTCATTTTGTAAAAGTTGCATTACAAAATTTGTTGTTAACATACTATAATATCTTCGATATAAACCTAAAAACTTTTTGTTTGTCTATAACAAGATGAGATAGATAAGAAAGGGGATAGGACAAAAACTTTTCTTATACATTATAGGTAGCTCATTAAATTTACTAGGGGCATGTTTTAGCGCAAATAAATACTAATCTACATATTGTTACAATTATTATAAAGGTTGTACGTTATTTTACGGACTGAAGTTGTTCAGAATTTCATTTTATAGATTTTTTTTCTCGTATTATCATTTCATAGATTAATCAATATGTAGAATAATTACTTTGAAGACTTTTAATTCATCGTTTTTTATTTTAAATAAAATTCAATGTTTCTTTTTTCATATCATAGAATAGCAAATTAAATATTCTTTGTTCTCATAGATATAAAAAAAATAACCTCGAAGGCTAAGGCGGGAGCTTGCTTCGCTTCGCTCCCGCCATAGCCTTCTAACCTAACCTATTCAAGTCGGTTCTGCCCAGAGAGGTCTTGCTCGCTCGCTTCGCTCGCTCGCTCACTCATATTTATATCATAATATAGTATTTATCTTATAACCCAACCTTCTAAAAAATACACTAACCAAAGAATATTCATTGAAAAATAATTATATTGTTTGATAAGTTTGTGTAATGAAAAAATAAAATTACAAAATTCATTGAATTGATTTTCTGTCGAATTTGGTTCTTTCAAGTAAATAGTTAAAAAAAATATATACGAAGCAAAAATACAAGGACCAAATAGTATATGAAACATTTTCTGTGAAACAAAATTCTGTAATTTTTCAGTCCGTAAAACAAGGGGACACCAATTATAAATCTTAAACGAAAAAAGGAACCGACTTCATATTTCCGATCACCTCGGGAGTAAGTATAGGTACCCTAAAAGGCCTAAAAAACCAAAATAATGTTCAAAATCTGAAACTAAGAGAAAAGAAATAAACAAACAAAAACCCAATTAAACGTTAGTACTTATTTATCAATGTAAGATCTAATCTTACATCAGCTCTTGGACTATGCAACGCACGCGGCTATGCGCGAGCGGCTATGCTCGTATTACACGACTAAATTATAAACTCAAGCACTATCGTTACCTACTCCGTTACTTAGAAATGCTGCCATTTGTTTGTGTGTTGTGTTTACCTAATAACGTAATAACCAGCACATGCTGACCTTGCTTTACCAGGCAGTTACTATTACTCGGAAATCTACTTACACTGAACGCTGTTTAAGGCAAGTAGATAACTGGTTTTTGGTCCGAATAAGTTGAAAACTGTGAAACTGCGGAGAGGTCGTTAATAAAATGATTAATATTATACCGCTCTTTTTGCGTCGAGGATTCAAAATTGTAGGTACTGATTGTGTCAGTAATTAAGTCCAGCTACTCGTAACTACCTATCTAGATCGAAGTTATTAATAATCATACCTTTCGGCATCCTGAGGCAGATTAAAAAAAGATAATTCGACATTGGAGTTATTATTTAAGCACCCGTATGCGATCCAGTACTTTTTGCCTTTTCGCTTAGCCATATTCGTATAAGTGCTTAGGGCCTGTTGTTTGATCAGTAGTTAAACTAACTAATTGTTAAATTTTGAAAAAGGAATTGAAAATTTGACACATTTCCTTGAGATTACTTCAAATTTTAGATTCCTTTTTCAAATTTTAACAATTAGTTAGTTTAACTACTGATCAAACAACAGGGCCTTGAAACAAAAACTATGGCAGCGCTCGGCGGCGCGCGTCGAGACGAGCGCTCGCGTAACACTCAACTGATTAGCCCCTTGCAAGGGACAGCACATTTTGTAGGCGGATGGCGGATAGCGCGGAGTGTCACCGGCCTGGCCAAAGTCATGATGACATGCTCGGTATAATTTGCTATTTGCACCTTTGATAGCTATTTACAGATGTAGTGAATAATCCTTTCCCATCGTTTTTTGTCGGATATGTCCGTATTTATCTAGCTTTCTCAATTAGTTTCAGTACCCATCAATATATATTCAAACCGCGGACTGATTGATTATTTTCTCATTAACCGATTTGCGACTCTCCGTAAGACATCAAAATTTATTCTAAGTGGTTTGTGGTTAGGAAGCGTCTTTCTGCAGCATATATCCACTTTAACATTCAATCAACAGTAGGTAGTCAACAGCAAAAGAAACTGATGAAATAGGGTCCCAAAATTATCTATACAATACATTAAGTCAAATGCTACGGACTATTGTAGTTGATCAAAAGTAAATGAGCTCAATAACGTGTCATAATAAGTGATCACCATTATTTCGATTTTTGAAAACTCAATGACAGTTTAAGTCATCGTTGAACATTTCGAATTAAAGTTTTAACTATAAAATCTTGGTTTTGGGACAACCTCGGAGTACTTCGGTTAATATCGGTTATGTTCGTCGAAAAACATGCGAAGTGACAAAATAGCAATCTCTCTTACGCCAAGATTTAAAATAAGTTTTTATTACATCTTGGAATTATTTGCCATAAATCCTTCTTTTGCCGATATTGTTGGAATGTCGTTATTTTGGTATTCAATTCACGTTTGACGCTTTTGATAGAAATGTCATGTCAGGCTTCTGTTTTGTACAGCTGTTATGATCACTTTCTTTTGACTAATTAAAACATCAATTAATTTAGCACTTTAATATAACATGTTATACCTATTTGGGATGCCATGACAATAGATATTTTGAAATGTTGATTTTGATCACTTACTTTTGACGTTGACTGTACAAACTAAATAACGGGTTGGCGCCAAAAATGCGTCTCGGTAAATTGCGCCTCACTTTTGGGGAGATCTTAGGTCCCGATTTCTAAGGGTACCTTGCATTTTTGAGATAAAGCAAATCGCTTGGAACAGTTGTAGGGGGTGATCTGAGCTGATTTAGCTCGGTTGCCACGAGGCCCCCCCCTGCAGGTGGGCAGGGAAGGGAGGGGAAAAGTGCCTCCGGCGCGCCTATATCTAAATTTTATATCCATACATCTAGCAACTATACCAAGTTTGGTGTCTTCACTACATAGTATAAAACAAAGTCGCTTCCCGCTGTCTGTCCCTATGTATGCTTAGATCTTTAAAACTACGCAACGGATTTTGATGCGGTTTTTTTTAGTAGAGAGAGTGATTCAAGAGGAAGGTTTTTATGTATATTAAATTTTGTTTTATGTACGTATGTTATAGAAAACTCAAATAAACCGAAGCGAAGCGAGGGCGGGTCGCTAGTTTTCTTATAATTCAAGGCTGAGGAATTCAATTCTGGAACAAAAAAATTACAAACCGATACCAAAAAAAGAGAAATTGAAAAATCTAAAATTTTCGTTAATTCTCTTTTGACCTCAAATTATGTTTCAGGAAAAAAAACTCTTAAATAGCCCGTTTATCCAACCATATAGAAAAATAAACTTGTTTTACATTTTTGTCTAACGACTGTATTAAAAAAAATTGTGCTGTGTGTCGTTGAAGTAGGAACCAGGGACCGACCCGCTATCCCATTCAAGGGGTTTCGAATGGGTTTTTTTATAAGGATTTATTTAGAAAAGCCGTATTGCTTGAAAGCCGTTCGATTTGCTTTGTAAAACGCTATTTATGAGGGTTACCCTTACCAAATCCGTTTCGTGTACGTCTCGCTCGATTTTGCTTTTGTAGCGCTATGTTTTGAGTGATAAGTACCAATATCCCTTTAACTTAGAAAAGCCGTTCGATTGGCTTTTTAAAACGCTATTTATGAGGGTTACCCTTACCAAATCCGTTTCGTGTACGTCTCGCTCGATTTTGCTTTTGTAGCGCTATGTTTTGAGTGATAAGTACCAATATCCCTTTAACTTTGAAAAGCCGTTCGATTGGCTTTTTAAGCGCTATTTTTAAGGGTTACCCTTATATTTGGGTATGCAATAAGATGGATATCAATTTAATGCTGCTGTTTAGGTTTCGCTTATGTGATGGCTAGTTTAACAAACAACTAAGTCGTATATTTCTTCCAAACGGGTATTCTTTTAGTGGGTTGTACTTCGACAGGTAAGTCTTTTAAAGGCTTTTATCGGGGAATAATGGGTGGTCGGGTCCTTGGTAGGAACACGATGTCAGATTTAGTATTAGGGACGCATTCACTTTGAAACTTTATCCTACATACACAAGTAGGTAATTAAAAATACTACATGTAATATTAAAATAAAATAAGGGTAATTAAATTTCAAATTATAATTTATCTGAATGTGGGATTATTCTATGCTTTATAGGTTGAACTTTTACTTTACAAGCAATCCAAATGGGCGTTATGTTATAGGGTATTATGTTGTTAGAAACCATGGATTTCGAAACGAATCCACACGATCCAACTCACAAGTGACTAGGTATATTTATTAGTATTTGTGGTTTTTCTTCAGGAATTGTAATATTATACAACGTGTTACAAAATACCCCGTAAAAAATCTAATAAATTATCAAAGCCTAAAATATTGTCAACCCTAGTAAGCTGTCATGTCAGGGAACCGGAGTTAACATAGATTATTTAAACAGAGAGGCCTACCTACCAATTTAATAATTTTTCAACTTAAATGGGTTTAAAACCATATCCCGACGAGCGAGGTTGTGCATTGAACAAGGCAGAGCTCACTTTGAGCCGTTCCTGTAATTTTGACGTTCTTTACGAAAAAGTAAGTGCTAGTTTAGGTTTCTTCGTAAGTAGTTTATTAGGTCTTTTAAAATCTTCCAAAACTCGACTTGTAATATCTATCTAATCAAATTCTGTACATTTTGTTAGTATGTCTCTTAATCGTTTCACGAATTAGGTAAAAATGTACATAAACAATCTGCGTAGTTTACTCTTTAATTTTACTGAAATAGGGTTTTCACATCAATGAAAGCAATAATGGTTTTATTTTTTTTGCCGGTAAGTCATGCGATGAGTACGGTTCTCAAATATTGTAAATTTATGGACTTATTATAAGGTACCATTTAACCCCCTTTCGGCTTTACGGGTAGTTTTGTAACACCTTGTATATGTAATATTATGATCATACCAAATTTGGTGCTTGTTTATTTTTTACTGTTCTTACGATATATAAAAAAAAACATACGTTGAAATGAATCGTTTCTTGTATATTATTATTTCACTCTTGTTCTTTTTTTGTTGTAAATCCGCCTTAATAATACATATTATTAGGGTTCCGTTGGCCTGCATTCGGATACGTAACCCTTAAAAGACAAAACGTGCATTTAGGGATTTAAATAAAAAAAACATACGTAGTAACTAACCGGGAAACAAACCCAGCGGTTGACCTTTTTTGCATAACTTCTGAAGTAAATATATTCATTTTGGAAACAGCTGCTCCTATTTTAATCGTTGCTTACCACTTTACGCTATCAAATACAGCAATAAAACGATGTGTGCTTTTTCAGGAAACAGTACCTACTTGGTTCGTTTCCGTTTTCCAAAACCACGGAGAAACCTTTCAATGGAGTATTCACTCTTTCTAAAATCAAGGCCTTGGTTCCTAAAAACAGATTATCCTACTTATAGTTTTCGAATTCCCAGTACTTACTGACTTATTTGGATTGATCGCTTTGTAAACTTATGATGGGTTCCTATATTCAAACCGCGGACAGATAAGCTTACTTCGGATTAAAATTTGACACATTTTGTATGAGCAAATGTCAAATTTGCACCTGAAGTAAGCCTTATCTATCCGTGGTTTGAATATAGGAACCCATCAACATAAAGGAGCCAATCGAACGGCTTTTCTAAGTTAAAGGGATATTGGTACTTATCACTCAAAACATAGCGCTACAAAAGCAAAATCGAGCGAGACGTACACGAAACGGATTTGGTAAGGGTAACCCTCATAAATATTCTTGTGGGTCAGAGACTGTAAGATATTCATGCGTAAAAATGAAACGAGTAAACTGATACATATCTATAGTGAGTCAGTCCTACAACACTTAAAGTGACTAACCCGAATGTTTTGTTGCGATTGCCAACTTTTTTTAGCTCAGTTTACTTCTAACTTCTTTACTATATCACGTCGCACGTATGTTAATAGGTATTGGAAAATAATGAGTGATAGTTGCACTCTTCTTATAATTTTAATAATAATATTAATTACTAGTGTTCTGGTCTTTATCCCTGCGTTACATCATAATACTTTGTTTGTAAGTAGTTCCTTATATGCTTTTCATATTAATAATATCACATTTCTAATCACTTATTTCAATGTTACCTAGAACTTTTACCGGTTATTACCAAAATGTGAGGGGCTTGCGTACAAAATCTCTCGAGGTTTTTTCAGGGGTATCACAATCAAACTTTGATTTTATCTGCTTAACTGAGACATGGCTTTCTCCTGATTTCTATAATGGTGAGTATTTTGATGGTAGATATGCTATTTTTAGGTGTGATCGATCTGTAATAGATAGCGGGGCGACGCGAGGTGGCGGGGTGGCGATAGCAGTTAACTCTGAGTACAGACCGATCGGACGCGACTGGCCTGTGCCGCCGCGCTCGCGTCGCTTGAGCCCGATAATGGCCGTTTGACGCGCGGTGGTACTTGTAATCAACGTTTCCTTAATATTGCTTGTATACAACGTGTTACAAAATACCCCGTAAAAAATATAATAAATCATCAAAGCCAAAAATATTGTCAACCCTAGTAAGCTGTCATGTCAGGGAACCGGAGTTAGCATAGATTATTTTAACAGAGTGGCCTACCTACCAATTTAATAATTTTGTCAACTTTAATGGTTTCAAAGCCTTATCCCGAGCGAGGTTGTGCATTGAACAAAGCGGAGCTCAGTTTGAGCCGTTCCTGTAAATTTGACGTTCATTACGAAAAAGTAAGTGTTAGTTTAGGTTTCTTCGTTAGGTTAGGTCTTTTAAAATCTTCCAAAACTCGACTTGTAATATCTATCTAATCGAATTCTGTACATTTTGTTAGTATGTCTCTTGATGGTTTCAAGAATTAGGTAAAAATGTACTTACATAAACATTCTGCGTAGTTTACTCTTTAATTTTACTGAAATAGGGTTTGCACATCAATAAAAACAATAATAGTTTTATTTATTTTGCCGGTAGGTCATACGGTGCTCGTACGGTTCTCAAATATTGTAAACGGACTTGTTATAAGGCACCATTTAACCCCCTTTCGGCTTTACGGGTATTTTTGTAACACCTTGTATATATTCCCCCGGGTGTGCATCTTAAAGAAGCTTTAATGTCATTTTTTGATAATTGCGGTCAAAACATAATAGATCGCCCAAATGACTTATTTTTAATTACTGGGGATTTCAATCTACCGGAAGCTAACTGGGTGCCTTCATCGTCACTGAATATGCAATTGTCTACAATCTGTAGTTACCCAACGCAATTGTTACAGGAATTTATGTCTTTCACTTGTTAAGGCAATATAACTGCTGTCCTAACACTAATAATCGGACTTTGGATTTGATATTTAGTAGTACTGATTGTAGCGTGGCCGTTTGCGACCATCCATTAACGCATGAAGACTCTCATCATAAATCGTTGACACTTGAATTACAAATAGTCTATTCTCAAAACCCAAAGCTACCTCCAAATTTGTCGTATAATTTTCACGCCGCAGATTTTAAAAGTATAAACATTGAACTATCAAAAATTAATTGGATTTGTTTCTTTAATAATATGACTATGGAGGAGAGTACTACTAGATTTTATGAAATCTTACTTAGCTTAATTCAAAAACATGTGCCGCGTCGTATCTTACGTTCGTCGTCATCGACACCGGTCTGGCATAGCCGGGCCCTCCGTAAGGTTTTAAATGAGAAGCGCAAGTACCATAAATTGTGGAAACTATACGGTAATCCTCTCGACTATAACAGTTTCAAAATTCTACGTAAGCGAGCTGAAAAAATGGAAATTGACTGTTATAAGACCTACATATCATTTTCAGAATATAAAATAAAAACAAATCCTAACTTCTTTTGGACTTATATTAAATCTATATTTACTAAAAATAAACTTCCACAATCTATGCATTATAAAGATAATATTACTTCAGATATTCCACAAATTTGTAATTTATTTAATGAGCATTTTCACTCAGTATTTCAAAAACCAAACGTCGACTCTTTAGACATTGCTAGCTTGATATCACCTTATGATCCCCCTATTGACTTAAATTTCATAGAAATTAACCGCAACGTTGTTTTAAAGTATCTTAACTCCGTAAACATTCATAAAAGTCCCACCTGACTCGTGGACCCACTACTTCGTCCCACTGCTCTTTTCGACGGAGCCCTGCCTTGCGGCAGGGCTCCTATTTCTGGGCGGTTTGCCCTTCGGGCGTTTAAAGATACCTAACGAACCTAACCTACTTACTTTTGCGGAATCAAAATGGTTTCTGATGGATTTCTGACGAAAGCGATTAGCAGTGGGACAAAAGTAGTGGGTCCACGAGTCAGTCGCTATAAAAGTGCTGGGCCGGATGGAATACACCCTCTTTTTATTAAAAACTGTTCCTCGTCTTTAGTCGTACCAATCGCAATGCTTTTTTCTAAATCACTACACGAAGGGTGCGTTCCAACAATTTGGAAACAGGCTTGGATAACCCCCATACCAAAGGGTCCAGTTAGTAGTGATATTGAGAATTATCGCCCTATATCCAAGTTATGCCAATTCGGTAAAATTCTTGAGCAGATCGTTACTCACCAATTATTTAATGCGTCTCGCCACCACATTACACCTCATCAGCATGGGTTCTATAAGGGGCGCTCTGTCGACAGCAATCTACTTGCCTTTACGAACGAAATTATAGACGCAATGGATGAAGGATTTAGCGTGGATGCAGTGTATACTGATTTTGCCAAGGCTTTTGACAAAATCTGTCATAATACACTTCTAGTCAAGCTTTGGCGTCTCGGTATACACGGCTGTCTCTTTCGGTGGATAAAGTCATATGTCGAAAATAGGTGTCAGGCCGTAGTTCTATCTGGATTTACATCCCAAAGCAGATCGATCAGTTCTGGTGTCCCCCAGGGATCCCACCTTGGTCCCTTGCTGTTTACGTTGTATATCAATGATATAACGGAGTATATACGGCACTCTAATATTTTATTGTATGCAGATGACACCAAAATATTCAGAATTATTAAATCTCCTAAAGATTGTGAGTTATTACAGGAAGACTTATTAAATGTTGAAAGGTACTGCGTAGAAAATAATCTATTTCTTAACTATGATAAATGTCATGTTATAACCTTCTCTAAAAAAAAGAACAATACCGATTATAATTACAAATTGTCTAATGTCATCCTGAACAGAGTATCACAAATTCGAGATCTCGGTGTCATCATGGATTCCGGAATGACTTTCACTCCGCATATTGACAAAGTATTAATTAAATGCTACAAACAATTAGGTTTTTTTTTGCGTGTAGGGAAGCCTTTCCGGAACCCATTGACTTACAAAATATTATTTAACAGCTTTGTCCGCAGTCACCTTGAATTCGCATGTGCCGTATGGCACCCTTACTACGCCGTCCATGTCGACAGAGTGGAACGGGTACAGAAAAAATTCGTTAAATCGCTGGATTTCAGAACTGGTCGTGCTTACATAGATTATAATACCTCTTTAAAATATCACAATATGATAACATTAAGTGCTCGACGCGATTGTGTAGACGCTGTCATCCTTTATAAAATAATTCACTGCCAGCTCGATGCTCCCTCACTTCTTCATAATATCAATTTCAAGGTCCCTCGCGCTCGTCAGCGCCAGTGTCGCAAAAAGGAACTATTTGCAATACCCAAAGCCAGAACATGTTATGCACGTAACAATTACCTAAGGCGTGCGTGCAGGCTACTCAATGATAATGTTAAATTGATCGATGTTGACATGTTTAACTGTAAATTAAGTAATATTAAAAAAGCATTCACATTTTAGTTCATCTTACCTCAAACATTATAGGCGCTCGGCTTATGATGACCGTTTGTACCTTCGGTCGAGGATATTGACGTCTTTGCGCTTTAGTACCTTGTCCAACTAAGGGTATGTTTCTACTGCCATATAAGAATATTGCTTACGGTTTAAAGTGACAAGGGACTGAAGGTCAACTATGTTTGTGACTTCGACTGGACCATAATGGTCATATATTTAGTGCAAGTTTTTGTATAGTAATTATATTAGTATTCACTACATCGCACGTTAAATCCAATACCGTCACTATACAAAAAATTTACAATTTTGGCTTTTAATGCCATCTTACAACGCTTGGGCTAAGCTACACTGTCATTTAAACGAAACACTCCAATACTTATCGATGCCGCTAGATGGCGTGGGTACCCGAAGGACACTACGCAAATTTGTCCGCCACTTGTAGTTCAAGGCCGACCTTATACTAGTAACGACACGCCACTAAGCGGAGTTCACCATAATAATAAGTCGAACAGTGTCATTTTGTTTTTAGGGATGGTTTCACCTACCGGTATTTAAGTAAATTGTAAGTGGAACAGTGAAATATTGTGTTTAAAGACGGTGTGCCATTAAAGAGAGAGGTGAGTTTTATAAGTTTTGTAATTGAATACTGTCATATTCGCTTTTATGTCATTTTGTAATAAATTCATCTACATAATTTCATAGTGTAAAGAATTGCAATGTAGACATGTAACGGATAAAAACAGTCTTGCGGTTATTTAACTTTAAAAAAATACGAAAAGTTTTGCAGCATTCAGATTGCGATAGTTAGGTATTTTATTTTATTATTATTATAATGTCACAGCCATACCTTGGTTACACGTCATGAGTTACCTACAGTGGCGAGATAGTTTTCTGTCGAAAAAGTGACTCGGTTAATTTTGTACGGTAGTACCACTCGCTGATGTGTTTATACCTACTCAGCGACTACTCGGTGCGTAGGTATAAACACATCAATTACTTACTATTAACGTTTAACCAAGGTTCTTTAAGAATTAATAACACATTAAATTTGTAATATGACACTGTTACATTTTTAATTTTAATAATATTAAAGTCAACCGTTAAAGTGAACACTGTCATTTTGGTTTTAAAGTCACTGCGTTGATTATAATTTTAACCGTTTTCATTATAAAATTAAGTATAATGACTGTCATTTTTCCAATTAAATAAATTGTTGCAGTTAATTTACAATTAAAAAACACTAGGTTTATTGTTCTTCTTCTAAAATTGACAGTGGTATTTTTATTTTGTTAATATTTAATACCTATCTTAATAACTTAACGACACTTAAGTTGAGGGACTTGTATTATTTATACATATTAATGGCTAAGCTGCTGCACCGATTTCGATGAAATTTGGTACAGAGATAGCTTTTGTCCCGGCGGGAACGACATAAGCAACTTTTTAAACCGCAAAATTTCCGACGATTCCCGAGGTAGCAGCGATAAAAGACTTTTACGCGGACGGAGTCACGAACAAAATCTAGTAGGTAACTAATAATTAAGGAACGACGTTCTATGACGTTATGGTTTAGCAGTGTTTAAAGCTTCATTTTCTTTGTTTAAGGATCAATCATGTCCAGAGCTAGTAAAATATTAAAACTAGCACAATAAAGTCAACAAAACAAAGAAAATGCGTCAGTTTCATCAAGGGTATTCGAATTTACCAATCGTACTAGGTATATCGCAAGTATCGCAACCGCTTTCAGAAACGCACATTAATGCAAATGCAACACGAAGAAGATCGGTTAGCACTTCAAGCTCTGACAGATTTTCTTTGTCTGATCTGTGTCCCAGTTTCAACGCTTTCCAGGATTTAAATGCATTGACTAACCCGGAGCTAGAATCAAAAGATCATGCGGATCACGTCCCTTTTACTTCATCTCCACCTCTAACAACAGAAACGCACGCAAATGTTAATGCTTCAACTTTCAATACTCACAAACGGAGTCGGTCACTGAGTTCTTCCAGCTCTAGATCTACTTCTTCCTCTTCTTCATCTTCGGCTTCCGATGTTTTGCATCATGGCATTGCTTTTTAAGAACACAGATTCAGAGAACCCCGATTTGGGAATACAGAGTATGACTACAGGGAATATCATCGAACCATCTCAGAATGATTCACCAGGTGAAAAAGAGGAAAGATCACAAAGTAGGCCAAACCTTTCTAGTTCTACATCAAGTTCTAATTCATCAGCATCATCTGCAAAATATTTCTCTCCAGATGATGATGATGATCTGGACTACCTATATTGCACCTCCTGAAGAAAATACAGAGGCAAGTGATAGCTCCGGTAATGCAGACAGGATTTTGAACACAGATGAACCTGATAACACTTTTATATTAAGGCTTAAGGCTGTTTTTATACGATAATTATGATGACTGATTAAACATAAGTTAACGTAATATTTTAATATTCTGTTTAGTAATAGTGCTAAACTGATTTATGGGAAATAATTGAATTATAATCTGACATGAGTCTTGTTTAATACCAAGTTAAATATTTTTTGTTAAAGAGATTCTAAGTACATGATTTATTTAGTTTTTACTAGTTTTTTCCTGGTCAAAGTATTGTTTTCTTTGTATTTACTAAAAATAATGTCAAATTATAACCCTTTCTTTAAAATGTTTTTGACTATTTTTCATATCTTTTGTAGATACAATTACAATTTTGGCATTTAATGAAAAAAAATGAGTGGAAGAAAGTCACTATAATTTTGTTTATTAAATATATATATATAAAATAAGTAAAACGTTTCATTTCATTTCATAAAATAGATAATTAACCATTAAAGTTTACGGTAAAAAAATACTGCACATATAACGTACATAATGACATCGCTGCAACTAATTTTATTCATCTAAAATCAATTAGTGGCTCTCCTGAACAAATACACATTTTAAGTTAGTGACGGTATTGGATTTAACGTGCGACATGATGTTTCATATTGTAAGAATCAACATGTTCTTTCTTCCTCAACTTTTTAGTTTATGTTTGTTAAATAGTAGGCTATAGCTGTCTTATCCATAACTAATTAAGGAAACTATAGGTTTTAGTTTACTCATATTTTGTGTAACATTAAATGTAAACAACCGTTTGTTTCTTAATAAACAATAAATAAATAAATAAATAAATAAATAGCGTTTTAAAAAGCCAATCGAACGGCTTTTCTAAGTTAAAGGGATATTGGTACTTATCACTCAAATCATAGCGCTACAAAAGCAAAATCGAGCGAGACGTACACGAAACGGATTTGGTAAGGGTAACCCTCATAAATAGCGTTTTAAAAAGCAAATCGAACGGCTTTCAAGCAATACGGCTTTTCTAAATAAATCCTTATAAAAAAACCCATTCGAAACCCCTTGAATGGGATAGCGGGTCGGTCCCTGGTTCCTACTTCAACGACACACAGCACAATTTTTTTTTAACACAGTCGTTAGACAAAAATGTAAAACAAGTTTATTTTTCTATATGGTTGGATAAACGGGCTATTTAAGAGTTTTTTTTCCTGAAACATAATTTGAGGTCAAAAGAGAATTAACGAAAATTTTAGATTTTTCAATTTCTCTTTTTTTGGTATCGGTGTGTAATTTTTTTGTTCCAGAAATGAATTCCTGAGCCTTGGATTATAAGAAAAAGGCACCAAACTTGGTATAGTTGCTAGATGTATGGATATAAAATTTAGATTGAGGCGCGCCGGAGGCACTTTTCCCCTCCCTTCCCTGCCCACCTGCAGATTTGCTTTATCTCAAAAATGCAATCCGATTTCTAAGGGTACCCCTTAGAAATCGGGACCTAAGATCTCCCCAAAAGTGAGGCGCAATTTACCGAGACGCATATTTGGCGCCAACCCGTTATTTAGTTTGTACCTACTGTTGATTGAAGGTTAAAGTGGATATATTCTGCAGAAAGACGCTTCATAACCACAAACCACTTAGAATAAATTTTGATGTCTTACGGAGTCGCAAATCGGTTAATGAGAAAATAATCATTGAACTAAGTGAAAGTACTCCAACAGCACATTAGTTTATCGTTTTCATACTAGGCTGTCCCATTTACTTCCTAATCCAACCTATTGTGACGTAGGTAAATGCGACAAGATATATAAGAGTCTATAGTCTTTATACTTAAGTAATTGTTTTTTTCATTTCAGTTTCCCAATGCCAATTCGTCATTTCTCACAAAACATACGACAATTCCAACACTTGTGATAAAACCAGAAGCAGTAGATTGGTGGAACATTTCTTCAACCTAATATTTACAGAATTTCAGAGTACCCCGCCTGTATGCACGTGTGTGCAGATGTGCCCCAATCGACCAGCCTATTGTTATCCAAACGGTTGTATGATAAAACCTGCCAAAGAATCTGACAATGAACATTATCAAGAGCACTACAGTGTTAATAATGTAGTACATGCTCCAAAGGAAGATAGTTTAAAATCACCCCCTACATTCGATATGAAAGATCGTGATGATCTTTTGTCAAATTTTTTTAGTTCCTCTCAAAATGCCTTTGCGATTCCTAAATACAAAGGTAAATGAAAAAAACCTATTTACAATAACTATTTTATTCGTTTAGATTAGGGTGGTCCAAAAAACAAACTTGGCTTTACCAAGTTTTATTGCAATTGAAAAAAACTACAGGTTGCCCATACTGTTAAAATTGTTTCATATAAAAATGTATAGAACTTCACACATCCAATAAAGATATCACTAGATGTCTTTTGTATGAGAGTGAGATCCTTTTGGCAGAAACTAAGCCTTTCGGGCGACAATTCAACGACCGCGCAACAAGTTAAAATTTGACACATAAGCAATTTAATTATAGTAAACGAAAATTATCTATGTGGAAGAATGATTTGATATACATTTCTTCATTATATACATCATATATATTTCTTCATTCTATTTTGGACTTCCCTAGTATAGATTTAGTCACAGGATGTAGTGAATAATCATGAGAAACTTGTCGGATAACTTTTCCGACCACAAACGATATCGTTTGTTTATTCACTACATTTGTTAATCAATCTTTAATTATCATAAACATTGACAGTCAAAAGTGAGTGACATTTTGATTTTGTTTTTTTTTTTGTTAGAGAAATCAGATAATTTGCAAAGGTATGTATTAAGGCGACCAAGTATATTCAAAGACCGAATTAACACCCTCATTAAATACAAAAGAATGCCTACAGTCGAACTCAAATACAACCTTCGAGACCAAGTTAAATCAATGAAATCAGCAAAACTAAAAATGGAGGGCATAGACATGTCTAAAACACGATGGCCAAATCATAAACAGAATACACGACTTATACAAAAGGCCGAAGAAACTGCTAAAAGCAACTTCATTACGCCAGAGTTCTCAGAAAATACGCAGACATTAATAAAAAGTGTTTTAACTAAAAGAGATAGTAAAGGTTCGATAATAACCAAAGATATAAATATATTGAAAGATACTATCGCTGCCGAAAATGAGACTTTACTTTTAGAAGATTTAACTGGCATTAAAGCTTTTAGTAACTCTCCAGTGGAACGTCTCTCGAAACATAAAAAGGTGGAAACCACGGTATTGGAAAATAAAACGCATGATAAAGACAAAGGAATAACTTATAAATACCGTTTTAATAAAGATATAGTCGGAAGTACCGCAGTATATAAAGAACACGATACGAATAATCAAGTCTTGACTAATTCGGAGGAAGAGTACAATAACACTTTCAACGAAATGATCGCTTCGCTAGCTTCGATTGGAGAAAGCATCAATGCCAGTATGGATGTAGTAGAACAATTTGTTGAAGATATCTATGAAAATAAAAACAAACATGATCAGTTTCATAATTCAATCGGGATTCAAACAATGTCAAACAGAACGTCAATATAAATAATAAGGAAAAAATGGTTAATAAGTTAATAACATTTAGGGCCTGTTTTACAATATTCAGATAAATATTAAATTTTCAGTTAAAGTTATGGCTTACCTTTTCTTTGTCATTTGAAACACTTACCGTGGAACAGGTTCCACAATTGGGTTTATTACTGAAGTGCGACCCCGAATGTGCGATGTACGATTGTGCGTCATCTCTATTGAACGACAGGTCGTACGAAATGATAATATGCGACGTATGACAGATCGACATTACAAATCGCTCATTGAATACAAAACAGACACATTCTAAAATAATTTGCTCTTCCTAAAAATCGTATTCCAACTGCTTCTAATTTTAAAATCCAACACTGACTCATTTTGGATTGCGTCCGTTTTGCATTCAATGAACGAAATGTACGGCAGTATTTGTGCGAATTTTAAGTTTGCGACGAATCATTGCTCGACAAAACAAATATACGACAGTATTTATATGCGAAGTTATAGTTTGCGACGTAGTGTTCGACATTATATCTGTGCGAATTGAAATTGTGCGGCGTAACCATTACGCCCATACTGATGTTCGACAGTTCCTTTGTGCGAAATTAAATTGTGCGACGTATTAGGTACTGTACGGTAATACTAGAGTGCGACCGTTTAATTTTGCGGTTTTGACTATGTTTGACTAAGCAATTAATATTTCGAATTGAAAGACTTGTAAATGGGTGGGAACGTATTTTAATGATTAAACTTAATTTATGGCATCCTTATTAACAAAAAACTTATTAAATTAATAAAACTTAACTATTCGCTGGTATAATAACGTATCACTAAAATATACTAACAATTAACTTAAAAACGAGTGATGTATGCTAGCCCGAGTAAATAAGCATATAAATGTGTGTCGTTTTTTTTTGCCATTTGGCATTGTAACTGTGCCTCATAACTTTTTTTATTCCTGGATTTGGAGGCATCACAAATTCCTGCCAATTGTCGTTGCAGAATTTTGTCTGTATTTCATTGTTCTTTTATAAGTTCGTCTATCGCTTGAATATATTTTGTTTTTTCCGACTTAACAAAGTATTCCAACGTCTATGCCACGCTTCTAGAGCGTTTTGTGTTCGCGGAACGGCACCTTGAATGGTATGCCACACAGACCACATTTCAGGCGGAAAATTTCTTCCCCTGATGTAGTGCTTGTTAAACCAGCCTGTGACAGCAATTGACTCATCGGGCAGGATTAATCTTGCGATCTTGTCGTAGGCACTGGGTATTTCATCAGGGGGAAGATAAGGTAGAGCTAAAAGGCGCCTCATTCTAACAGCGAAATCTATGTCTTCGGTATACTTTTTCACTAATCCTTCTTTCTGGATATGCTTCCATACATTTTGGCACAAGTGAAAGTAGCATCCTTTATGTTGGCTTTCCGGGAATGTTTTTTTAATAGCATTGATTGCGGCTATCTCAAAGTCAGTGATGATGAAGGATGGAGAAAAGTTAACTTCAAATTTGACTGCTTTTCGGATAATTAGCTGAAGAAAATAATGATAGCATGTCTCCGTTTTATGTGACAGCAATCCAAAAGCCAGAGGAACAATAACGTTTCCAACAGAACCGTGAATAGAGTACCTATAACTGCTGGAACGGTTTAGGGCAGCATTTAAATTAAAAGTACGGTTTACGGTTTAAGATATTTATTTTCTCAAAAGAATACAATTCACTTAGAGAGAAAATACAAGTTTAAATCATAAACAAAGCGTACTTATTTTAGCTTTAGCGTAGGTAGAATATAATTCAAACGGTTAAGTTGAGCTCAAGACTATGCTATTTGTTAGCAGGTGAACGAAAATTAATACAATAATAATTATTCTAAATTAAGTATACAGGGTGACTGGTAACTCGACCTATTCCATAAATGAGGTTATACTAGAGCTAATTTGCTATAATTTTGTCCTAGTCAACTAGGGGTCTAATGCCACTGGTTTTGGAGTTATTTAATTTTTAAGTTTATTTTAAGAAATTCCGTCCTTTGGTGTTAAACTATCAATTGTGAAAAAAGTACCTGGCTTTGGGGACTAAAATGACGTTTTTCGAATAGGTATCTGACAAATTAGGGAATCCTTTAAACAAAAACACTTTGCGAAAACTGCAAGAACCTCAGAAATAAAAGCTCCTTAAATCGCAATTCCGTTATTTCTTTTAAAAATGTTTACTTTCGGGGGGGGATTACTCCAAAAAAATGTAAGACACTTGGCGTACAAATTACGTAAATAACTTCCTCAATTCATAAGCTTTCCGAAAAGGTGCAAATGTTGTCAACTTTATTACAGGTTTGAAAAATTAAGCTTATTAAAAGAGCAGAAGGTGTGATATCAATAACAAAAATAGCAAAAAAAGTATCTTATTTTACCGAATTCTGACTTTAAAACATTACAATTCTTGTTCAAACTGCCTCCCTCCATTACGTATGCATGCATGAAGTCGGCGTCGCACTTCGCTTACTGTCACTCGTGTTGAAAGCGTGTCTTTCATTTTTTGGGCAGCTGCCAAAATTCTTACTCTCAACTCTTCTTGAGTGGATATTGGTGAATGGTACACCAACGACTTCATGTGACCCCAAATGAAGAAGTCACATGGTGTTAAATCCGGGCTTCTTGCCGGCCAAGGAATCGGTCCACCTCGACCAATCCATTTCTGTGGATAGTTATTGTCCATCCACTGTCGTACACCCCGATGATAGTGGGCTGGGCAGCCATCATGCTGGTAAATCAAACCCATTCTTGTGGCAAGCGGCACATCGTCCAACAACGTAGGTAATTCTTCCATTAAAAAGTTTTCATAGGCGATGCCGGTTAGTCGTGCCGGCAGAAAAAATGGTCCAATCAAATTATCGTGCACGATCCCCATCCATACATTTAGCGAAAATCTACGTTGGTGTGCACCTTCTTTGGATTTTCTTGGATTTTGACCTTTAGGAGCCCAAAAATGCAGATTATGATAGTTAGTAATACCATCACCGTCAAAGTTGGATTCGTCTGTCCACAAAATTTTATTCAGGTATTCTGGGTCCTCATTATCTGCATTCAGTAAAAATCTACAGAAATCCATCCTCCTTGCAGGATCGCCCTCCTCAATAGCATGTACTGGCGTGTAGTGGTATGGATACTGTTGTGATTGATGTTGTACGGACCAAACTTTCCACTGGGAAACACCAAGCTGGTTAGCCACAGTTCTTGTTGACGTAGTGCCGTCTGCTTGAAAACGTTGCAAGATTTGCTCTTCTACGTTAGGATCTCTAACACTAGCTCTTCCAGTATCGGTTTGGTGTCGTCGAACCGATCCTGTTTCCCGAATGCGCCGATATGTCCCACCAAACACACTGACATCAGGTAAACGGCGGTTAGGGAACCGTCTTTGATACTCTCTTCTTGCTGCAGCGGCGTCACCATCACAAAACCCGTAACAATACATGATATCCGCGTATTCGTCATTTTGGTACAAAGCCATTTGAAAAGGAAGCGGTATTAGCACAGAAATGTTAGGTAACAAGGGAAATTGCGATCTCTAAGATGGTTGAAACTAACTGATTTCTTTTTGTTTTAAATTGAACCTGGATTCGTTGTGCGGCTCAATCCCATGACCAATAAGGAGTCTGCATTTAACATCGCGCGACTTCAAGTTCCTAATTTGAACAAGATTTGTAATGTTTTCTAAAACTTTATTTATGCCAATTACAAAAAAATATCGGCAACAAGTTTCGTCAAGAGTTTACGATTAGTTAATTAGCAACAAGCTTCGTCAACAGTGTACATAAATTAAATCAGTATCATTTTTCATCAATAAATCTTCCGCAAAATTATTCCGCGGCTCGGGTAGCGCCTGGTTCAAAGGTATCCAATGCTGGCAACATTGCTATGCTGTGTTGCCAACGAAATGTGATGGAACAGATTACAAACCGGACCGGAGGTCACAGGCCCTATCCCTCAATCGCTGTCCCAAAGCCTTAAAAAAGAGGTTTTGCCTCTACGCACCAAGAACAACTGCGCTCTACAGCTCTGGAACAAACTCATACGCCCGCTTGAGCTCTGAGTATCTGGTGTGCTGGTGCTTGCACCATTTTCAGCAGCGACCTGAGCTCCGTATTGTATGGCTGTGAGGTGCGAGGAAGGAAAAATGCTGAGGCACGTGGCCTCGCACATGAGACTGCCCTAGCCCACATAACCAGCGGTCCGAGCGATTAAGACCCCGTGGCTCCAACTCATGAGGCACATTGGCTGCGACCATAGTCCGACGAATGTTACCTAGTTTTTGATATCAACTTTCCGAGTTAAATTTACATCGCACCCTCTGCTCTTTTAATAAGCTTAATTTTTAATACCTGTACCTACTAAAGTTGACAACATTTGCACCTTTTCGGAAAGCTTATGAATTGAGGAAGTTATTTACGTAATTTGTACGCCAAGTGTACTACATTTTTTTGGAGTAATCCCCCCCGAAAGTAAACATTTTTAAAAGAAATAACGGACTTGCGATTTAAGGACCTTTTATTTCTGAGGTTCTTGCAGTTTTCGCAAAGTATTTTTGTTTAAAGGATTCCCTAATTCATCAGCTATTCGAAAAACGTCATTTTAGTCCCCAAAGCTAGGTACTTTTTTCACAATTGATAGTTTAACACCAAAGGACGGAATTTCTTAAAATAAACTTAAAAATTAAATAACTCCAATACCAGTGGCATTAGACCCCTAGTTGACTAGGACAAAATTATAGCAAATTAGCTCTAGTATAACCTCATTTATGGAATAGGTCGAGTTACCAGTCACCCTGTACAGGGTTATTGGTAAGTCGACCTATTCCCGTTAGGAGGCGATAGGGGTGACCATTTGCGATAATTTTGATCCCCATATGCATTATGCAAAAGTGAACCATTTTTGAGTTATCGCGTTTTTTAGTTTTTTTTTAAATTAGTCAGAAATTCAACTTGAAAAATTTATTACAAAAAAAGTATCAAATTAAATCTATTTTTTATTTCTGATTTACAAAATCAATTAAACACTGGTTATTTCTCAATATTAAAACAGTAATTATCGGTCCAAATTTAAAAAAGCGAGACGGAAAACGAAAATTTTTCAATATTTTTTTGCGATCGCTTTCCACTAAAATGCCTTACAAACAAAAAAAACGTTATAAAACTTGACTTGCAGAATATTTTAAAAACTTAACTGTTTTCTTAGCTCTCCAAAAATGCATAACAACTAGGAACTTATTTATAAAAAACACTGCAAAAATCATCACAAAGGAAGCGGGCGGAAATTCGTATTCGAACTAAACTAAATTTTAGTTTAGAAGTTCTGACTCAGAAATGCAACTTCAAAAATTAAAATAAAAAGAAATACCAAATTTAAGTCAACTTTTTTTTATTTGCTTTGTACAAGATGAAATTGTTGTTCTTATGCAATATTAAAAAAAAATATTATCTGTACACGTTTGAGAATACGAGGCCGAAAACTAAAAAATACATGTTTTTTTATCAAACTCCAACATAAATTACACGAAAACAGAAAAAGGACACCGCACGGAAAGTATGGAAAAAAAAACATCGGTGAATTTTGATAAAAAAAATATATGTTACGCGCCTTGATCGATATATAAAAATACTTGGAGCGCAATAAAATCCTATGACTAGTTTTTGACAAAAAAAAATTTTTCACAAAAATCAAGGGAATTCGGTTCCATAGAAAAATGTATGAAGGAAAAAAAAAAGTGTTCTGTTTTGGACGAAAAAAATATATGTTTTAGAAACCATTAAATTGATCAACTTCATCAAAAAAACTTCTTTCAAAAAGAGTTTGGTTTTTAAGTTATAGCGTTTCATAAAAATAAGTAAAAAAGGTCTTTAATTTTTTGTTTTTTTTTTAATCGTTAATATTTCCGTTTATGGCGATAGTAAAAATAACTAGAAACATACTGTGTGCATCTTTTTTACTTACATAAGTTTTGTATCACAGTCACCTATTCTTCAGTATTTAGATTTGAAATGAATTTTAAGGAAAAAAACTTGGTTTTTCGTGTTTTTTTTTTAAACCGATCGGTGAAAAATTGTGCATTTTGAATATTTTATAAGTTGTGTTATTGTTAACATAAATCATTAAAATTCAAACATATTCTATGAACGGATTAAAAAAAAAACATTTTTTAAGTCTTATTATTATTAACTTTACACTCACTAGCTCCATCTTATCTATATACAGTATTTTTATTCTATAATACACTCTACTCATGTTCGTTCGGATCTCGTCGACGAATTGGTCGTTGCCCAGCGTCAATAACATTTTCGACAAAATGCGGTATCGGTTTACCAAACATTTTGCGCAGCCCAAAAACCACAGAACGCTAATTTACAAAGTATTTATAATTACGTCAAAAACACAACTTACATTTCAAGAAAAGGCCAATCCGAATACTGGCTGGATAGACACACAAACTAATGGCTTCCTGAGCATATTGCCGATTAAAAAAAAACTTTTAACTTTTTTAACTCCTAGTATTGGCGGGAAAACGATTGTCATTAATTGTAAGAGCGAAATAAATTATAAAAATGTCTTTTAGATTTCGTCTAAACTGTTTTGTGTGCAATGTGTCACAGTCAGTGGCACAAATGAGCCGCATTAACGAAAATGCTTTGATTCAAGAGGTAGGTTCACTGTTTTTACGAAGTTACTGGTCATTATTATTGAAAAGTGGAGTGAACAAAAGTTTTGATTAAAATTCTTTATTATTATTTCGAGGTAAATAGTTGTTTCATATTTGTTTTCAATGTGATAATTAGGTCCGGACCTTTGATCAATTTATTATTTTATTACTGACTCATAGCAAAAGTAAATAAAAATCACATTTAAAAATCTTGAAAAAAAAATGTATTTTCAGATAGCGATCAGTCGACGACTTATGTAAGAGAGGCCACTTATTGAAACAAATGACGCAACTCGACTTTGTGTGACTTGCAAAATGGGGATCTGATCTGATAAAAAAACATGTATTTTTTAGTTTTCGGCCTCGTATTCTCAAACGTGTACAGATAATATTTTTTTTTAATATTGCATAAGAACAACAATTTCATCTTGTACAAAGCAAATAAAAAAAAGTTGACTTAAATTTGGTATTTCTTTTTATTTTAATTTTTGAAGTTGCATTTCTGAGTCAGAACTTCTAAACTAAAATTTAGTTTAGTTCGAATACGAATTTCCGCCCGCTTCCTTTGTGATGATTTTTGCAGTGTTTTTTATAAATAAGTTCCTAGTTGTTATGCATTTTTGGAGAGCTAAGAAAACAGTTAAGTTTTTAAAAACTAGTCATAGGATTTTATTGCGCTCCAAGTATTTTTATATATCGATCAAGGCGCGTAACATATATTTTTTTTATCAAAATTCACCGATGTTTTTTTTTCCATACTTTCCGTGCGGTGTCCTTTTTCTGTTTTCGTGTAATTTATGTTGGAGTTTGATAAAAAAACATGTATTTTTTAGTTTTCGGCCTCGCATTCTCAAACGTGTACAGATAATATTTTTTTTAATATTGCATAAGAGCAACAATTTCATCTTGTACAAAAGCAAATAAAAAAAGTTGACTTAAATTTGGTATTTTTTTTATTTTAATGTTTGAAGTTGCATTTCTGAGTCAGAACTTCTAAACTAAAATTTAGTTTAGTTCGAATATGAATTTCCGCCCGCTTCCTTTGTGATGATTTTTTTCAGTTTTTTTTATAAATAAGTTCCTAGTTGTTATGCATTTTTGGAGAGCTAAGAAAACAGTTAAGTTTTTAAAATATTCTGCAAGCCAAGTTTTATAACGTTTTTTTTGTTTGTAAGGCATTTTAGTGGAAAGCGATCGCAAAAAAATATTGAAAAATTTTCGTTTTCCGTCTCGCTTTTTTAAATTTGGACCGATAATTACTGTTTTAATATTGAGAAATAACCAGTGTTTAATTGATTTTGTAAATCAGAAATAAAAAATAGATTTAATTTGATACTTTTTTTGTAATAAATTTTTCAAGTTGAATTTCTGACTAATTTAAAAAAAAACTAAAAAACGCGATAACTCAAAAATGGTTCACTTTTGCATAATGCATATGGGGATCAAAATTATCGCAAATGGTCACCCCTATCGCCTCCTAACGGGAATAGGTCGACTTACCAATAACCCTGTATAGTTAAATGGTGAACACAACAAAGAAATAAAATTTAAGATTAGAAATTAGAAATTACTTAACATGTATGTAGAAGTTATTCTATTGCTTCTAACGTAGTTTTGTTTACTAAGGGCCGGTTTTATAAAGCTGATACCAAATTTACGACAGTAAGTATAATTTTAACTTGTCAAGTAGCAGTAAGTTTTACGTATGCGTTTTATAAATCAAATAATCGTAAACTTTGACATTCGTTATGAAACCATAGGACTGCCACAAAAGAGACTTCGATACTTAAAAATACACCCTTTATTGCTTGATATTGTCTGTAGTTCGCCTAATTGTCTATTGTGTACCTATATATTTTTCATATATCTTTATTCTGTTGACTGTTGACATTTTCAAATTAGCTTTCAACGTCAAAGTTCAGCGATAAGTAAATAAAAATAAAATAAAAAAGAACATTTGTGTGATGGAAAGCCAGACAAAGGTATGTAACTTTTGCGTTTTGGAAACTAAGAATCATTAGGGATAGCAATCACTAAGAATCATGTGTAAGTACTTAGTTTTTCTCAAAATGTATTCCTTCACCATTATGGCAAGTGGTTATTAATGATTTACTATGCACATCCTAATCCTAATAAACATTTAGGGTGCAGGCCCCGGGATCGAGCCCACGGCCTCCTGTATGGGAGGCCAGCGTTTTACCAACTAGGCTACCAGTACTTATTTACTTTTGTCTTTTCTTATTGACTTAAATTTACGCTTGTCTTGCAGAGGAAACGGAGCCGACAATTTTCCCACGACGAGACAACTCGTCTGCTATGTTTCGTAGAAGACGAACAGATATTAACGTCCAAAAAAACGGATGTAGCGACGAACTCTGCAAAAGAAGCATGGAAAAGGCTGTGCACAAAGTTTAATGCCGTCGGCACATATCCTAGAGAACTAAATGCGTTACGTCTGAAATGGGACAATTTGAAAAAGGCAGCAAAAAAAAGGAGCACTGCCATTACAATTAATAATAGGTTTGTACTTATAAATATTATAGTATGGCTATGGGACAAAAAAATCCAAAATTCCAGTAGTAATCAAGTTCTACTCAGGCGAGCCAGAGAATAACAGTTGGTAGTAGCAGTTTGATCTAGGGGAAGATGGGGTGGCTTCGTACACTTTTTACTCTTAGCCTTGTAAAAAAAAAACGAACCGCTTTTTCAATATGAGATGAATGTTACTTCATCATCCACTTATTTGGCTATAATCATTTTGTGTTTCAGTTTTAATACAAAGCCACTTTGCCAAGATAGGTATAATGGTTTTCTCAAAAAATGGGAATTGTACGAATGTACCCCATACGTGGGGTGCCTTCATACACTATTCGTTTCTTCCCAGGATTCATTGGACTTTCAGCTATTTCACCTGTTTTAGTCATCTTTTGGGCATATCTTACTGACCTGGTTTTGTAATTATAATTATTCTTGATATACAATTTTTTAACTTACATGGGGTGCATTCGTACGGTATAAAATTGCATACATTTTGACTGTACGAAGGTACAGTCACGGATTTTAATTGTTATGCCATTGTGAAGTTATTTAAATTTGCAGTACTATGGCATCCACGAGCATTCACGAGATTACACGATTAATCGCGAATACATGACACCGCGGGAACTACATAATATTAAAGATGACGGATAAATAGATTGATTAGTTCGAATCACAAGGAGGTTATAGGTTAAACGTGATTAAAATATTGACTACTGGCATTTTAGAAATATTGCAGGATCGTTATCACATTGTCATGGATGTTTTTAATTTTTAATTTTTTTAATCTATGTTATCACCAATAGTAGACTTTGTTTAAACGTTGTCGTAGCAACCCTATTAAACGACAAAAATTATTGTGTTCAGTAGAATAGCTGATTGGGCGTTGTAATCACCAATAGTAGCTGTTGTTTAAATGTATAACCATAGCAACTAGACATGCAATTTGACTTTGGGTGAAGTCACTCTGTGGTCTGATTGGTAGTCATGGGGTTAGCCAATCGTTAATGTTGCATGTCATTTTGTTCTTCTATCATACGAAGACGTGCGAATTTCCTTATCTCGATATACGAGTAAAACCGACTGAACCCGATTTGTATTACACGGCTAAAATACGAACAGTGGCAAGTGGCATATCAATTAACGTCCGTGACTGTACCCCAACCAAAACGATCAGAAACATAATCAAAATAGAAAATAACCGTTAAAGTAATCCCAAAACCATTGTTTACATATTAATCTCAAGGATCTAATTACCAACTGTATAAAAATATTTTTTCTAATTTAAGTAAAACTTATTAGAGACAGGCGCATTGAAAGGAGAACCAAAAATTACTTTCGGGTGGCGGAAACACATATTAATTATTTCTGGCGAAATTTGCTGCTGCACTGCCATCACTTTTTGAGGGTAGCCTATGCATATGAGCGGCAGTCACGCATATAAATATGAACGCTTTAGCATGATGGATAGTCGAGATATGACCACTGTACGAATGCTCCCTTTGTACGAAGCCACCCCATCTTCCCCTACCCTCTATTTTACCTTAATATAATATCTAAAATATTGATTTCCACATACATACTTAAAACAAAACTACTTATATTCTTTTCAGGGCGACGGGCGGTGGTCCCTCAGAAATCGTGCCAGATGCTGTTCTGGACAAAGTTATTGGTCTGACGTCAGTAAGTTGTTTCGGAGTGCCCAACGATTTTGACGATGATGCCGAAATAGTAACTAATCCGGTGCTGGACAATATGATTATAGAAATGGCAACTGAAAAAGGGCAAAACTCAACAAGTGCAGACAGAAGTGTAGTTTTGGAGGATGAGCCAAGCCGCTGGAAGAATTGGACTCCAGCTGAACTAAGAACACCTGTAACGAAACAGTTACACTCGACAAGCAATAAATATAAAAACAATAGACATAAATTAATACAGTCAAAAATAGAGCGGAACAACGCAATAGCCAAATACTTTAAAGTTAAGTTACAAACACTAAAAAATAAACACAATGATATCAGTGATTCCGATTGATCAGGCCACCTGGATTTTTTAGTCCCAGCCGCAGCCATACTATATAATAGTACTAACCTATGGCAGTGTTTTTTTTTTTGGAGCAACTCTCATATTGTGGCATTTAGTTCTTTAGGATATGTGGCGACGGCATAAATTTGTGCACAGCCTTGTCCATGTCTGGTGTTTTGCAGCGTTCGTCGCTACATCAGTTTATTGTATATTAAATAAAACAAAATTTATATAATCTGACTTTTAATATATATCTAATAAATCACAAAAAGACAATGAAGATAATGTATCGCCGGCCAAGAACTTTCAAGCTGAGACCTAATCACGCCTTTGAACGACGCGAGTTTAAATGCCGCGATCGATTGTTGAAGGAGAGCGTAGAGACGAACTTTACGTTCTCCTTGCAGAAGATTGGAGCCTATTCTAGCGACTTCCCAATGGCACAACTAAACGGCACAACTGACCAAAATCTGTATCATAAATATAAGGTAGGTTTAGGTTATGTTCGTTCTTCAGCAGGCCCGAAGGGCCAAAACACTCAGAAATAGGAGCTCCGTCGACTCTATTAAATTTGATTTTGAAATAGAAACCATTGGTCAGTTGTGCCACGGAGTTATGCCTAAAGGAAAACCCGCCTAATTCTTGTCTAGCTCTCATTTTGTAAACATGTGTCCATGTATTTTTTTGCTTTATCGTTTATTTTGGTTCGCATATCCAGGGCAACTTTGTGAAGTAGGTAACCTCCAACACAGCCTTCTCTTTGACATAAAAAAAACCTTTTCTGCAATGCAAGCTTGCATCGATCAGCAGGCATCGATGCAGGAATCGATTTCGCAGCATAGTATTGACTAGATATCGAACCTCCCGTGCCGATGTACAACACCTGAGTCGGCCTCCTCCTGGTCTGCGTAAGTTCGAACCAGTTTCTACAAACCGCTGAAGAACACGCTGTACTGTTATAGAAGCTGCCTGAAATAATTATCAATTAAGTCTCTCCTGTAACGGTCATTTGACAATGTATTACTGTCCGTATTTGCGTTAGACTCATCATTGGAAGTTTAATTTAACCTAGGATCATCCATAGCATCCATAGCATAAAAAGGGAGTTCGTCTTGTGAGAGTCTACATATGTTATGCAGTACAGCTGCTGCTACGATAACAGCTTGTGCTCTGTTCACTGACAAGCGGATTGGCAGATACAGTATTGGGAACCTTCTTTTTAAAACACCGAAACAACGTTCTATCACATTCCTCGTACGAATTTGCGACTCATTGTACAATACCTCTTCTGGAGTCCGTGGGTCGCTTAGCGGAGACATTAAATATTTTTTTAGACGATACCCACTATCTCCAACCAGCATGCATGATCCGAATGTGTTTTCTTCAAACTGGGATTTTATGATGCTTGCATTAAATATCATTGCGTCGTGTGAGGACCCTGGCCACTTAACAACAATATTGTTTATAATCAAATCGGCATTACAGATACACTGCACGTTGAGGGAAAAATACCCTTTTCGATTGCGAAAAACTTCCGCTTGTGGTCCACCTGGGGATTGCAATCGAATGTGCGTACAGTCAATTGCACCTATAACAGATGGAAACTTAGCGATGTTATAAAAATTTTCCTGCGTACAGTTGGAACTGCTCATTTTTATAAATTCTCCTCGTAAAGAGGTTAAAATCCTTGAGACTCGCCATACAGTTACACATGCAGTTGCTTTAGACACTCCTACAAAATCTCCAGCGGCGAGCAGCACCACGCCTATTGCATAAAATCTAAGCGTTAGCAACAGCTGAGTGATCGGCAATAAAGCTTTGTTTCTTGCTGTTGCTGGCGCTAATCGGGCTCCAATTTTCTGCAATACGAACTCTACGCTCTCCTTCGACAATCGAAAGCGGAATTTAAACTCAGCGTCGTTCAAAAGGCTACAGTAATTGGGTCTCGGCTTGAAATTTCTTGGCCGTACATATTTTCACTGTCGTCACTTGAATCAGATGTATCCAAATTATGTAACAAAAAATCATCATCACTGCTATCACTTCCCGAAGAACCAAGCATTGTTAATTATTATTTTTATTTATTCACAAATTAAACAGCTGTTCTGTCGGCGGTGATACAATACATAGGTAGCATGTCAAAAATGACGGTTCGTAAGTTTAACCCCCGTCACCGAGCTGCCCGCCCACCTGCACGCGGTAGGAGCGCGCGGTCAGGAAGTCGCCGAACCAGGCGTTGAGCGGCTGCCCGACCCCGCACTCACCCATCGCCTGCAGAAGGGTTCCTGTATCGAGAGTATCGAATGCTTTCTTATAATCGTAAAAAGTTACTAAAACGATTTTCTTACTTTCCAAACTTGTGTTAATTTCATTTGTAAACTTAGATAATAAAGTATGTGTTCCCTTTCCTTTTTGAAATCCGTGTTGACAATTATGTACTTAATATGTTGTTTTTTTGTGTGTACAATCCAATTTGATTAATTATTACTTTTTCAATTATTTTGTCTATACTAGACAAAATCGCTATAGGTCTGTAATTTGTGAATAGCCTGCGGTCCCCTCCTTTGTAAATAGGTCTAATAATCGCTTCTTTAAGTTTACTGGGAAAACTACCATGTTCAACTGATTGATTAATAAGCTTGGCTATGATTGGGCTTACCTTACTCACTATGAACTTCAGATCCGACATGCGTATGAGATCGCTACCGGGTGATTTTTTTGTACTCATGTTGTTAATAACTTTCGCAACTGTTTTGGCATCAACCGGTTGCCACCTCATACTCATATCAGGATTACTAGCATAAGTATCTCTAGACAACCATTTATCACAACAACTATGTTTAATCTTACTAACCTCATCTGAAAAAGTAGTTGCAAATTTATCACATATTTCTTTTGTCGTTCCAATTTTCTCCATATTATTAAGAATTGTGCTATCCACTGACTGTTTTACTTTACCTAATAAACTATTTATCCTATCCCATATTTTTTTAATATTTTTGTTACAATCCAATATACATTGCCTCTCATACTCATTTCTACTTTTGGTTATAGCTTTATTGCACTTATTCCTGTACCTTGTATAATCTAATCGTTTAATCCTTAGAATAATAACACATAGAATGATAGTTTCCTAAAGCCAACCCGTCAAAAGTGACGCACAAAATGGATTCATGTGGGCGTAATCAACGCGTACTGACACACGACAACACGCACACAAGTAGGTAAACAAATAATGTTGCTAGCGGATTACATTTCCCCCTAAACTAGAGGATTTTTTCACATAATAAAGTTTGTTAAATTATATCATTTCTTTGCAGTTACTTAGTAATACAAACGTTTATTAACACTTATGTAATAAATAAGAATAAAAATTGTCTCTTTCTAATTCGCATAAAATATCATGTCTTAAATTCGTTGAAGCCATGATATACAACTATTATAACTTAATTTTACTACATCTCGATACAAACGAATAATTTCACGAATTAAATCAGCGTTTTTAAACACAAATTTGTCATGCGTGTCACACTGTAAAAATAATAACTAATTATTTTTCTTATTTCAATATAAATGTTGTAATACTTTAGAACTATTAGGAGCAATAATCGGATCAGAAGGAAATCTTGAACGAGAAAATCAAGTAATTATATAAACAGAATTCAACTAATACCACAGAATAGATAATAGTACAAGTAGGTACTCACTACGTCAATTTAGCGGAATAAAATTCGTTATACTGGCAACATTTTCATGCAATGTCGTTAGTAAATAATATAATATTTTAGTGAATGTTTTACGTAAAACGACAAGTCAAAACATTGTACTTACACGTGGAATGTTACTTTAGAGTGTTTATTTACTTTGTCTGATCGGTTGTGGCACCCATTAACAACGCAAATCGTCATTATAAATAAAAATCCGGGAGCTGTTGACGCTGTGTGACGTGATTGCGACTGACGGGCGGCGATCGCCGAGTACACCAATATGGTGTAGTTTAAGTCTGACGGGTTTGGTGCGCGGACTAGGTTTCTATGTGTTATTATTCTAAGGTTTAATCATATTGTTAGGATCGCTACACCAAACTGTATATAATTTATCTTTTTTAGTGATCATATGATAATGTCAAAGGTGTTCGGAGTCCGATTCTAGTGACATATGAGATCAATAGTTTATTATGCGAGATTTTTAGGAATTAGTATTCAACTGACATTTCATCTCGAATGAAACTTCATATCGAATGACACAAGAATTGGGGTCCTGACGTATTGTGATAGTTTGAGTCAAAGACCTTCATAATAGACGAACAGTATGTGGAAGCGAGAGTGCAGCCTCTTTATGCACAAATACGAGTGCGACAGTGACAGCGAAAGACGTTGACGTTGTAACCATTTTGAAAGCTAATGGTAGCCCACGGTAGCCCACTGGCGACAGCGTCTTTTAGTTTTTATTAAAATATTCAGGATAATTGTATAAACGTGGTGTCAAAACCGTTAAAAACAACAATGGTGGGCTGTGCAGTACCTGATTGCGAAGTCAATCATAGGAATAATCCAAACAATGAGTCATTTCACAGGTAATTATGATCCACACATAGTCATTTTTGAACTCATATTTTCAAGGATTCCTAGGTCCAAGGAATACGGTTAGTGGTCTAATAAGTACGATATATCATGTAGTTTTGTGTTTTATGTTTATTTTTAATTTTTATATGTAAAATGAAAAGATGTGTCCGTGAAAATTTCCATTTTTTAGGTAGTGATTGAATGTTTGAATCACACTCATCTATCGATAAGTTATCAATATGTCGATATTTCTTCATTCCTTCTCATAATTATTTAAACATTATTCCGAGCGATTATAAAACGCAGCTAGGTAAATTGATCGCAGTTTATTATTTATCATTAAATGCCAAATAAAGTGAATACTTCCACTGTTTGAAAAGTATATTATTCCAGATGAACTTGGGTTATTTATTATTTATATTAACCGAAGCGAAGCGAGGGCGGGTCGCTAGTTTCTCTATATAAGTAACTTTTCCTACTCCTGTACTTTTATCTGTCATTTATATAGTCATGAAAACTAATATAAGAACATACATAATATGTCCGCAGAATAATCCAGAGAAAAGTCTATCTTGTCTATGCCCCAAAACAGCACTTGTGCGTTTTTGAGATAAAACGATACGGCCAGCTGCCAAAGCTTAGCGTTGCACAATCGATTTGATTTAATCATATTTTAACGATTGTGAAATAGGGACTATAAATCACCTAATGTTTTGAGAAATTATTTCAGTTACCTGATTGGTCGATTTTAAAATAGCTGTATTCTGGTTGGTTGATACGAAATACAAAGTTTTTTTAAAAGATTTAAATTAGTTAAAGAGAAACACGTACCTAAAAGAACCTATCGTTCCGTTTGACAGTCGATGTGTATTGTGATTGGTGGATTTAATTTGGTGAAGTATTCTGATTGGTCAAATTAAAATGTTTTGGAATTGTAAATAATTCTATTTTCCATTCCGTCAATTTAAAAACAAAGTAAACCATAGACACATATTTTGTCATTTTCTTGTTTCCCGCTCGATTGTTGTTCTTTACTTCGTTCGTTCGTTTGTAAGTTTTTTCGCTTAGTTTTGCATTTCATTTGAAACCTAGTCGTAGAAAAAGTATTGTATGCAACGGTGTATAACTAAGTCAAAAAACACGTAACACACGCCACTCATATTTTTTGACCTCTCTTATACAACTATTGCATAAACTACTATTATTGTTGCCTAGTGCCCATATTAAAAGCCTAGAATTTGTGTAAGACTGAAATTTATTAATTATTTACATTAAAAATTTATTATATGATATGTGTGTGGTAATTACCATGAAAAGAGTATTATTATAGATAATGAAAGAATCTTGTGTTTTATTAGTGAATAATGCTAGTTTTAAGTTCCACGCAAGATACAAACAAGTCTTATATAAACGAGTTTTTTTCATCGATATTTTTTCGATATAACGTACGGACATCACTAAAATTACTCACACACTTGTAAAATCACGCACACGTTGACATTTCCGTTTTGGTAACGCGGGAAAAAGGGAGTCTGTTCGTCTATTACGTCAGTTATATAAAGGTCTTTGGTTTGAGTCCACGTATAATATTAAAAAAAAAAGGTATTACGCACGTTAGAAGCGTAATGGTAAAAAAAGGCCCGCGGGTATTATTTTGGATTTACGGTCGATTTTTCTAGCATGTTAGGACACTATTTACGAGCAAGTGTGATGAAAAATAATTTTACAGAACTATAATGACAACCATTTGACACTACAGGGTGCCATCGGAGACGTAATCAGAAGTGACAATACTTAATTAAGCATTAAATTGAGATTACAGTAACACAGGAATGCAGGTCGCTAGTTGCATTATTTAATTTTAATCATGTAATCTTTAAAATTAAATTATGACCTTCAAACAGCGTGGTCACCCTACAATCAAGAAAGAGATGCAAAGATACACTTGTTCCACATGCGTAATTGTGCACTTCAACATTATTGCATTTATCATTCGAGTACCTGTGCAAGTATTTAAGTGTAATCGCACTGTATTGCTGTTTTCTTGTCATATCAAACTTATAAGAACTGCCATTCGACGTGTTTACCTACTACTATCGCAAATTTAACCGTAACACAAATAATAATTAACACACATTTTATGCTTTAAAAACTTTAATTGTTAACCAGTAGGTAAGTTAAGTAGCTGCATTTACACGTATTTCAAAAGGTGCTCGAAATGTCCACCTCCTTCTTGCTGACATAATGCTGCTCGTCGCATGTGGTTATTTTTGAGACGGTTAAGAGCGAAGTGATTTGCTATTTTGGCTATGGCGGACAAATTAACAAAAATTACATCGTCATTTACATTATAGTACATTACTTAACAAGGGCTGTAAAAGAAAGAAAGCCCGAAATCGCAGGTATTTGAGACCCGAGCCGTAGGCGAGGGTTGTAAATATGCGATAGAGGGCTTTCTTTTTTACTGCCCGTGATGAGTACACAATTTTACGTCTTCACCTGGCCACAATGCGAGTTTTGCCGTGCGCGCAGCGTGTGATAAAACTCACATTATGGCCAGGTGTTACGTAAAGTACATTACATTACAATAATCCCGCTATTTTTGAAATGCGTTCTGAAACTGCCCCCGCGGTTTATGTCACGAAATTAAAGATTGTTAAAACGATAACAAAATTATGTAGATACATGATAAACTTCTTATTTTTCATTAATTTTGTCTTCAAAACATTAAATAAAAAAAAATATTGTACCTACTGTATAAAATAGTTATAATAAACACATTTCAAACTTTAACAGATACTTTTATTTGCAATTTTACGGTTATGTGTGCATCCGAACGTGCGTTTCTTTTTGGGCCTACTATGTGTGGAATTTGAAAATCGAACTTCGAATCAAGTTGTTTCTATCTCTCGCTTTTTTCCTATCGAAGTGAAAGTGACAGAACAAAGTGAAGTTCAATTTTTTCGAATGTTGTGAGTAGCCCCCGCACTGCTCACGGCATTTAAAAAAAATAATTAAAAAGCTACTTTGCCTCTCGCTCGCAGCAAAATTGAATTTTGCTCACTGTTTTTAAGCAGCAAAACCTGCTTGTTTGAGCTGCTGAGGTGAAATAGTTATTTGTTCAACAAGAGAGCAAAGTTGGTTTTTGCTGCGAGTGATGATTTTGAATCCCGAGTAAGCGAAGGATTCTATTATTGAATCACGAGCGTAGCGAGTGATTCTAGGTTAGAATCCTGAGCGTAGCGAGGGATTCAAAGATACGAGACGTAAAAAACTTTGGTCTCGTGTGAGACATACAACTTTTCACCTCAGCAGCGAGAACAACACAGCGTGAAGCTGGTAGGGCCAACGCAGGTCTTCCGTTGTGACCATTTGGTGAATACACGACTAAATAACGACACGATCGCATATGCATCAATCACAAGCATTTTTGCAAAATACTAATAAAATAAAAAGTGGAAAAAATAAACATGAAACAGATAAAACCTGTCACTCAACTTGATAATGCCGTAGTGCAAACACAACTTTATACAGCTTTATGTAGTCTGTGGCTTTAAAAAAACCTAACTAGGCCTTGTCTATGGCTATTGGCTATGGCGGACAAATTAACAAAAATTACATCGTCATTTACATTACATTACTTTTTTTTTTAAGTACAATAATCCCGCTATTTTTGAAATGCGTTCTGAAACTGCCCCCGCGGTTTATGTCACGAAATTAAAGATTGTTAAAACGATAACAAAATTATGTAGATACATAACTTCTTATTTTTCATTAATTTTGTCTTCAAAACATTAAATAAAAAAAATGATTGTACCTACTGTATAAAATAGTTATAATAAACACATTTCAAAGTTTAACAGATAGTTTTATTTGCAATTTTACGGTTATGTGTGCATCCGAACGTGCGTTTCTTTTTGGGCCTACTATGTGTGGAATTTGAAAATCGAACTTCGAATCAAGTTGTTTCTATCTCTCGCTTTTTTCCTATCGAAGTGAAAGTGACAGAACAAAGTGAAGTTCAATTTTTTCGAATGTTGTGAGTAGCCCCAGCACTGCTCACGGCATTTAAAAAAAATAATTAAAAAGCTACTTTGCCTCTCGCTCGCAGCAAAATTGAATTTTGCTCACTGTTTTTAAGCAGCAAAACCTGCTTGTTTGAGCTGCTGAGGTGAAAATATAGTTGTACCACGGCCCCTAGTAAAGGCCCGTAGTCCAACTAGTTGGACAGAGCAGTTGGACCACTGCCCCGGAAGGCTCTGACCTTCTGAGGTATCTCCAAAACGTGCTGTTTGAACGCGTCGACGGCTTCTTCACGGGTCGAAAATCGTTGACCTCGTAATGTATTCTTTACATTTGGAAATAAATAGAAATCATTGGGTGCCAAATCAGGGCTGTAAGGTGGATGAACCGTTAATTCTATATTTTGACCTTCCAAAAATCGAGTCGTTTCGCGTGATGTATGACAGCTGGCGTTATCATGGTGAAGAATGATTCTCCGTCGCTGGTTGTTTTTCCGTATTTCTTCAAATACTTCCGGCAAACAAATGGTCGTGTACCACTCCGAATTAACCGTTTTACGATTCTCTAGGGGCACTGTAGCCATATGGCCATTAATACCAAAAAAGCAGGCCACCATTTGCTTCAAGGTGCTTTTTGCACGAGTTACTTTCATAGGGTTCGGCTCATTTTGAAACACCCACACCGTTGATTGTTGTTTAGTTTCGGGATCATACGCATAGATCCAGGATTCGTCACCTGTGTAGATATTATAAACAGCCGCCTCTATCTCGCGATACGTAACATGACGGTCATGCATTAAGTATAAGTTTTCGCACAGCTTCAATATTTTGTGGTACAGCGACCGATTTCGGGCGACCATCCTTAACTTCGTCCCTGAGCATACTACGTCCACGATTGAACTCACTAAACCAGTGATACACAGTAGTTTTGGATGGAGCTTCATCACCAAAAGTCGAAGTTAGTTGATCTATGCACTGTTGTTGCGTGAGCAAAATTCAATTTTGCTGCGAGCGAGAGGCAAAGTAGCTTTTTAATTATTTTTTTTAAATGCCGTGAGCAGTGCGGGGGCTACTCACAACATTCGAAAAAATTGAACTTCACTTTGTTCTGTCACTTTCACTTCGATAGGAAAAAAGCGAGAGATAGAAACAACTTGATTCGAAGTTCGATTTTCAAATTCCACACATAGTAGGCCCAAAAAGAAACGCACGTTCGGATGCACACATAACCGTAAAATTGCAAATAAAAGTATCTGTTAAAGTTTGAAATGTGTTTATTATAACTATTTTATACAGTAGGTACAATATTTTTTTTTATTTAATGTTTTGAAGACAAAATTTATGAAAAATAAGAAGTTTATCATGTATCTACATAATTTTGTTATCGTTTTAACAATCTTTAATTTCGTGACATAAACCGCGGGGGCAGTTTCAGAACGCATTTCAAAAATAGCGGGATTATTGTAATGTAATATACTTAATGTAAATGACGATGTAATTTTTGTTAATTTGTCCGCCATAGCCAAAATAGCCATAGACAAGGCCTAGTTAGGTTTTTTTAAAGCCACAGACTACATAAAGCTGTATAAAGTTGTGTTTGCACTACGGCATTATCAAGTCGAGTGACAGGTTTTATCTGTTTCATGTTTATTTTTTCCACTTTTTATTTTATTAGTATTTTGCAAAAATGCTTGTGATTGATGCATAATTATGCGATCGTGTCGTTATTTAGTCGTGTATTCACCAAATGGTCACAACGGAAGACCTGCGTTGGCCCTACCAGCTTCACGCTGTGTTGTTCTCGCTGCTGAGGTGAAAAGTTGTATGTCTCACACGAGACCAAAGTTTTTTACGTCTCGTATCTTTGAATCCTTCGCTTACTCGGGATTCAAAATCATCACTCGCAGCAAAAACCAACTTTGCTCTCTTGTTGAACAAATAACTATTGCAGTTGGACCACGGCACCATTATAGAGTTCCCAGGTCCAATTAAAATAATTTAAAATAATACAATTGCAATTGTAACCACAACACCTTATTATATTTAACTAGCGACCCGCCCTCGCTTCGCTTCGGTTTATTTGAGTTTTCTATAACACACGTACATAAAACAAAATTTATTATACATAAAAACCTTCCTCTTGAATCACTCTATCTACTAAAAAAAACCGCATCAAAATCCGTTGCGTAGTTTTAAAGATCTAAGCATACATAGGGACAGACAGCGGGAAGCGACTTTGTTTTATACTATGTAGTGACTAATTAGTTTTACAACGTTTTTGATACAGAACTTATAGTAAAATCCTTTTCTCTTAAAAAAATAACAAAACAAAATTGGAACAACAAAGTATGAGTACCTATAGGTATTATTATTTCACCTTAATTTTTCTAAAGCATGGCCTATAGTTATGTCACCCGTGATCATTTGAAGTTGTATTTCTCTTATATCCTAGTCGTCGTTTTCAATTTGAATCTTACGCCTTTTATGTCTTGTCTGCTCGCAAATTGTTAAAGTTGAGAACTTTTCTAAAACATTCAAAAGTCGCAGTAAAGTTTTATTTTTCGCATTTATACATCTACTTAGTTTAGCATGTGAACCTTCTAAAACGTTTTTGGTTCGATGCCTCTCCTTAAACACGCTTACCAACTGTGAAAAATTGGCAAAATCTTTTTTTATCCAATAACGCTCGATATACTTAATCAATTTGTTAGATCCATCATTATTTTCATATTTTATGTAATTCCATCCATCTAATATTTTTTCAGCCGGTAACAGTGTCTTTTTTTGATTTAGTTTTTGTGAGGGCCAACGACTTTGCCTTCCTCCAGATACATTGTGACCAATGATAGTAACAGCCCACAATTGTAATAGTAGTACAAAATTGTTTAATACTGTTAAGAAGAGATATTTCAAAGTCATAATGAATTTTTTGTGGATCCCATTTCAACTGTGATCGTAGGATTTCAAATAAAGCAAAATATGTAGATTGCTTTTTGTCACTCAGCAAAGCATAAAGCAGGGGCACAACGTTAGTTGTTTCACTTGTGCTTCCATTTTCACCAAATATGCTTAGTAATTGTGTGAATGGAGCGGGGCAACAGCGAAATGTTCCGTCTACAAAAAACTCTTTTAATTGGCCCATCATATTTCTTTCTCTTAAAGAACAAAATACTATTATGCGTGTTCCTTCAAAATAATAGTCAGCCAATAAGAAGTCCACAAATTTTAAAGGTACTTCTACTTCTTCCAAATTTTTGAAGACTGTTTTTGAAGTACCCAGTGATAAATTCCTTGTATTGTAAAGAACATGCTTCACATTTGAATACGATGGAAATGCAGTTATGATGTTATAAGTAGAGTTTTTGTATTTAGCTAAAGTGTCATTATATAATTTTGGGATAGGCTCATCAGAAACTTGTACTTGCTTTTTTAAGTTGTCTATTGACATAGAAATCACATTCCCTATTATATTTGCACAGCAATTTTCGGAATGAACCGAATGTTTCAATATTATCTCTTTATGCTAAAAATGAATACAAAAAAACCGGGCAAGAGCATGTCGGACCATGCTCAGTGTAGGGTTCCGAAGCCGTAACGACAAACACAAAAAACTATCTCAAAAATCAACATGTATGAACCAATTTTCTATTTAAAGTTATTTGGCGCTGTCTTAGATGATTTTTAGTAGGTATAAACACTTTAGTCGCCTGTATCTCAGGAACTAATCATGTCTACTTAGCCGTGATAGTTTTCCTTTAAAATTCGTTATATGCACTTTCACTCAAGATTTTTTTCAGATTTTTAGTACTTGTAGTTTTGGCTGTAGGGGGGGGGGGGGACACTTGACTCTAACAAAAAATAGCGCTTTAAAGCTCAATATTTCATAAACGGATCCCTTAATCGAAAAATTGTTTTCATAAACCCGCAATTATTTTGAAAGACCTATCCAACGACACCCCACACTATGGGGTAGGCAAGAAAAAAAAAAGACATCCCCACGTTACGTGTAGGGGAGGTGCATTAAAAAAATATATTTTTCAAAATTTTATTTTACCATTTTGTTGGCGTGACTAATATCTACATTCATGCCAAATTACAGCTTTCTAGTACTATGAGTCTCTGAGCTAGATTGGGGACGGACGGACGGACGGACATGGCGAAACTATAAGGGTTCCTAGTCTAAAAAGCTTTAATTAGATGACGAATAATAATATAACGGTCATGTGAAATTAGAAATCGTATAAATAATGGAATGGTTAATACGTACGCTAATGGTTACCGATCCACTACAACGTTTTTCCTTTTTGTTCGAACATCTCCAGTAAGCATTTCCATTTTTATATACTCTAACTTTATAATATTCGTAGCCTTCTAATAACAGCACCTTTTCCACCTTTTCTTTCGACGTAAATATTTGCAGGCGACACATCTTCATCCATTTTTATTTGGATTTGTAAATTGGGATTTTTTATTATTGTATAAGTATACTGTATTATTATTATTTATTTATTTAATGGCGTCTACATAATAATGTAATTTTGCCAATGTCAAGTATATATATAAGCAACGTTGTACGGTGAATCCTGTCCTGTCGTCGAAGTCTTCAGTCATAGTCGTTATGACCCTTGAAGATGGCGGGCATCCACTTCAATGGCTTGGTGTGATCTTGACCGCTAACTCATTTGGAACCATCTTTTCACTCTTATTTTATTTAATGCAAGTTCTTCATCAATGTTACAAGTTGTCCCACAAAACTGCCCTGGATTTGCGAATCAAAATGAACGATAAAATCATTTACAAAAAATTCAATAATTGGACAGATGTTTTCAGAATGACAGCCAAATCAAAATTCTAGTATACTGTAAGGATAGGACAAGGATCTTGGTTTTTGATTGAATAGTCAATGATGACAATGTCAAGTTGAATGTATCATTTAATGCAATTTGATAACAGCCTGAACATATTGAAGTACTTAATATCAAACCTCTTTAGATCATATCTGAGCACTCTCACTCGTCTATACATATATACGTATATAAAATTACACCTACATTACTCCTGGTTTTTCCTAAGTTGGGTTGTGATTGCAATTGTATTATTTGAAATTATTTTAATTGGACCTGGGAACTCTATAATGGTGCCGTGGTCCAACTGCAAATATAGTTGTACCACGGCCCCTAGTGAAGTCCCGTAGTCCAACTAGTTGGACAGAGCAGTTGGACCACTGCCCCGGAAGGAGTCAGAGTGGAAAAAGTGCTTTATAAATTGGTTTCAACGTATGCAAAAGTGCATCGATTATCACGGAGAATACTTCGAAAAACAATAAAACCATATTTAGCCATGTACGTTTGTTTATTTTTTCTATTCCGGTTACATAAGTAGCAGCCCTCGTATTCCCAGTTGTCCACTTGTGGACCAGTGGGTTTTTTTTCCCAGTTGTCCACAGAGTGGACAAAGGGGTGTAGAAAACTGGGAATACGAGGGTCGGCTGAAAAGTTCTAAGCCTAAGGTATTTTGAGGTTGCATATGCGTTAGCGATACTGGCCACTAAAAAGACCATTTAAAAAGTTAATAAATAAAAGAATAAAATGTCGTCTTTTGTTTATTACATCTCGAGATATCCGACGCTAAAGTCATCATGTGTGAATAATTATCAACGCATATCACGAAAATTGAGCACCGTGCAGTCATTAAGTTCCTCACGAAAAGTGACAAATCGCCGAAAAGAATTTTTGAAGAAATGTCTAGTATTTACGGTGAATCTGGCCCTTCTCATGCCACTGTTAAAAAATGGAGTCGACTTTTTAAACTTGGACGGGAGTCGATCGAAGACGATCCTCGCTCAGGAAGGCCAATATCGGTTGTGACTGAAGAAAATACTGAAAAAGTCAAAAAGTTAGTATTAGAGGATCGGAGAATTAAGGTTTGGCAAATAGCTGAAGCCTTAGGTATTAGTAAGGAAAGAGTTGGAGAGATTTTGCATCAACATTTGCATATGACAAAAGTAAGTGCTCGTTGGGTGCCGAAAATGCTCACAGCTTTCGATAGAGAACGTCGTGTTCAAACTTCTCAGGCATTTTTAGAATTATGTGAAGAAGGTTTAGATGAAGTTTGTTCCCGCATAGTAACTGTTGATGAAACATGGATCAGACAGTATGATCCAGAGTCGAAGTCTGAATCTATGCAGTGGATCGAAAAGGGTGAAAGGCCGCCAAAGAAATTCAAGGTTCAAAGATCGGCGTCTAAGCTAATGGCCACCGTGTTCTGGGATTGCGATGGCATTCTTTTAATAGACTATTTGGCGAAAGGCTCTACCATAAATGCAGTTTATTATGCTGAGCTATTAAGAAAAGTGCAACAAGCCATAGTCGAGAAACGAAGGGGCAAACTGAGCAAAGGCATTTTGTTTTTGCAAGACAACGCCCCCGTTCACACCGCTCGTGTTGCCAAGCTTGCTCTGAAGGAAACTGGCTTCGAGGAAATTGATCATCCACCTTACAGTCCAGATCTGGCCCCTAGTGATTATTTTCTATTCAGCAATTTGAAGAAAGATTTAAGGGGAAAGCGATTTGGCAGTGATGAAGAGATGAAGGCGGCTGTACAGGAACATTTCGACAGCCAAAATAAAACTTATTTTTTTAACGGTCTAAAAGCATTATTTAAAAAATGTAATAAATGCATTGAATTAGAGGGAGATTATATTGAAAAATAAAAATAGTAAAAAAAATCTGAACATTTTTTTTCTACCTTAGGCTTAGAACTTTTCAGCCGCCCCTCGTAGCTCTTTTAAATGAGTCCTCGCCTGCGCGGTACAGGACGCTGGGGCATGACATGACTGATCGAGGGGCGGGCGGGAGGCGCGCGTTGTGTGATACAAAAGAGGTGGACTGTATCTGATACATAGAGGTTTGAATGACGTGAAACGGGCATCACATAATTATCTTAAGAACTGTCTAGTGTACAGACCAGCAGAACAGATTCTGTTTGTATGGCAGTCTTAAGCTACAAACGCACACACAGGCTAGGCGGCTTGCTTAGCGCCTATAGACTAGCGAGTCGCCTGGCGAGTAGCGAAGTGAAACAAACGTTCTACAATTTCCACAACCGGACACCCTACGCGCTTGGCGCCTTTGCTAGTTGCTTAGCGTGTACCTATGTGGCCGGTTGCGAAAAGTCTAGAACGTTCGTTTCTCTTCGCCACTCGTCAGGCGACTCGCTAGTCTCTAAGCAGGCTGCCTGTCTGTGCGTTTGTAGCCTGAGAAAAGTGACTGTCTGTTGACAGGTCAAAGGTTTACCGTTGTGCAAAAGTGTGGCAGTGTTAATATTCGTTTAAGATATAATAAGAAGCGTGGAATAATAGCTTTTTCCTACTCTTGTACGTTTATCTGTCATTTATACATATAGTCACGAACACTAATATTAGAGTAGGTATACATAATATTTTCGTAGAATAATCTAGAGAAAAGTATGTACTACGAGTATTTAGATGGCCAGTATGTTAAACACAAGTGGAGATAATGAATATTTGCAAATCCCAATAGCCCCACTATTATAATGCGGTGGGTCCACGAGTACTCGAAAATCCCACTGGACCCACTATTTGAACCAAGCAGTGGGACCAACGGTCCGGAAGGGGAAGTTAATGTACACACTTTTTTTTTTAAACGGCTAATTATGCTAAAGTTGTCTTGATTTACCTATCCTCGCTTAGCTTAGCTCTGGTGAAAACAGCTCAGCGGAGCGAGGTTTTCATATTCGTACAAACAAAACAAAAGAAAAAATTGTGCGTGGAATGTGTTGCGAGGCGACGTCTGGCTCCGCTCCTGCCACACCGCACCCCGCCCGCTTATTTAAAAAGAGCCCGCTACACACCCTCGCTACGCTACCTCGCACATCTTTGGTGGAAGTATTCACACCGTTACACCTCCTCGTTACACAGCCTCGCGCCGCTTAGCCACCTCGCACATCTCTGGTGGAAACGCAGCCTAAATCACGTAATGGTCAAAATTTAATAATGTATTGTTAGCAATGTGGCAGTCTCCCTACTTGACAGAAAGAGATGCATATCTCACATGTCTCAAGAGTCCACTTCTCCATTTCTGCGTTTATCATATGAATACCACTAACAAATTGCATCGCTAGGTTTTGCTAAGACAAATCTGGGCGTTTTCACTAAAAAGTGTACCCAATTAAGGACTGAAATTAAGGAACTTTAACTTTGTCAGTTTTGTGACGAAAATTAGCCATACAATGCGGCCGTCAATATACCTATAGCTAATTTTCGTCACAAAACTCACAAAGTTAAAGTTTCTTAATTTCAGTCCTTAATTGGGTACACTTTATAAATAGTGAAAACGCCCATCTACCCAAACCTGCCGTAAGTTACGGTAAATTCCATGTGAACACAAATAAGAATAACACATAAAAGTATGATAATTTTACTTAATTTCAAAATTACAAGCCAAACATTACGCGTATTTTAAAAGCTGCTCAAAATTCTACCGCCTTTTTGCTAACTCTCGCATGAGGTTATTTTCAGGGGGGTAAGTACAAAGTGATTTGAATTAGTATTGCGAAAGCGGAAATTATTTTTTGACGCAGTTCTTGCACAATTTCTTCTAGTTCGTAAATAGTCCTCTTAACATCGCCCCAAATATAAAAATCTAACGGAGTAAGGTTCGGATTCCGAGCAGGCCAATTTATTGGCCCGCCCCTGCCAATCCAACGTCCTGAAAAGTCCTCGTGTAAGTAATCTCTGACTAGGTGCTGAAAAGGTCTTAGTAGTTCAGGTAAAACATTTCTCAACATTTTGCTGTATTTATTGACGTTTAACCTTCCCTTTATGAAATGAGGCTCAGTCACAGTATTGTTTACCAAGTATTCCCACCCAAACATTAACAGTAAATCGTATTTGGTAAGCATCTCTTCTTGTAAGGTGCAGATTTCGGAAAGTCCCATAATGTTCATTGTTAACAATGAATAACCCTATGCAAGAAAAGGTGTCATCAGGTGGAATATTGGTTTCCCGGTTTTCTTGTAACCACCGACAAAACTCGATTCTTCATGGGTAGTCTGCTAAGGCTAAATCCTGCGCAGGCTGAAAATGATAAGGATGCAGTCCTGAAGCAAAAAATTGAGTTATGTTATAACGCCTAGCCGCTTTTCTCGTGCTTTCCTGTGGGTTGCGCAAAATGTAATTGCGTATACGTCTATCTAATCATGTACGCGTCGTGGTCGCATGTGACGGCGTTTGTAACTGACCGAAATGTCGTAAGTTTTGTAGCATTCCATTGATTAACCTGTATGTCAGAATCGGTAAGTTAGGGTATTTATCGTGAAACAGCTTTTGTGCTGCCAGCGTTGGTCCGTTGATAAAACGATACAATATCATGTCGTTCCAGGTTGGAGAAATTAATTTTACGGTGCAGGCTTATTGCGGTTACTAAACGCTTTTAAAGATTTTCTAATTTTCATGAAACAAAACAAATAATTGACAATGACTGACTTGAATTGTCACTGTAACTGAAGTGTTATTATACTTATTATATTAAAGTAAAATAGTCTGAATAAGATCCAAAGACGGTATGATTCTAAAAAAAGGGTAACCATGATTTACTTAATCGGTGATTTAATGAAGGGGAAAATTAACAAAAAATAAATAGCTTTTGTGTCTTGTTGAAAATGACCATCAATTACAGAGTGTGAAAAACTGATTTCTGATCACGTATTCGATGTCAACCCATATACTTAGACCAAAAAAATTTTTTTTTTTCCTTTTTCCTCTTTGACACTCATTTTGGCGACGCGCGGGCCTAGTTGGTGGTGAGCCTGCCTACGAAGCTAGCGGTTCAAATCCCGGTAAGGGCAGATATTAGTGTGATGAGCGCGAATATTTGTTCCTGTCATGGATGTTTTCCATATATTTAAGTATACAGGGTGTTAACGGGGTCGTGTAGCAAGAAAGAGACAATAGACTTGGCACTTAATTAGGAATACAACGCTGTAGATTGGAGTGCATAAATTAGCACTTTTTTCGCAGGTAAAAAAAAACTAAAAATGATTCCCTATTTATTAATTATTATGGTCACCCTACGCACTTGACAAGAATAAAAACCGTATCTAGTGAAGAACGCATTAGGTACAGTCGCCATCACATACATCGCAACGGACAAGCTGCTCAAAAATATCTGAACACGACCTTATTGTCAAGGCGTTAGAGTACAATGTTCATTGAGCACCCTGTAATGTACAGATGTATCTGATGGCGACTGTACTTACGGTTATTATTACACCTACTTGATAAATGATAATCTTTTAATTCAATGTTTAGTGTAAAAGAAATTAAAATAATTGACGAAAATTAAACGAATTTATTGAAGTAATAAAATCCCTAAGACACTACACAAGTTTTAAAACAATTAGGATCACACCTAAACATACTTCAGGAGTTGTTCAAAGTGTGAGCCTTCTTGCTGTTGACATAATTCTGCTCGTCGTCTGAGGTTGTCTTTCAACCTGCCAAGAGCAAAGCGATTTTGCTTTACAGTTTCAAACGCTGCAACTACTCGCTCACGGAGTTCATCGACAGTGTTGGACTCATGCTCATAGACCAATCTTTTCATTTCACCCCAGAGAAAAAAATCTAAAGGCGTCAAGTCGGGACTGCGAGCAGACCATGCCACAGGTCCGCCGCGGCCGATCCAACGTCTCGGGAACTGTTCATCGAGGTAATCGCGTACTTGGTGTTGAAAGTGAGCGGGAGCACCATCGTGTTGATAGTGTAAGTTGTGCAAGTAATTTTCCGGTACTTCTCGCAGTAATTCAGGCACCACTTGTCTCAACATATCAAGGTACTTAGCACCATTTAATCTGCCTTCGATGAAGTAGGGGCCGATAACAATATCGTTCAATATTCCTGCCCACACATTTAGACTGAATCTCACTTGATATGCATTCCTTCTAGTTAAATGAGGGTTTTCAGCACTCCAGTAATGTTCGTTATGCATGTTGAATAGGCCAATTCGTGTAAAAGTGCTTTCATCTGTCCAGAGGATGTTGGTTTCTTGGTTTTCTAATATCCAATCACACATGATCATTCTTGAAGGACAATCTAACGGTGAAAGATCCTGTACAGGTGTGAAATGAAACGGGTGCAACCCGGTTGCGTTGAGAAGTTTCCACACAAAAACATGGCTTACATTAAAACGTCTTGCGGCTTGCCGGGTGCTTCTTCGCGGATCCTGGTAAAAGAACCTTAAAATTTGTTGGTCGAGATTGTCCGCGTATCGACGTCGACGTGGCCTGTCACCGCCTCGTGCTTGGGCGTGATTCGGCACAGAGAACTGTCCGTAATCTCGCAGATTTTGAACCATCGTGTTGATTAATCTTCGGCTTGGGATAGGCAAATCAGGATAACGTTGGTGGAACAAATCTTGAGCGGTGGTCGCACGACGTACTTGGTAATAAAACATCACCATGTCAGACCGCTCCACATTTGAAAACGGATATGCCGCAGGCATTGTTTGTTCAACAGAAAAACCAGTTAATTAGCTAAATCAATCCTTAAAAGTTTTCTTTATTTTGATATTTGACTTTCTTATGACGTGACGGTTGACAATTACCTACTACTTACTCATCTAATGATTTGTTTATTAAAAAGGTTTTATCATGAATTAATAGGGTAACCATAATCTGAGTTATTAACTGGGATAAATAAATTGTTGATTAGTTTAAAAAAGGCTGTAATTTAAAAAAAAATTGCCCTATACTTGAAATCGCATTAATTCTTCGAGTTAGGACCGATAGGTTTGAATCATGACCCCGTTAACACCCTGTATATTTATCTTTATAAGTATTTATATCGTTGTCTAGTACCCATAGTACAAGTTTTGAGCTTAGTTTGGGACTAGGTCAATTGGTGTGACATTGTCCCCTGATATTTATTGTAATATGATGTGACTCTCGGTATAACATTAACATCGTTGATATGGTACACTCTAGTTTCTTCTTAATCTTTATATTATCAATCTAGTATGATTACTGCTTAGGTACCTACTAAGAGGACATCAACTTGTTTTTTAATAAGTACAAGCTAGCGTAAACGTTATGTTTTTTCGAGAGGAACGGTACATAAAACGCTCTGAAGATTTTATGAGATTTTTCAGCATCCAGTAAAGGAACACGTGCAACAATTTCCCAAGCACTTGAGTCGCGATGGAAAGCCGGTTGGCTGGAAGTCGGTCGACCAAGATCAGAGTCAACCAAGTAATTGCAAGCGTTGGGCTTCAGGTAGGTACTGGAATCGCCTTTGTTAAGCTCGTTGAAATGTTTTCGAACAACACGGGTTGCTGTAAAAAATATACAGGGTGTAAAAAATTTAGTGGGTAACAAAACAACGAATTTATGGCAATACATGTGCCGATTCGAACTTCTTAATTAAACAAAGAAACTATGAAATTCTTAAAATTATGTTGCTTGATTTTTTCCAAGACATTTTAGTAGCTTCACTTGTAACTTACCAACAATGTAATAAAATCTTGGAAATCGATTTTAACCTACTTGTAATTTATCTAATTGGTTAGATTGAATTAAAACTGCTTTTTTATACATACAATTTCAATGACAATACAACAATATGGTACCATCGAGCTGGTAAGATGTTGGAGACGGAAGTTGGATATAGGAATTCCTCAATGGCTTATAGTAATTCCGTCGAATTTGGCCTCATTTACTAGTATTTTGATTCTAACAAATCTAATTAAGTTTATTAAGGTTTTTCATTAGTTCGTTTTCTTTTAATATTAATACTTTATTGGATATCCTTTGTGGTCAATGACGGCTCTGCAACGACGCGGCAAGAATTCAATTAATTTCAGTCAATTTTCGGGTGGTGTAGACTTCCATGCTTCAACAAAGGCTTCGTAAAGTTCATTTTCACTTGTGTTACGTTTATTTGAGACTTTTTTTTAATAACAATCCAGAAATTTATCATCGGATTGAAATCCGTTATTTGCTGGCCAATCTAACATAGAAATATCTTATCGCCTAAAAAAACATTTAACGCTGTTGGGGTCATTATCATGCTGGAAGATCCAGGTTACAGGCAAATGTTCATCATAATATGGAATCGTTGTCTTTATCAAGATGGTTTTGTATTGGAATTAATCCCCCACGCTTTTATGTGACTATATTCCTTGTGTATTTATTACTAAACTCCCAGTTGATTGGTCGTCTAAACGTAGCATTTGCCGTCAGAATTCACCATATTTATTTTAGTTTCATCTGAGAATAAGACTTTTTTCCAATCCTGCACCCTGTTCAGTTACAATGATTTTTTTGTACTCGTCGATTAAAATGTGTGTATTACGATTTCATAGAGAATACTGTAACGTCACTCTTTTCATCGTTGAATAGTCTAGATGTTACTTCCGAAACAACCGAAATAACTATTTCGATACGCTCTAGACAACCGAAATAACTATTTCGATACGCTCTAGACAACCGAAATAACTATTTCGATACGCTCTAGACAACCGAAAAAAAATTGAAAATAGAACTTCGGATTTCCATATATGTGTCCTTGTTTAAGGAGCCTCGATCCGATACAAAATTGCCAATCTGTGTCGTTTCGGAACGTAGCAGCGTCGCATCATCTGTCAAAAATCTACTTTTAGTTTTCTTATATACTCGTATTAATGACTTACATTATTAATTTTAATGAACTCGTACAAAAAGTATTGTTCACAATAGTGTCATAATTAAGCTTTTTAATCTCGTACCTTACTTGGGCCACTCAGCAAGCTTCGTGGCCTAAACACGGTACTCGACTAAAAAGCTCTCTATTATAACACGATTACGAAAAATACTATTTTGCAACCGTCTATCTGTTCTTTCTGTAATGCGACCGGCGCGTTAGATACCTACCGCCTGGCAACACCTGAGCTGTCCAGTCAGTCAGGGGCGTCACACACGGAATATATATTAATATGCCAAAATATATATTATAGCAATGCATTTTACGATATATTTTCCGTACTAATTGACAGAGTCCACACACGCAGCTTTAATATATTTTAATTGTTTTTGTTTAATTAATAAATATTTTTTGTTGTTGTTTTTGTGATTGATTGTTTGTTTGTAATTGTTTATTTATTGTTTATATTTATACAACGTGTTACAAAATACCCCGTAAAAAATATAATAAATTATCAAAGCCAAAAAAATTGTCAACCCTAGTAAGCTGTCATGTCAGGGAACCGGAGTTAGCATAGATTATTTTAACAGAGTGGCCTACCTACCAATTTAATAATTGTCAACTTTAATAGTTTCAAAACCATATCCCGAGCGAAGTTGTGCATTGATCAAGGCGAAGCTCACTTTGAGCCGTTCCTGTAAATTTGACGTTAATTAAGAAAAAGTAAGTGTTAGTTTAGGTTTCTTCGTTAGGTTAGGTCTTTTAGAATCTTCCAAAACTCGACTTGTAATATCTATCTAATCGAATTGTGTACATTTTTTTAGTACGTCTCTTGATGGTTTCACGAATTAGGTAAAAATGTACATAAACATTCTGCGTGGTTTACTCTTTAATTTTACTGAAATAGGGTTTGCACATCAATGAAAACAATAATGGTTTTATTTATTTTGCCGGTAGGTCATACGGTGCTAGTACAGTTCTCAAATATTGTAAATGGACTTATTATAAGCCACCATTTAACCCCCTTTTGGCTTTACGGGTATTTTTGTAACACCTTGTATATTATTATAGTAAGATATCTTAAGATACCTTAATAGACCTTGCTATAGACATATTTGTCTCTTTCCCTTGCCAATATAATGAATGGGATGGATCAGTGGCATAGCTAGAGGGAGGCGGCAGGGGCGGCCCGCACCGGGTGTCACCCCTAACCGTGTGTGACCGTGGGCATCAGTAGTAAGTGCAGTCTATTACAATTCGCAAAACTGTTCAGATTGCATAACAGCCACCAATAAAATAATATAATACATATGTAAGTCACAATAATAAATGTAAGTGCCCTCTTGCCCAGTAAGTTTTTTTCATAAAGGGTTTTTATTTGGTTATTCACGGTCTTCTCAAATAGGTATCACGAGCATAATAATTTGATAATTACACTTTTTTCCAGTTACACGCGATCGATGTAGGTCGATCGGGATTCCCCCAAAATGTATTTATTTTTATGTTCGAGTTTCGCTACATACTTAACTGTCACAGTTTCTTCATGACAGGAGTTTTAGCTAATTAAAATTACTCAAAATTACTTGCGGGCTACAATGACTAAAACAAGATTAAACATTCGTTTTTTCATTGATGAATAAAATAGCCAAATTCCTAGTCAAAAGAACTCCGGTTTCTGCCGTATTTTTGATATGGTTAAAGCTTTTGAGAACGTAATACATAATATATTACTAGCCAAGCGTAAAACATATGGCATAAGGGGTTTGGTGAATCATTGGCTTCGTGATTATTTGCATAATCGTACACTGTTCATAGTAATTCGTAAAATTTATTCAACAAATGTAGTAACTAAGCATAGGTCTGTTACTAAAGTCAATGGTCTAGAGGGGTAGCATTCTCGGTCCGTTATTGTTTTTGATATATTATTACATCAATGATCTACCCGATGCAACTACTCTTGACTGTGCGTTATTCGCAGACGACCTATCAGTTTTTATACCAGGTAAAGATATAAAGACATAATGTTAATACAGTTGATGCAATTACTAAAATAGTTACATGGCTCGGTAAAAATAATTTGAGTGTAACTGAACAGTGCAGGATTGGAAAAAAGTCTAATTCTCATATGAAACTAAAATAATTATGGTGAAATCTACGTTTAGACAGCCAACCAACTGGGAGTTTAGTAATAACTACACAAGGAACATAGTCACATTAAAGCATGGGGGATCAATTCCAATACAAAACCATCTTGAAAAAGACAATGATTCAATATTCTGATGATCATTTGCCTGTAACCTGGATCTTCCAGCATGATAATGACCCCAATCTTAAAGCCAAGTGTTAAATATTTTTTTAGGCAATAACATATTTCTATGTTAGATTGGCCAGCAAATAGCGGATTTCAATCCGATAATAAAGGCTATAGCCGGGTTTCCATAGTAAGTGTGATATCTTGCATCACGATGACATTAAGTAGTCATTAGTATTTTACTCTTAAATAGGACAAACTGATAAGAAAACTCAATCATAATCGAAGAGTTTGAATACTACATTGAAAAACACCGATTGAATACACAACTTGGTCTCACATTCTGTTGATTTTTTGTAGGAAGTACCGCCTGGAAAATTTTGATATTTAGGTAAGTAGTAGGCCAATGTATGGCCTATTTAAGATAAAAATCTAGGGGTGTCACTACTTCACAACCACGTAAAAAAATACGTTTATTTTTGAATTTCTCTTTTTTATATAACATAACTAGTATTCGATTTTTGGGTGGCGATGCTAATCTATCTAAAGGACATAATTTCAAAATTTGAAGCACATCGCTTGAATACATCCAGAAAAAACAAACATTAAAGAAAAAACTTGAAAAAATCAAAAACTATTACAAGTAGGATGTTCATACTCGGCTAAAATATTCTGCATTACAAGAAAAATCCCCGAGCCCATATGATGTAAGAGCCGACTTACTATGGAAACCCGGCTATAGCCTTTCTGGAATGTTATTAAAAAAAGTCTCAAATAAACGTAACACAAGTCAAAATGAACTTTACGAAGCCTTTATTGAAGCATGGAAGTCTATACCAGCCGAAAAATTACTGAAATTAATTAAATCTATGCCTGTCGTTGCAGAGCCGTCATTGACAACAAAAGCTATCCAATAAAGTAAAATATTACAAAAAAAAAGTTTTATTTCTATCGTTTCTAATTTTAAATCTATTAAGGTTTTTAATTCAATTGGATATCATATTACTACTACGAACAAAAATATTTGTTAAACTTTTCGATACATCTGTGAGATTCGTTGAAAGTGTTTCTAATTTATAATATGTATATACCTATGAATAGACATAGATGAAAGAACATAATAATATAGTCTTCGTTCAAGGACAAGTCAGACCAGTACTTTTTTAGTCTTGATTTAAACGACCACCGGTATGCACCGAAAATGATTTTGAACTTAAATTTTAGATTTGTTAGCATCAAAATACTAGTAAATGAGGCCAAACACAACGGAATTTTTAAAAATGTGACTACATTTTTAAACTATTGTTAGCGATTCAATGTATTCAATGTATGTATATAATAATAATTCTAATTATGTGACCGCCATTATTATACAGTGTGTAAATGGAATACGAGCAAACATTTAAACTAGACGTAGGTTATAGCTCTACAAGTCATGTAAATGTGGAATTTCGTTAATAACTCTAATACATAGAGCGCAATTAATTTTTAAAGGTCCCATCGAGCAGCAATGTAATGCATAACTTTTTCAGACCTTTCGTATATCGGCAGCCAAACTAGCGTAATTATGGCATTTAACGTGAAAAATTAGAATTGTTCTCTAAACAAAAACGTTTTATTTTGTATTATTATTGATTTTAACGTGAAACGATCATAATTTAATGCACCCATGCACGTAAATTGTCGTACATACTACTTACTTATCTTTACTAGGTATCCAGTGTGTCATCTATCACACACATACATTATTCACACATTATTGACATGATCTTTTTTGTGGGCTTGGTTTTATTAATGGATAATATTGCATTTACAGATTATGTATTAATTTAGCGGATTTAATGTGGTATTTATCAACAAAGAACTGTAACTGTCAAAAGAGTCATGACCTGTGGTAATCAATTCAGATGACCATAGACGAAGAAGTTGTATTGTACCTACCTACATACTTCTTTATTATGAAAACAGTTTAGATATGAGGAATTGCACTACTGCATACAGAAAACCCATCATGTAGTAAAAAAGGATAACAGAACTATGACATAAAATATGCTGGAAAACAGTTACATAAATCTAAAATGCCGCGACCATCTAATTTTAGTGCTCAGGAATTGAGTGATATGATTTTAGCATATGGTGAAGCTCAACAAAATGGAAACAGAGCGTTAAGTTTGTACAGAGAGCGGTTCCCGAATCGCAGAGTTCCGAGTAGCGCTCGAGTGATTGTGAACGCATTACAGCGAGTTCGAGAGGATTTGCCTGTGACCGGAAGAACTGATGGTGCAGCAGTGAATCGAGAGGTTCCCGTTCAAACAGAAGATCGAATACTGCTCCATTTTTCGTCTAACCCAGAGGATAGTACCAGGAATGCTGGGCGACGCTTTAATGTGAGTCAAACGGTGGTGCACAATATCCTCAAGCGCGACAAGCAACATCCTTACAAATTTTTAAAGGCTCACGCTTTGCTCTCCAGGGACTTGCCGCCACGAATTGCACTTTGTCAGTGGTTGCTCAGCCAACATCGAGAAGGCGGCGATTTTTTGGCCAAGATAATCTGGACTGATGAGAGTACATTCACACGGAATGGGGTCTGGAACCAGCGTAACAGTCATTACTGGTCACGGGTAAATCCTCACAATTTAAAAGAAACTGGGCACCAGTATCGTTGGGCTGTAAACGTTTGGGCTGCGATTCATGGCAATCGTATTATCGGGCCTATTTTTATCGACGGTAACCTAAACACAGACAAGTTTATACAGCTTCTGAATGGGCCTTTAGCAGACTACGTTAATACGCTGCCCGAAGAAGAACGCCGGCAGACATGGCTGCAGCTGGATGGTGCTCCGGCTCACTCGGCAATTCGCGTGCGAAATGTCCTCAATTCAATGTTTGAGGACAGGTGGCTCGGGAGGTTTGGCCCACGTCGCTGGGCGGCTCGTTCTCCCGATTTAACGCCACTCGATTTTTTTCTTTGGGGGGCAGTTAAGAACGAGGTGTACTCGGAACCTAGGACGTCGGTGGAACAGCTCAAAAACAAAATAACCGAAGTTTTTGAAAAACTGAGACAAACGACCGATCTCAGCCACGTCATAGACTCCATTAAACGACGCTGTGAAGCCTGTATTCAAGTACACGGTCGACACGTGGAGAACAGCTATCTCAGGCATGTACACCGGCGGCAGTGAAAATTTCAACAGTATCTTTTTTAGAGTACCAGTCAGTATGTTTGTAAATAAAATTAAATTTGATATTCGCGTTATTGTCCAGTTCGCCATTTACTCATTAAAGGTCTTAATGTCCCTTAGGAAGATCACCCATAGCATCTTTTTCAGCGATGAAATCACCATACAGTTGCAAAACCCGCGATACAGTCGCTGGTCGTAACCTTTGCACTGGTAAAGAACTACGCTTGTGTAAACGCAATACAGCAGTGTCACGATTTATTCAATCATCGTTACTGATCGAAAATAGTATCATAAATATGAGGTACCTAGGTTTAAGTTATGTTAGTTTTGCAGCTGGCCTGAAGGGCTAAAACGCCCAGAAATAGGAGCTCCGCGCCAGCGGAGATCCGTCAACCCTGTCAATTTGATATTGAAATAGAAATCATTGGTCAGTAGGACTACGCAGTAGAACCACGGGCAAAGAATGAGAATTTTTTACATTTATTAGTGGGATTAGTGGGATTAAGTACTTAAATGTTATTATTGTAGTATGCAAAACTTTGAATTAAGTAGGTGTCTAACTTCCTTCGGTACAATTATTCTGTAGAATAAAGATTAGATTAAAAGAAATGAAAGAAGTTACAAAGTTAACTCGGGCAAAGTACCGTGGATGTTTGTGTTTCAATCACGCAAAAACGGTTTAACGGTTTTGTAGGAATTCGACACCCACGGATCGACTTATTATGACTCATGACACATAGGACAGTTTTTATCTCGATATAAGCGATAAACAATTTCTACGTGGACAGACTCGCGGGCAAAAGCTAGTAAAAATTCTGCTTGAAACGAAAATATTTTTCATAGTGCCAATAAGATAGAAAACTCTTTTGGCAGGGCAGGTGAGTATAGCCAATGTTGACCTTATGTCATTACGAGTGGCCGTCAGTCACATAACCTAAAGTATCAATCAATGCTGTGTGCCTTGGTTGTTTGTTGATAGATTTTTATTAAGAAAAACGTTATAATTTTGCATTATTATGGAGAACAGGTATCTACATTGTCTTGTGATTTTACAATGGTTTCCCCTGATTTACATCGCTGAGTTTGGAACATCGTGGATCAACTAAGGATTAAACGAAGATATTTTTTTTTAATTTCTGTAAGTGTGAAGGAATCAGTATGTGCATGAACTAAGTGTTTTTTATTAAATTAAGAACAAAATAAAAAGCATTTCCACTGCTTTTCATTCTAAATAAGTTTTAAATACACATAACTACGACTGTGACCCGAGTCTAACCGAGTTTTCCCGAACCACTTGAAACCTTGTCAGTTGAAACGAAGATTTAAGTCGCAGTTAATTGCAGGTTAATTGAGTTATTTGTAATACATTGCGTGGCGAATTAATTAGTATGAAAAAAAATATTACAACTTAGGTTAACGATACACATGTTTTTATGTTAATTAGGATGCATATTAACCGTCGTTAAAATATTTGCTCGTATTGGATTTACACACTGTATATGTATGAAAGTATACTTCTATCTATCTATTTAGCAATGTATTAAATTATTTAGCTAAGATCTAGATCATAATTATAAATTTATTTATTTAGCTTAGTAGGTACTTTAAATTGGTTATTTAATTTCAACGTACTAATGAAACATCTAGTCCCTTTCACTGTTGTACGTTTGACTATTTGTTGTTTCAAACATTTCCCAATCACTCAAAGGTTAACTGTAAGAGAGCCCATAATGGGATGAGTACGCCTTTGTAAATACCATTTGTGTCTGTTCGGGGTTTTCATAGCACGCTAGAACTAAACAGAGATATGTAGACGACATACCTATTAAATTAGCGTCATACTCATAAGCATACTTAATTATTTATATACGATTTCGTGCTATTATTGTGGCTTTTCGTTCGGATACCTATCCAGGACAGAGCATTTACTTCTGTTACTTATATTATGATTCAAAAGGGTTAGCCCACCTACTCGTGCTATATACTAAATTTTGCCTATTCGAATATTGAAATAAATATAATTACCATTGTGCGAAGAGTCGTAAGGGGCCGGTAGTTGCCCACTAAATTCACTCTGTATGAACCGGGGCCGATATGCTGAAGGCAAGTGAAAACTGGATGGAAACCTGTACCAGTCTTTTCCCAAACAAACGTATAACTCTTCTGTGTCATTCGCTGTAGCTGGCACATTTTGCAGGATGCTCATGGCGCCGTGGTAATTGTTGTGTAAAGCCAATATACGTGATAGACCTGTGATAGCAAAATTATAAACTTAGTTGTAGAAAAAATCATTCGTTATATGTCTACCAGAAACTCATGAAAAATTTAAAACCCTGTCAATTCAAATTTCACCGCTTGTCAGAGTTTGTTATTGTTTGTTGTTTTTACTCAAATATAGCATTTGTTATCAGGAAAATGCCCTTAAAGCCCTTCGATCTCAGGCGAAAAAAATCGTTTATCATGTGTACTGTAAAAATTGTGAGCAAGATGTACCTAAATCCAACACAATATTTGGTTTAGTGTCGTGTTTTTAATAGACTAATAAATGAAGCCAAATAATATTGATAAAATTCCTTTGTATATTTGCAGGAACGTTACTTATAACTCCATTTGTCTTTCCCGAAACGTAAAAGTTCATTTAGAAACCTTAATATTGAGGTGTCATTTAATTCCAGGATTAATTATTGCCACCGCCTGTGTGGCACGGTCTTCATGATGTCTACATGAGGAATAGAAAAAAAAAAATACCTCAAGTTTCCTCAGAATGCGAAATTGGTTTACATTAAAGTGCATATATTCGCTTAGGTAGGTAACTAAACCGCGTATATCAACGATTGGACATGCATGAATTAAGAGTTAATTTATATTTAAGAAAATTCAAAATAGGATAAGTACATTAATTAATTTGGACCTGTACGGTATTGTTAGCTAAGCAACGATAAATCATTGAGTTTTTGAAGTCATTTTCAACTAAATCCTAATAAACATACGTAATGCACATAATTGTTTAAATTTAACCTTAATACAAAACACAACACGCAACAAAAAAGTCAATTAACACTGGGTTAAAACACTAACTCGAGTTAGTAAACGTCAGATTCGTAAGAAAACTGTCATTTTAACTCGAGTTAATGTCCTAGTGTTAAACTTTTGGTTCAAGTGGCCCTAAGAAATGCAAGTCCAAAGGTGGTTTTAAGGGTTAGGTAGGTAACTAACCGTTTTTGATTAATATTATAAATATTGGTTTGTTTCGTCCCTCTGCGGTTTGTTCCATCTTCACGGCATAGATAGCTAGTAATTTTTCCTATATACTATTTTCCTAGAAAATGGAAAAAAATCCAAAGAAAGACTTCTACGCGGACTGAGTCCACCATCCACATCATACTTTAATTGGACTGATGGAAAATCAAGTACCTATCAAGACCTTTAAATCTCATTCCCCCGGAGTTCCAAGCCCTAAATTTTAATTTCCCTTTTTTTAAGAGATTCTGGTAGACCTATAAAATTATTATTGAAGAAGTACCGGAACCCAAAAAGCGTTAAAAATAAGATTAAAAATTACTCTTCATATGAACGTTTGTAAAATCAGTTAGAGGACAGTAGCGTAGCCAACAGCTTAACAGAAAATGTTAGCCACTTTTTTCCGTTGAGTTACTCACTCATCGGTCAATTATTACTAAGTTATGTCATATATCCTATAAATTATATATTTAATCGTACAGAAAAAACCAACCTTCGATTTCAAGAAAATGGATGCCCTGCATGGTCTTAAATTTTATGTAAAATTGATTACTCCAAAATGTTATATTATTGATTGACATACCTACTCCTTTAGCATAAATATTTCTTTCATACATATTTTTTTGTTCTAAAGCACTTATACGGTCTAAAATTGTATAGGTAGCCTTATAGTTAGGTCAAATTGTTATTTAGCCTAACATACTAAAGTACAGATTTTTAGACACATGGATAGGCGGAATATTTAATAGTAAAGGACGAACCCCTGCAATATAGAACACCCTGGTCATATGATTGCTTAATTAATCTATAGGTCAGGTTAGACTTGTGTCAATGCGCGAAGCGCCACAACTAGGCGGAATCGGCGCTCCATCGACTTCCCCTCAGGTTCAAGGTTCATTTCATATGAATAATTGCTTTCCAGATATAACATCTGTGAAACGTAGGTGATAAAATTTTTTAAAAAAAAATTGTCGTAACAATATTATCAAAATAATGTTATTCCATACAAATGTTATACTAAATAATTTTTAGGTACAATACAATTTCGATCAAACAATTTTCGACATTTTAAGCATTCGAAGAAAACGATAGTTTACAGAAATATAAGTGGCGAAAAATTAAATAGGCTTACCTATTCCTTACTGTCATTTATACTAAGAACTGGTTTTTCAATCACCAGACCAGATAAAGTGATACATACAGATACAATCATATCCCTTAAATGCATAATGATGTAGATTTTTATCGTACGAGGGGCGGCTGAAAAGTTCTAAGCCTAAGGTATTTTGAGGTTGCATATGCGTTAGCGATACTGGCCACTAAAAAGACCATTTAAAAAGTTAATAAATAAAAGAATAAAATGTCGTCTTTTGTTTATTACATCTCGAGATATCCGACGCTAAAGTCATCATGTGTGAATTATCAACGCATATCACGAAAATTGAGCACCGTGCAGTCATTAAGTTCCTCACAAAAAGTGACAAATCGCCGAAAATAATTTTTGAAGATTTGTCTAGTATTTACGGTGAATCTGGCCCTTCTCATGCCACTGTTAAAAAATGGAGTCGACTTTTTAAACTTGGACGGGAGTCGATCGAAGACGATCCTCGCTCAGGAAGGCCAATATCGGTTGTGACTGAAGAAAATACTGAAAAAGTCAAAAAGTTAGTATTAGAGGATCGGAGAATTAAGGTTTGGCAAATAGCTGAAGCCTTAGGTATTAGTAAGGAAAGAGTTGGAGAGATTTTGCATCAACATTTGCATATGACAAAAGTAAGTGCTCGTTGGGTGCCGAAAATGCTCACAGCTTTCGATAGAGAACGTCGTGTTCAAACTTCTCAGGCATTTTTAGAATTATGTGAAGAAGGTTTAGATGAAGTTTGTTCCCGCATAGTAACTGTTGATGAAACATGGATCAGACAGTATGATCCAGAGTCGAAGTCTGAATCTATGCAGTGGATCGAAAAGGGTGAAAGGCCGCCAAAGAAATTCAAGGTTCAAAGATCGGCGTCTAAGCTAATGGCCACCGTGTTCTGGGATTGCGATGGCATTCTTTTAATAGACTATTTGGCGAAAGGCTCTACAATAAATGCACTTTATTATGCTGAGCTATTAAGAAAAGTGCGACAAGCCATAGTCGAGAAACGAAGGGGCAAACTGAGCAAAGGCATTTTGTTTTTGCAAGACAACGCCCCCGTTCACACCGCTCGTGTTGCCAAGCTTGCTCTGAAGGAAACTGGCTTCGAGGAAATTGATCATCCACCTTACAGTCCAGATCTGGCCCCTAGTGATTATTTTCTATTCAGCCATTTGAAGAAAGATTTAAGGGGAAATCGATTTGGCAGTGATGAAGAGATGAAGGCGGCTGTACAGGAACATTTCGACAGCCAAAATAAAACTTATTTTTCATCACACTTGCTCGTAAATAGTGTCCTAACATGCTAGAAAAATCGACCGTAAATCCAAAATAATACCCGCGGGCCTTTTTTTACCATTACGCTTCTAACGTGCGTAATAGCTTTATTTTTTAAATATTATACGTGGACTCAAACTATCACAATACGTCAGGACCAAATTCTTGTGCCATTCGATATGAAGTTTCATTCGAGACGAAATGTCAGTTGAATACTATTTCCTAAAAATCTCGCATACCTAATATACTATTGATCTCATATGTCACTAGAATCGGACTCCGAACACGTTTGACATTATCTGTGGTAAGTCACAGACAATTATGTAGTCTGCCGCTAATAAGTTAAAAATATGATCTTTTGTCTGATTTTATTTTATTTCCTCGCAATTGTGATGAAAAATATTGTATGTTACACGGGTGGTAAAGGAAATACAAAGCTCGAGTCATTAAAGCCCTCAGCCTTCGGCTTCGGGCTTCTAAAACTCTCGTTTGTAATTCTTTCTTTACCACCCTTAATACACAATGTACTATTTTTAACGGTCTAAAAGCATTATTTAAAAAATGTAATAAATGCATTGAATTAGAGGGAGATTATATTGAAAAATAAAAATAGTAAAAAAAAATCTGAACATTTTTTTTCTACCTTAGGCTTAGAACTTTTCAGCCGCCCCGCGTATATTTTAAAGTTCAATTTCAAGCATACATTTTAAGTAAATTTCAAACTTAGAACTTATGCAGTAAAATTTGTAGCTTTGTCAAAATTCAAATTTGGAAATGAACTGTAGACGTGTTTGATTTTCGACACGCTATGCATTTAAGGGATACCTATAGCTTCGTACTTTTTACATAACTATGTAACTGTAGGTCTTTCCTTTACTTTGACATAGTTACCTCGTGTGTTCATAAGTTTTGAGACGAAATAAAAGTTACATAAAAATTTAAAGAATAAAGCTATATTTATTAATTTTACAGATAATGATAATTAGACATAAACCAACAACCACAAGCAATTACTATTCAAAATGCCCACCCCTATTTTTAATACAAGCTTTTAGACGTTCCGGCCAGTCATCGATCGCGGCACGAATCTTCTCCAGTGGGATATCCTTCGCTGCTTTGATGAGGGCTCGCTTTAAAGAATCTAAGTTTGGGTGGGATTTTTGGCAGGCCCTGAGTTCCAATTCAGTCCACAAAGAATAGTCCAGTGGATTGAGATCAGGGCTGGAGGATGGCCATTCTTCCGCCGTGATGAAGCCCGGCAAATTTTCCCTTAACCAAGCTTGAGTCGTTTTAGCCTTATGGGCGGGTGCTGAGTCTTGCTGGAAAATCCATTCTTTGTTGTGAAATAAAGTATTAGGTTTCACTACAGTATCTAAAATGTCACTTTGATCATTTTTGGCTTTAACCTTGACACCTTGTTGGCAAAAATGGAGTTTTTAATTTACCAAAACTTATAAACTTAATATTATTTCCTTAGGACTATTACATGTTAATCTTAGGTTTATGTACGAAAATACTAGTAATTGATTTTCTTTGTGCAATAAAGATTTTACAATACATACATACATATACATACATTTCGTACATCTTGTCTGGCAACATTATATCTATCACAAGAAAGAACTACTGGTAAGAATACATAAAATAAACAACTATGCACTTGTAACAGCCTATTCTAAGTATTATGCGTAATAAAAGTACCAAACGTATACAAATATTTGTGATAGTCATCGAAATATAATAAGTATGGAAGCGTAACTGACGCTCAAAATCTGCTCCACCGACTGAGTGCCGGCGGGGGTGGAGTTAACACTTAGTGCCGAACCGTCTATCAGTCCACTTTCTGACGTAGTGTCAAACAGTTCTTTATAATTACAACAATAATAATTCATTTTAATGATACCAGATTTAAATACTGGTGCAAAAATGCCAAGCTGCATCATGAATTGGTGCAGGACCCACACAAAAAAAGGTTATGTTTTCGTAAGTAAGTTATTGAAGAAATGATTTTTGAATATTCATGAATCATGATAAAATGTCATGGCCGGTGTTATGCAACATAATATCTTTGAAAAATGTGAATTACAAGCAACTAGGTACTTCGAATGAATAGGAATTTAATTATATGTAATCTTTATTATCGTTTGTTTGCATAACAAAACAAATAGGTAGGTAATATGATCTCTTTAAGTTTTCCAAAAAGTGAAGAACGCCGTCTGGCTTGGGTTGATGCAGTTCGTCGCAAATCGCGTAGCGAAAATCTGATGCCTAGACATTGCAGGATTTGCAGCATCCCCGTCACAGCAGTCCCAAATTGTACAGTACGTTGTCAACATTTATTAACAATAACATGAATAATATTTTAATTACACATATATTAGATACCTGAGGCTGCTTAACTTATGATCGATATGCATAGGCATTGTTAGGTATTAATTATTCTCGCAAACATGATGATCTTTGTATAGATGAATTAGCGAGAGCGTGGAATTGCATATGTAGTGGTATTGTGTTTATAGGCATTGTATATTTAAAATTTCCCTTTTCTCGTACTATCAGCATAAAAATAGGTTTGTAATAAAATAATTATATTTAAGAAGAAAATTCAAAAATAATGTCAGTATGAAATTCTAAATATTATTAGGCTGTTTTTATTGTAGTGAATTTAGCAACTGAAAGAACTAATACTATTACTGCTGAGGACTGGGAAAATATTTGTCGCCATGTCGAAAGTGAAGAAAATAAATATAGATGTCAAGAAGGGGAATTGGATCGAATTACAGATCATAATATTATTATCAATACTTGTGACAGCTCAGATGAAGAATTAAATACTAACGAATGAAAGCAAAAAAAGACTGAGCATTGGTTTACTTGTTAAGGAGAGAAATATGATAAAAGAGAATACCTATGCAATTTCATTAAATTAAGAGAAATACTTATGTTATTCTACTTTTCATGCGAACCGTACAACCACTACAAATGCAATTCAACGCTCTCGCTAATTCATCATTTTCATCAATCTTCTTCTCGTGTCGATGGTTCCTATTTTCATCAGACTGTGCGGGACCAGAAACCTGCAACAGCCAATGCTCTGTCTGTCGCGTCTCGGAGATCTTGCTCGGAGCAGGAGTACGGGCACGCCGGGCACGACATTATATGCGCCATAGTTTGGAGAGCTGTCCCGCACACACACCGAGCATCTGGGTTGCTTAGTATACCCCATTTCACCAGGTTTTCTCTACAGCGGCCAACATGGGAGCGCAGCCTGTTTAAAGCTTTCCAGGTAGGCCACGGCTGTTTGTGTCCAGCGGGAAGCATTTCGGCGGGGCGAACATAGTCCTCAGGAGGGGGACGTGTGTTTTGCCAGTGCGCGAGCCGGTTCTTCCAAGGAGGAGCCCTGGCAGCAGTGGTACACCTCATAAAGCTTCTTCGGCTTTTTAGGCGGGACGGTGGTAGCTCACATCCATGGAGGGAGTGTCTGGAGTCTTCTTCCTGTTTCTGTTTTTCGACGCTGCACATCACCTCTCTGCGGGACTCTGGGGGGGCAATTCCCGCTAAGGGGTACAGTTTGTTAAGCGGAGTGGGTTTGAGACATCCAGTGATAATGCGGCAGGTGTCGTTGAGTGCAGAGGTCACTTGCCCTGCGTGGGCGGAGCGGTGCCACACCGGGCATGCGTATTCGCCCGCCGAGTAGCAAAGCGCTAGGCCAGTGGTTCGGAGAGTGTGCGCAGTAGCGCCCCAGTATGTTGAGGTGAGTCTCCGTAGCAAACTGTTGCGCGAGTTAACTTTCTGTTTTGTCTTAACGCAGTGAGTCTTGAAAGATAGCGTTCTGTCGAGGGTAACTCCCAGGTACTTCGGGCAAGGGCAGTGTTCGATGGCAGCGCCGTTCCAGGTAACGTTAAGCTGCCTATTAGCGTCCCGGTTTCGTAGGTGGAATGCACAGGATTGGGTTTTTGAGGGGTTTGGTTTCAAACAGTTTTTTTTGTAGTATTCTGAGAGACCCTCCAAGGCTTTCGATAATGTTTCTTCTGTGTCCTTAAAGTTATCGCTTTGTGTCGCGAGTGCTAGATCGTCTGCGTACAAAAACCGCTGGGTTTTAGGCATGGCTGGCTGGTCATTGGTGTATATGTTAAACAGGATAGGGGCAAGCACACTACCCTGCGGAAGGCCATTTTTCTGTGAGCGCCATCGGCTTTTTTCCGATTGCATGTGGACCTGAAATCTGCGGTTGTGGAGTAGTTCGCGGATAATGTTAGTGACCCCAGTGTCTTCAGTTATACGGCCAACCTTTGAAATTAGCCGCTGTATGTTCACCGTATCGTAAGCAGCCGTTAGGTCCACAAAGACTACGCCTGTCACCTTGCCCAGCTCGTACCCATTCTCTATGTGCTGAGTTAGGTTTAAGGTTTGACTGGTACAGGATTTTCCCGGTCGGAAGCCCGCTTGTTCGGGAATTAGGTGGGGATCAACGACGGGAGCAAGTCGATTCAGTAGTAGTCTCTCGAATAACTTGTAAGTGTGGCACAATAGAGATATGGGACGGTAACTTTTTGCGTCTGCGGGGTTTTTCCCAGGCTTGAGAAGCGCGATTACCTTGGACTTTCGCCAGACTTTCGGTATTCTGAGAGATGAAAGGCAGTTATTATATAGTTCCAGGAGCCAGTTCCTGGCTTTCTGACCAAGGTTTTTGATCTGCTCCACTGTTAAATCGTCAGTACCAGCGGCCTTACCGTTTTTCAGGGTTTTGATGGCAGTTTCAAGTTCAAGGTGGGTAAAGGGTTTACTAAGGTCCGTGCATCTTCCCTGGCTTATGGGTGCTGGCGTCTTCTTGGACATGCGACAGGAAGGTTTACCGTTGAGCAGAAGCTGAGTTGCTACCTGATTGGCAGAGATCTGCCCTGGGTTCGTTGGCAAAGGGGGGTCACCTGTAAGTTTGCGCAGGTTTGACCAAGCTTTCTTGCTGTTGTGGGTCATGTCAGTGTTAGCTACAGATTCACACCATTTTTCCCTTCGGTTAGCCGCTATTTCCCTCATCAGCTCCTCCCCAGTCTGTATGGTTTCCTCAGAGAAAGGGTCATTGCAGTAGAGTAGCTCATATGTTTTAAGGAGCTCAGTAGAGATTGGATTAAGTCCCGATATATAGTCAGTGCGACATCCTCTCGGTATGCACCGGCGCGACACGGTTCGGATAATCTCAATGAATTTTTCGTATTCAGACGCAAGTGGCAGAAGTCCGTCCAGGTCACCATCCACACCGTCTGCGTACCCAGTCCAGTCGGCCTTTTGGAAATTGAAGCGGCGTCGGAATGGGGTTTTGACAGGTTGGACTATCGCTTGAATCCGGCACATGAGAGGCCTATGTTGCGTTCTCGGAATTGGTTTGCAGACGGTTTTGGTGCATTGAGAGCTTATTCTTTCGCTTGTGAAGATTAGGTCGGGGTTATAACCTCGCTTCCAGCGCCCGCTATTGAAGGAGGATGGTAGTTTAGGGTTGTGGTGGAGTGATAGACCATTAGCTTCCGCCCATGTCTCGACTTTTTCACCATCCGGATTAGAGTCTCGGTATCCCCACGAGGTACTGTGGCTGTTGAAGTCGCCCACGACAATTTGCGGCCGATGGTCACCGGGTGCAGACACATCCCAGGGGTGAAACATCTGTGGGGGAGGCTTATAGACAGATGTGACCACACATTCACCGATGTCCAACACCACTAGTTCCATAGTTTCCCGCAAGACACAAGAAGAGGAAGCGACACGAGTTTCAGGTCTTGTGAAGATTGCGCTGCCGTGCTTAGCGTGGGGAATTTCGGCAACGAGTGTCATTCCGGGTATTTGCGGCCGTTGGTGGCCTTTGTCACGGTGGGTTTCCTGGATGCATAATACATCGCAATGCGTCCCGCGGCACATTTCGGAAAGGAGTTGTGCTTTGTCTTCCGAGAAGCCCTCTATATTGATAGAGATGATAGTCAGGGCTGGCGCTGAAAAGTGCCGTTTTTGATCGCATGTATGTTTTGAAATTGGAGAAACCATCGTGGTGGAAGGATTAGCCGGTCAGCACAGTGCAGTGTTGACCGTTGCCCGATTTTCATCAATAATTAAACTATTATCACAACAAAACAACTGCGTAATCTGCGTATACATATATTGTCCCGTGTCTTTCTTTATGCGTATTAGAATAAAGATGTGTTGCGATATATTTGGCACTTAGGATGCTAAAGATTATTTGATGCTGTCTAATGATATACTCTTTTACAATTTGATAATAGTGTAACATAAGAATGTTAAATGCTTCAAGGGCAATAATCAGTAGGTTTGTCAAAACAGTACTATAAAATATATATAATTCATTATTCAATTACTGTGTTATTTTTGTATTAAAAGAAATCAGGGTCCCGACCACCCATTCCCCGATAAAAGCCTTTAAAAGACTTACCTCTCGAAGTACAACCCACTAAAAAAATAACACCTTTGGAAGAAATATACGACTTAGTTGCTTGTTAAACTAGCCATCACATAAGGTAAACCTAAACAGCTGCAGTAAATTGATATCACTCTCATTGCATAACCAAATATAAGGGTAACCCTTAAAAGTAGCGCTTAAAAAGCCAACAGAACGGCTTCTTTAAGTTAAAGGGATATTGGTATCACTCAAAATATAGCGCTACAAAAGCAAAATCGAGCAAGACGTACACGGAACGGATTTAGTAAGGGTAAGCCTTATAAATAGCGTTTTAATAAGCAAATCGAACGGGTTTCAAGCGATCCGGCTTTTCTAAATAAATCCTTATTAAAACCCATTCGAAACCCCTTGAAGGGGATAGCGGGCCGGTCCCTGGTTGAAATACTTGGTCGCATTCAAGTAAACCTTATGAAAAATAATAGTGTCAAATAAAATTGCAGATCTTTGTCTTTCAAACGGTATAAAACCTTACTGAAACGTTATATAAATATCTGACATAAATCAGTAAATGACTTTAAACCTTAACTGAATTAATATTTCATTGAATATCGAAACTACTCGATACATCTTTTCACTGTTAACGTGTTTTCGGTCTATCACGGTGTCCTTAGATAGTTCTTTTATCAACTTAAATAGTATATTTATTCGTCCAACAGGACACCACTTTTAACACGTATGCGAAGCGAACCCTGCTTACTCACTTAGGATCCCTGCCACGAGGACACAAATCACTACAAGTGGTCCAGTATAAACCAAGTAGTGCAGTTTTTCTCTATCTCTACGCCACCTAAACAACTCGGTGCCAACGGCGAAAGTCATCTTCTGCAAACAGTCTAATCCAATAGCTCCGGCTAGGACAATTATGTTGTAAACTGGAAATAAGAACCTGCCAAAAAGAAAAAATAATAGTTATATCGACCGTGTGCGCTATGATAGGGCCACTAGCGGTTACAACGTTTCCAAAAACCACAAGTAGGTATAAGGTAATTTTCTATTCAATTATGTTATTTTATTCAAAGATATCTTAGATGATTTTCGGTAGGTATAAACATTTTAGCCGCCCGTAACTCGAGAACCTGTCGTATATTTAGACGTGATAACTAGTTTTTCTTTGACATTCGTTGTACCGGCTCACTGTGGAACGAAAATGGCCTCTCCATAGAAATAGGGACTTAATTTTCTAAGTGCCTATTTTTTTAATTGAAATCGAATCTACTCCTCATAATTAGGTAAAAAAATGAATATGGGTCAATTTGGCTGGAAAACCACCGAGTAATAATTTTTTTTATAAAATTTTGTATGGAGCGTATATGAAAAAACGGAATATCTCAGAAAGTGCACAATTTCCCGTAATATCCTTCCGCAGGAATTTAGTACCAATTATTTATGATTTTTCGGCGGTCTCAAAATTTCCCGAGCAGGTGCACTTTTTTTTTTAAAAATCAAAAACGTTTTATATAGGGAAAACTTGGTTTTTAGGAGGTATTTAAGTTTGCAAGACACGTTTAATCGTGGGATAAAATTAAATAATGGCTTTAGATGAGATGGATGTTCAAAAATGAGGTCATTGGAATAATGACATATCTCACTTTTTGGCCCTTTATCTCCCTGCCCCCTAATGAGCACACTCGGTGCTCATTAAGTGTATGATTAAAAGTAAAAATTAACTAAATCACTCTTAATTATTCTTAATGAGTTGGCATTAAGTAAAAAAATAAATTAAATATTATCTTATTATCATTAAGGATGATAATTACCCAAATTTCAATGGGTTCTCATTAGTAATATGCAATAAATAGGTTGCAGTTCAATTTTATTGTATATTCCTTCTGGAACATTTCAACTGCAAGCAATGGAGGGTTTAACGACCAACTTAGATTTGTACGTGATTTTGAGAAATCAGGAACCTTCTTTTAACTACAAAGCCTTGATGGAAGAAGTGGTTACTAAAATCAATGGACAACTATCTGAAGAAGACTATGATACCCTCAAGGAATTTTGCCAAAGATTTTCAAGAGCTGCTTTGGAAAGATGGCAGAAGTGCCGAAGAGATACGAAAAAGTTTAGAAGTACTTATGAACATTGGCTTATGGAAAATGTTGATTGGCCAAGCTTTGTAGTTTGGCGATCCGATTCACCCACCCAAGAATCAGGTGATTTAAACTATGAAGGATCGACCTCATCGGTTGGAACAATGACTACAACAAAACGTAAGTCATTCGAAGATCTGGGAACCAAACAGAAGAAAAAAAGATCGAGTGACTTACAATCCGAAAACGCTGATGAATTGGCATATGCTGCAGCAGAACGTTTTAAGCAGGATGGCCGCGATGATATTGCGGCCGTAATTGAATATATGCTGAAAAACCCAGAAGTAGCATCTAAATTAAGAGAAGTGACAATCTCTACGAAGAAACCCGTAACATCTACGATATATACACCTGAAAAAGCACTAAGTCTTTTTATTTCACTCAAGTTGTCTAAATGGCAATATATGATCCTGCGAGAGAGTGCTATTAGAGAAGGTGCAGAAAATGTGTATCCGTCATACTACAGAGTACAAAAAGCTAAACTAGATTGCTATCCTCCGAGTGAATCAATAACTATTACGGATTCTTCAGCCAAAATTAAACTGCAAGAATTATTGAATATTACAGTGAACAGAATAATGGATAGTATACCGGAGCACGTAGAAGACAAACAGATGGTACTTATTTCTAAATGGGGGTTTGATGGTGCTTCGAGCCAAAGCAGGTACAAGCAAAAGATGAGTGACTCCGAGCAAGATGATTCTAGTGTTTTCATGACAACCCTGGTACCATTAAAATTAACTTCAGCAACTGATACAATATGGACGAATCCCAAGCCTTGTTCAGCGTTATATTGTCGTCCAATACAGTTCAAGTTCATTAAGGAAAACGAAGCCGTTGTGCTTGCTCAGAAAACGGAGATAGACAAGGAAATTGAAGATCTACTACCCACAGAACACAAAACCAACACAGTGAAGCATGAACTGAAGATGACGATGTTGGACGGCAAAATATGCACTTTTCTTTCAAAAGCCAGATCAAATGCAACTTGCAGTTTATGTTTGGCTAAACCAACGGAGATGAACCTTCTTGATAAAGTTCTTACAAAACCTGTGGATACTGGTATATACCAATATGGGTTATCATCTCTACATGCTTGCATCAACACGATGGAATGCCTTCTTCACATAGCATATCGCCAGGATTTTAAACAATGGGCTGCGAGAGGAAACGAGCTAAAAGAAAAAATGGCATCAAGGAAGAAAATCATTCAAGATCGTTTTAAGGAAGAAATGAATCTCTTGATAGATGTGGTCAAACAGGGGTCAGGGACAGCTAATGATGGAAACACAGCCAGAAAGTTTTTTGAGGACCCCTGTAAAACAGCAAGCATTACAGGACTAGATGAGGGATTAATCAGGAGATTTGCAGTAATCTTGCAAGCAGTTACTTCAGGAGAGGTTATAGACGTCAACAAATATAAAGATTACGCCCACGATACAGTAAAAAAATATGTGGAATTATACAACTGGTATCATATGTCCGCAACGGTTCATAAATTACTGGTGCATGGAGCAGACATTATAGCCCATAACGAAGTTATACCGATCGGCAATCTCTCAGAAGAAGCGTCAGAGGCCCGGAATAAAGACTTTAGAAGGTTCAGGGAACACAACTCACAGAAAAAGAGTAGACAAGATTCAAATCATGACATTCTCAATATGTTACTTCTGTCATCGGATCCCAAACTTACCGCAATGAGGCCAACACTGAATAAAAGGAACAAACAAACCTTATTTATTGAGACCTTGGACCTTCTAATCAATTCCGAATCGCAAAATGATTCGGAATTGGATGCCGAAATAGGTGACGCAGAACAATAAAATTAAACTGCAACCTATTTATTGCACATTACTAATGAAATCTGGGTAATCATCATCCTTAATGATAATAAGATAATATTTAATTTATACTTTTACTTAATGCCAACTAATTAAGAATAATTAAGAGTGATTTAGTTAATTTTTACTTTTAATCATACACTTAATGAGCACCGATTGTGCTCATTAGGGGGCAGGGAGATAAAGGGCCAAAAAGTGAGAAATGTCATTATTCCAATGACCTCATTTTTGAACATCCATCTCATCTAAAGCCATTATTTAATTTTATCCCACGATTAAACGTGTCGTGCAAACTTAAATACCTCCTAAAAACCAAGTTTTCCCTATATAAAACGTTTTTGATTTTTAAAAAAAAAAGTGCACCTGCCCGGGAAATTTTGAGTACGCCGAAAAATCATAAATAATTGGTACTAAATTCCTGCGGAAGGATATTACGGGAAAATGTGCACTTTCTGAGATATTCCGTTTTTTCATGTACGCTCCATACAAAATTTTAGTAAAAAAAATATTACTCGGCGGTTTTCCAGCCAAATTGACCCATATTCATTTTTTTACCTAATTATGAGGAGTAGATTCGATTTCAATTAAAAAAATAGGCACTTGGAAAATTAAGTCCCTATTTCTATGGAGAGGCCATTTTCGTTCCACAGTGCGGCTTCCATTTATGATATCATTTTGCTTTTAACAGCGAAGGTGAAAAAATATCAACACTAAATCGGCTATAATTTCGATTTTGAATAATCTGTTCATAGGTACCTTATAGTTACTGAGATACGACAGTTCAAACTTTGGGCAATAAAGAATGTCGGTCAGTTTAGATATTTGGCTTACCGTATTATTTCATTAAAAACAAAAAAATACCTGTAAAAAATCATTTCGATACATCAAATTCATACCTATTTATAAACTTTGTACCTATGCGGCACTCGAAACCCCACGGCTAGCTCTCACGGATGATGATGTCTTATATGACTGAGTAAGTCTACAGGGCTATATCTTTTTAACCGTAATAAGCAGTGATCGGATTAGGTAGTGCCATTTCACGAGATCGGTGCGTAAGATATAGCGTTTAACCCCGGGAGTTTGGTACAGAAATGGTATAAACGTATAATTTTACAATTATTTTGTTAGCATGGAATATGACATTGACGAAATAAGAAGACAAAAAAAAACCGTACGTCTTATCTTTTGGTATTAACATATTGGTTTTCAAAGGGCATTCTTAAGAGGCCGTAGGTATACGAAATTTTGGCCGGTTTAGTTTGCTACGAGTATTACTAACTATATAATTTCATAGAAAGTAAGGAATACAAAATGTTAATAAATTAATTAATGTAATAATGTTCATGAAATATAGTAATGTTGTTGTTACGTGTTTTATTTTATGATTATACTATTGTTATTTGTAACTGTTAAACAAAAGTAATGTAAAATAAACGATGTGTTTAGTACTTCAGATAATGACGTCAAGATAAATTCCGTGAAAAAATACGAGTCCCCGGTATCCCAAGTCTTATCCATGTTATGTAGAATATTTAAGGTCGTTCACCTGAAATGGCACTACCTATTCCTATGACTGGTAAAGGTAACCAGTTGAAAGGAGGGTGGGATAATTGGCGAAATGATTAATAAGGACAAGCGATATGTCTCCGAATAGGTAATTTTAAGTTGTAAAACTATTACTATGGCAGGTGGTTCGAAATTTTTTCGTAATTTTATACGAATTGTGTTGTTATAATAGCTACCTTGCATATCTTCAAAAGTCTGTTTCGGAGTAAATAAAGGGTGTCCCAGAAGTAAAGAGACAATTTTCATAGACAAAATCGGTCAAAGAGAAAATATCCAAGAATAGTACATTGTTGCCTAGGCGCGGAAAGTAAGGGTTTTCCTGACGAGGTGGTTAGCAGGCCGAGCAATAGCGAGGCCTGCTAAAATACGAGTCAGGAAATCCTCGTTTCCGCCGCGGCATACATAATGCTTTTCTCAAACATGTGAGGAATTAACACAAATAGGTACATAAATACAAGTATTTTTAAAAACCTATGACAAATTCGGAGAGAATGTTTGTTTGAAAACTACCGAGTATTAGTGAAGATAGTTTCAGGCACAACGCACCGCCGCCGGCCCACACTGCACCCACAAGCGACAAAAACAAATATTAAAGCGACAAAGGCGGACTTAATGCCTTAAGGCATTCTCTTCCAGTCAACCTTAAGGCACGAACAGCAAGACAAATTTAATTGTGTATCGAAATGCTATCGGATCGGAACAAACCCTTAGCTGTATTTTGTCAATTTTGACGGTTGCGGTAGGATAGTGGTTAATGTAAATGGTCATATGGGGAAGTGGCCGCTAGGGGAAGTGGTCGCTCACGGATTGTGGCCGTTCAAGGAATGTGGCTGTAGCTAATAGGGAAGTGGCCGTTCAAGGGAAGTGGCCGAAGGGTGAAGTGGCCGATCACGAGAAGTGACCGTTTCAAAAATGTTGCCGTAACCGACCGCAACCGTCGAAAGTGACCCTGCCTACTGTAGGTACCGGGTTCGAATCTCGGTAAGGGCATTTATTGTGTGATGAGTAGACCCCGGATTTTTGTGGCAATAGTATTATATAAATGTATAACCTAAAGCCTTCCTGGATAAATGGGCTATCTAACACTGAAAGATTTTTTCAAATTGGACCAGTAGTTCCTGAGATTAGCGCGTTCAAGCGAACTAACAAACAAACTCTTCAGCTTTATAATATTAGTATAGATTTATATCGTGGATGCCTGTCAATAAAATTTTAATTCCATAGAACACCAATAGACTAGGTTGCCGTATTAATTAACACCGTTCCATATTGAAAACAGTTAAAACAGAAAACGGTAGCTAGTAATTAGTGTTTTGGTTTTTGTGTTATTTTTATTTTATTTTTTCTCCTCTTCCAAATTTACTTGCTTTCTCCTTCCATTCGTTAATGTTATTATTAAAATAAGTTTCTACTTTTCACGCTTTTATCTCCTCTGAGCATAAATTGTGTTATCTAGTAGTGAAAACTGTTTTGGCTCATGTATTATCCATATTATTTTATATTTTTTGTAATATTTAAGCTGTTTGTTTTCCAATAAATAAATAAATAAATAAATAAATAAATATACTCCCCAAATTACCCTATTGTGACGTCATTGCCACGAAGATCGGGGTCTAGTGATGAGCACGAATATTTGTTCCTGTCATGGATGTCTTCTCATTTTTCAAAGATACAGGGTGACAGGAAATTCGCCGTATTCGTTGAAAGGGGTTATTCTACAGCTCATTTGTAATGATTTAAGTCTAGTTAACCAGGGGTCAAAACTCATTGGTTTTCGAGTTATTCACGTTTTTAGTTTTTTTTTTAAATACCCTCTTTTCGACCCAAATCTAGTAATTTTGTAAAAACTTCGTCATTTAGAAATAAAAAAAAGTATTTTTCGAATAGCATAATGAACCACTGATTACAAAAAATAAAAAAAAATTACAAAAAAATGCAAAGTTTTGCAAATAAAAGGATTTGAAGTTAAAAGTTCAAGTAATTATTTTCCAAATTTTGTAACATTTTAAAGCATAATTTAAAAAAAAAGTATGTCACTTCGCGTACAAAGTACAGGAACAATTTGCTTAATTTATAATTAAGCTTTCTAAAAAGGTACAATTTATGACATTTTAATATTAATTTTATTTAAAAATTTACAATTAACAATAATAGCAGAAATGTTTGCGGTTATAAGCTCCATCGTTTCAACCAAAAAACACGGGAAGCGTTGTAGTAAAATGAATTTAGAACACAGTTCTTTTTTTTAAATTCAGCTATGGGCTTAGTGTCCTATTTTTAAATAAATTTTCTTTTTAAAAACCTAAGGTGCGTTCCATTTTTAAATTTAGAGCATCTCAAATCGTTCTCTTTTTTAAATTCAGCTAATGTCTTACGACGTTCTATTTTTAAATAATGATGCTTTTTAAAAACAAAGTGCGTTCCATTTTCAAATTTCGAGCACCTCAAAGTTTTTGAGTGACCTACGTAATCAGTTAGTTTCAACTTTCTTTTCAATTCGGACGATATTGATAATAAAGCTTCTTTCTCAAATGGCTGCTTACCAATTCGAAGAATACGCAGATATCGTTTATTGTTACGGACTCTGCGATGGAGACGCCGCTGCAGCTAGAAGAGAATACCAACGTCGTTACCCTAACCGCCGTTTACCTCACGTAAGTGTGTTTTGTTCATCGTACCGTCTTATTCGGGAAAGAGGATCAGTTCAACGCCGCCAAGCTGACGCTGGAAGATCTCGAAATGATCCTGCTGAAGAAGAAGAAATCCTTCAGTGTTTCCAGGCAGACGGCACTACTTCGACGAGAAATGTGGCTAACCAGCTCGGTATGTCGCACTGGAAGGTGTGGTTTACACTGCACTCAGCTCGGCAGTACCCGTATCATTACACTCCAGTACACGCTATTGAAGAGGGAGACCCAGCGAGAAGGATAGATTTTTGCAGATTCTTAATTAATGCAGATATCGAAGATCCCGAGTACCTGAAGAGAATTTTGTGGACAGATGATTCCAATTTCGACCGTAACGGGATAACAAACTACCACAATCTGCACTTTTGGGCTCCCAAAGGTCAAAACCCAAAAAAATCAAGAGAAGGAGCTCACCAGCAAAGATTTTCTTTGAACGTGTGGATGGGAATCGTGCACGACAATTTGATCGGACCTTTCTTTCTGCCAGCACGATTGACCGGCATCGCATATGAAAATTTTTTGAGGGATGAGCTACCGACGCTACTTGAAGATGTGCCGCTTGCGACAAGAAGGAACATGATTTACCAACACGATGGCTGCCCCGCTCACTATTACCGGGGCGTACGACAGTGGATGGATCAGAACTACCCAAGAAGATGGATTGGTCGAGGCAGCCCAACCCCTTGGCCAGCCAGAAGCCCGGATTTAACTCCATGTGACTTCTACATCTGGGGTCACATGAAGGCGTTGGTCTACGATAAACCGATACGTAACGTAGAAGAGTTAAGACAAAAAATTGTAGAGGCGGCACAGACAATGAAAGATAGGCTTTCGAGACGAGTAACAATCACCGAAGTACGAAAAAGGCTTCGTGCTTGCATTCGAAACCAGGGCAAACAGTTCGAGCAAAATTTGTGATGTAATTGATTTTAGTTTTTAAGATTAAAGTTTATTTGATAGTGAAACTGTTTTTTTCCTCATTTTATCCTAACCTTGCCTAATCACTTATCAAAGTATCACTTAAGACTTAAGACAGAAACTGAAGGCAAAAAACCCCACGAATTCGAGACACAAACAAATTAAATTAATTAAACTAATGACCCTTTGTTTGTGTCACCAAAGGCAATCTGCTGTGCCTTCTACATCAAGAAGATAAGTTAAGATAAGAAACAAAAGACAAAGTAAGCCCTCGGAGAATCTAAAACGACACAAACAAACCGATTAGAGTCAAGTACGCTAAGTAAAGTCTTCTAGCTGTTCTGCTATTATTATTATTAATTGTATTTTTTTTGTATTAAAATGTCATAAATTGTACTTTTTTAGAAAGCTTATGAATTAAGCAAATTATTCCTGTAATTTGTACGCGAAGTGTCATACTTTTTTTTTTAGCTATGCTTTAAAATGTCACAAAATTTGGAAAATAATTGCTAGAACTTCTAACTTCAAATCCTTTTATTTGCAAAACTTAGCATTTTTTTGTAATTTTTTTTTATTTTCCGTAATCAATGGTTCATTGTCTATTCGAAAAATACTTTTTTTTATTTCTAAATGACGAAGTTTTTACAAAATTACTAGTTTTAGGTCGAAAAGAGGGTATTTAAAAAAAAAACTAAAAACGTGAATAACTCGAAAACCAATGAGTTTTGACCCCTGGTTAACTGGACTTAAATCATTACAAATGAGCTGTAGAATAAGTCACTCTGTATATTGTTTAACATCGGCCAAACCCAGCTCCACTTTTAGAATCATAATTTTTCAAGTCAAATGGCCGAACTAGGAATTTGGATAGTGGTCTTTCAGGGAAATGGCCGAAGTGGGAATTTGCGTAGTGGTCTTTCAGGGAAATGGCTCAAGTAGGAAAAGCCCTAACAAGGAAATGGCCAATGTAGGATTTAGCACAGTGGTCTTTCGGGGAAATGGCCGAAGTGGGAATTTGCGTAGTGGTCTATCAGGGAAATGGCTCAAGTAGGAAAAGCCCTAACACGGAAATGGCCGATGTAGGAATATACAAAGTGGTCGTTCGGGGAAATGGCCGTAAGTGACCGGATTGGTTGCAACTACATGTTACCTTTTTAAACTGTGTAACCGACGCGAGTCGTACTGTATTGAAAATTGTGTTTAACTTTTTAACAATAAAGTTTCTAATTTAATTAGACGAATGTTCCTTGACTATTAATAGTTGAACTTAAACCTATTTATTAGTTTGCTCTTGCCATTACGTTGTATCAAGTTTGATAAATCGAATCTAATGTGATATAATAGTTCCTGTCCATGTCATCATCATCATTGCTATTTCTTGTACCGATTCGTGCTAATATTTTGCAATGCCGAGAACTTTAAATATTCAAGAAAGAGCAGCTATTATTGATCAACACGAAGATCGCTACACTATCAGTGAAATATCGCGAAACCTAAATTTAACCAGATATACTGTGAGATTCTGCATTCGAAGATATGATGGAGAAGGTGATCTGATTGATCATCGTCATAATTCTGGTCGCCGCCCCGCCCTTAGTGCTGCACAAAGAGCCGACATGAGCCGAAAATATGAAGATAACGGTTTTGTGTCAACTAATTATTACGCTGAAATATATGAAGTTTGTCCAAGAGTAATAAGAAACGCCTTACACCTCAATGGGATTGCATTATACGAGGGCTGCACTGAAAGTTTCGGGAATCTAATACTTAGAAACATATTTTTGACACATATCATACCTTTTTATAATCTCTAGAGTTTCATTATTTTAACACACTGGCCACATAGAAAAAAAAGCGATGGTTCGGTTTCAATTGTTTCTTGAAGTCGTCGAGTCGCTGCTGAAAATGGAATTGTCCCGTGAAAATTGAAGAGCTATGATTTATTACGACTTTAAAAGTGGATTATCACAAAAACAATGTGGAGACCGGATGATTGTTGCTTTTAGTAATGAAGCACCTTCAAAGACGACAATATACAGGTGGTATGCAGAATTTCAACGTGGCCGTCTATCCCTCACGGACGACGTGCGTGAAGGTCGACCAAAATCGGCAGTCACGCAAGAAAACGTCGATGCTGTGCGTCAGCTGATAAAGGAAGACCGACATGTGTCATATCGAGAGATTCAAGAGTGTTTGGGCATTGGAATGAGTCCGATACAAATCATTTTACAGGAACAATTAGGCGTGCGAAAGTTGTTTTCCCGTTGGATCCCTCACTTATTGTCTGAGGAGCAGAAAACGACTCGTGTCAATTGGTGCCTCAGAACTTTGAATAAATTCAACGGAGGAAGCTCAAATGCAGTTTTTAGCATTGTATCCGGTGACGAGTGTTGGATATATGCATATGAGCCTGAAAATAAAAACCAATCTCGAGTATGGGTCTACGAAGATGAGCTCAAGCCGACAAAAGTTATTCGATCTCGCAGCACGGCCAAAAAGATGGTGGCTACGTTTGTCTCCAAATCGGGTCACGTGGCTACTATTCCTCTTGAAGATCGTAGAACGGTCAATGCCGATTGGTACACCACTATTTGTTTGCCGAGTATCTTTGCTGAACTCCGAAAAAAAAACCCTAGTCGCCGTATTATCCTTCACCACGACAATGCCAGCCCTCACACCGGTCGGAAAACAACTGAGTACCTGGACGGTGAAAAACTCGAATTACTGGACCATCCTCCATACAGCCCCGACTTAAGCCCCAATGACTTTTTCACATTCCCCAAAATTAAGGATAAGTTGCGTGGTCAGCGGTTTCAGACGCCGGAAGCAGCAGTGGAGGCTTTTAAAATGGCCATTTTGTCGACCCCTACTTCAGACTTCAATAAGTGCTTTAATGACTGGTTTGATCGCATGGAAAAGTGCATAAAACATACAGGAGAATACTTTGAAAAACAATAAAAATACTTTTATTCAATTTAACTGCATATTTTTTTCTATTCCCGAAACTTTCAGTTTGACCCTCGTAGACGACACGCAAACAAAATTGCTATGACAGATGCTCATAAGACAGCACGCTTGGAATTTGCACGCATGCATTTGAACGACGATTGGAGTACGACAATATTTTAAATTTAGTTCCGGACGAATTCCAGCTAATATATGGGGATGGATGTCAGCGGCTGGAATAGGCGAGCTCGTTCTATTACCTTCAAGGGCAAACGCAACACACGATACAGGGTAATTTTTTAATGGGTGTACAAATTTTTATATTTGCTTTGCTATTGTTAAGTAATAACACATGTTATGTTATTTTAACTCTAGCTTAAAAAAGATTAGAGATATTGCCGATTCAATGATTCCACTAACTTAACGATATTCATGGACCCTCTAGCACGGGTGCGAGGAGAGGGGTGTTGTCAGGTAAGTTAATAAACGAAATTTCAAATTTCGAATATTAATACAGTGTTTGTATTACCTACAGCTTGACAAGCCATGTCATTCATCATTAAATAAACTATCACTTTAGAAGACTTCGTACACACGGTTCACTAGTACGAGTAGTCAGTTAACAGTGTGGGCGATAAATAAGTGATAATTTCTCTACCTTGTCGCTTTCAATCGTTTCATGATTATGTATTTCAAACACGACGTTAAAGTGACCAGGTACATAAATGATCACTTATTTATGCTGTTGACTGTACATAAGTTATGTTTTGTTCATAATTTTTTTAAAATAATAACCACACTCATCAGTGAAATTATTAAAATTAGCTTATCGTTATACATCGGTATCAACGTTCAAATTTCATGGCACTCGTTAAGGGTAGTAAAATAAATAAAAACATTTGAATATTTGAATAATAACGTTTAATTATTTTTTTTGTTTTTACACTCATACACTGCGGTAAACTGTAAATACAGGGTGTCCCATAAATAGCACGTCACAGTGACACCGGAGATTCCCCAGCCTCAGACGAACCGAACCAACCTAACATGACCTCAGTAAAAGTTGCACCGTTTTCGAGTTATACCAATTTAAAGATTTTTCCAATTTCTCACCTCTTTTAACATTGCAAGTGCCCGCATTTACTGGGATAGCTTTACAATTTAGTTTTTTTTATTTGTACGCTTTCATGAATAGTTGCTTAAGATGATAGAAGCATTATTATGTCAATAACTAATGTAAAAGTTGGAAAAATACTGTAATGAACTTGACTTAAATTATCATCAACATATTAATTTCAACTTTGAACACCTGCCATGACTTTTTTTTACTAGAAACGAAATGAGCAAATAACTTTAAAAACATGCGTATGTTATGCCAATTCTAAAATAGTATGACACATGATATCATAATGCAAAAAGTAGGAAATCGAATCACATTTGATTGACCAAGGTTCAAAGATAAAGGTTTAACTTTCATTAGTTTTTACAATAAATGTTCGAATTGTTTCCCTGCGACTCTAAGGCACAAATGGCATCTTCGGATAAAATTTCGGTTTAATTTTCGTAAACTGGTTTCGGATATGTCTCGGGCTGCATCGAAGACACGTCGCCGTAGTTCCTCTTCGTTACTTATTGGTTTTGAATAAATTTTATCTTCCAAACATCCCCAATAAAAAAAAAACCAGTGGGTTTAGATCCGGGGAACGCGGTGGCCATAAAATTGATCCCATTCGCCCAATCCCATGTCAGGATACTAGTTGTTTAGGTGCTCACGGACTGAGCGAGCGTAGTGTGCCGGGCAGCCATCTTGCTGGAACCACATCCTTTGCCTCAATGCCAACGGCGTGTCCTCTAATAAAATAGGCAGATCGTTTTCCAAAAAATGCAGATAATTCTGGCCATTCAGAATCGGCGGCAAATCGACCGGTCCTATTATTTGGCCGTTAAAAATTCCGGTCCACAAATTAGTTTTAAAATGGTATTCTGCGTGTAATCTGACGGAAGAAGCGTTTGAACACGATGAATGTGGTAAGGGTGGTATTTGTGCCGCTTCAAAATTCGTTGTGCCGACGATTTAGTAACGCCAGTACGGCGTTCGATTATTCGCACTGAAGTTCCTGGCTCTGCTTGTACTTGACTTAAAACAACGTCATCATCAATGGTTTGGGGTCTTCCTTCTGAGCCACGTCTTGGTGGTCTGTCGTCACGATAACCATTCACGACTCTTAAAATCACCTCATAAGTCGTCGGCCTACGATTTGGATATCGTTCCGAGTACAGTCTTGCAGCCAACCTTGCGTTGTAAGAAACATTACCTCGAGTGGAAACTCTCCTAGTTTCACCATAAATTAAATGCATATCAGCGTACTCACTATTGGAGTACTGAGAAGTATTACGATTTGCCATCGTAATAAAGTTTTTCAAAGTGAAATCAAATGTCCGTTAAGAGTGCCGAGTAGTCGTTTCAGTTCCACAAAATTAATCAGAGTCCAGAGGAATGCCAAGTCGATTTAGTTCAGGAACACCACAGGAAAACAGGGATGCAGTGAACATGGTGATAACATAAGTCAAATCAATAAAAATAAAAAGTAACTAAAAAGTCTGCTATTAAAACGAGGTTTAATATTAAAGGGTATAGCACGAAACGCAAGGTAACGAACTACTTTGGGTCACAGGGCACCCACTGCAATAAATTAATAACTATCAAACAATTCTTTACATAATAAACTTGCAAAGCGGCTAATAGCCTTTCATTTGTTAGTTTGGTTTCGGGATCCTTATTAGGAAAAGTGAGTCGAATTCCTGCGTTTTTGCATTATGATATCATGTGTCATACCATTTTAGAATTGGCATAACGTACGCATGTTTTTAAAGTTATTTGCTCATTTCATTTCTAGTAAAAAAAAGTCATGGCAGGTGTTCAAAGTTGAAATTAATATGTTGATGATAATTTAAGTCAAGTTCATTACAGTATTTTTCCAACTTTTACATTAGTTATTGACATAATAATGCTTCTATCATCTTAAGCAACTATTCATGAAAGCGTACAAATAAAAAAAAACTAAATTGTAAAGCTATCCCAGTAAATGCGGGCACTTGCAATGTTAAAAGAGGTGAGAAATTGGAAAAATCTTTAAATTGGTATAACTCGAAAACGGTGCAACTTTTACTGAGGTCATGTTAGGTTGGTTCGGTTCGTCTGAGGCTAAGGAATCTCCGGTGTCACTGTGACGTGCTATTTATGGGACACCCTGTATACTAAAAGAGGTTGATATTCTAAATACGTCATAAAACCTCAATACTCATTTCGCATTCGAAAAATAAAACTATGTTAAATTTCCCAACGAATGTCAATTTAACTGTCATGCAAAATAATCTGTAAAGTCAAATAATAGTTTATCGAAACATTCATAATTCATAAGTTTCATAACTGAAAATTAGCTTTAATGACAAATGCCCCCAATCAAACTCCGTGTTAGACTGAGATAATGGACTCAACACAATATCCTGATTGTATATTTATTTACATTTTTAGTTCTTTTTTACTTATACAAAATAAAGGTTTAAAATACTAAGTGTATTTGTTTGTATTTGTTTTTCTGCCGACCATACATTGCCATGAAATTTGAACGTTGATTCCGATGTCTACAGTTATCATCTTAACTTGTTGTATTACTATATTACACGAATGCCGCCGTTTTTCGTTATTGAAACGTGACCAAAGCAACCCTTTAGCAACGACTAATAAAGACTAAGTTCAGTTTGAACCAATAGTGGCTGTTGTTATGAGTGTTATGATTATGACATTCATTATGACGGAATGTGTCATACTCGGTCGATAAGCAGATACTGATGTGATAAGTGATAACTCATACTGAGCAAGCAAAATCAGATCTTAAGGTGGTCAACCTTATCATTCCGCGACTGTAGGCACCTACTGACTGACACGAGCCGCGCGGCGCGGCTTGCAGCGACCACACGGAATCCACATCACTAATTCGCTCTTGTGAAAAAAAAACAGTAGCAGTAGGTAGAAAAAAAGTGAGTTTTCATACTGTTTGAGGTTTTTACGTTATCTATTTAGATTTAGGTCTGTGATTAGAACTGTCATGCCCGTCTAAAACAATCCCTAGCAAATATTGTACAGTAACGTTCAGGGGCTCTTATTTCTGCGTGTGATACTATAGCATTTGACTATTGCCTCACAGACCATTCTCACAACCATCTGTCATTTATGGTACATTCATTTTATAGCACATGACTTCCATTGCAAAAAATATTATAGAAAACGTACCCACGCGAAGCAAATGCCGGTGAGAAACAAGAGTATTAAAAGAGGAAGCGGTACGCGAAAAAACAAACCTTTCTTCTTTATGAGGTTGCAGCATAAACACCGTCAACCACAAAAAAAGCGGCATCAATCCCAGCCAATACGGGGAACAGAAAGGGGCACGAGTCGTAGATCGTGTAGATATAACTGTGCAAGTTATTATGAGTAGGGGGCAGGATAGCGCTAATACCTGAAATAATTACATAGATTGTGCATATTACTATTAAACGTTACAAAAAAGCTTACATTAACATCATTGGCGAAGATACATAGAATTGGCCAAAGCTATACTAACCTACCTACTATCGCCTGCCTATAATTACTAAAGTGAATTTCACAGAAGCAACTTTTAAATTAGTGTTTTTTTTAATTAGCCGGGAGTCATCTACTTTTTTTCAAGATTTTGAAAATGAACGAAGCGGTATAAGAACTTTTATGAATGTAACGAGCAAACGGACACGATATGTGATTTTATTAAAGACGCAGATCTTAAACTCTCAAATTCGACTGGAAAGGTGATGGCCACTATTTTTTAGGATTGTAAAGTGATCTTGTTGATTGGCTCTGGAAATATATCAAGAATACTGTCAGAGACCGAGCATTCAACTCGCTAGCGAGTACGGTAATTGTAACTCATGGTAAGGGACAGGTGTCGCCAGGCGGTAGGTATTAAACGCACCAAGCGCGCGTCGGGAACCGGTAGTTTCGTTTCTACGTAGTTATTATTTATTCTTACGATAATTATACCAAGTTACAGATTCGTCAAGATCATGACAAAAAGCTTTTTAATTAATTTCCCAACAAATATTTTGTTTCTCAAGCCAGCTAATATTACAATTCGTAAGTCGGTGAGTGTGCGTGGGAGTTAGTAGGTTTGTTACGCCTTCACGCTAGATCGGTTGGACAGATTAAACATAGGGCCCCTTACGCCGAAAAATACAATTTTCCCGTGTGATAGTCAACGCGAACGAAGTTGTGGGCAGAAGCTACTTGAGCGAAACGGCGTTAAGTATTTCAAAACCCTTACATGAGTAAATTGCAATAACGGGTAGGCTTAAAGTAATGAGAAGGTATTCAATTGACAATAGCAGGCAAAAAAATAATACAAAAAGGATTTTGACAGCTATAATAAATAGAAAATATGTCAATTATTGTTAAAAAGGCAAATAATGATTAGCTGTGTTAATAAAAAATGTCCACAAGGAAGTCATTACGTGAACATGTCTATCGCCTACTTGGACGACGTGAAAAATCTGAAGTGGTCTCTCACTTCAAAGCTGAAATGTATCTCCATCTACAATTTAATGTTTGATCCAGCGGTGGGAATTTGGTATTAGGACTTAAGATTTACCAAAAACGAGAAGATCACCCATTCTTAATCATTGAAACCGGAGGAAAACGGCAATATTTGCACAAAACAAAGTGGATGAGTCCCAGATAAGTTAGCTGTAAAATATGCTGTTTCCCGTTGGTGAGTAAGGAATATTTTAAAGAAATACAATGTTCTACACTTAAAGCGTCAAAAAACACTCAAATATTCCGACATACAGCTTGAAGAAATTCCAAGAAGTGCAAGAAGTTGCGAAGAAAGTATCACTATGCAGGGAGCACCCAGAATTGACTAAAAAAGCGTGACGTTCATTTCGTATCGAAGGATTCAAACCGTCCGAACGTCGGTGTAACTCGTCCAATGGAGGATTTTTTGGTAATTCTCAGTAGAGTAGTTTACAGTGATGGGCCGGAAGCGAAATCACATACACAGTTGAAGCGCCGGGTATAAAAGCAAAGAATTAACTGAAAAAATAAAAAAAGATGTTGTCCAACGTATAATGAAAACGGTAAGAAGATAGCTGCGAAATTTTTTAAATGGGCGAGGTTTTCTATATTATAATGATTGATTATCATGCTGGTTTTAGTTTATTTGTATATGATAAAAAGCTATATAACCTAAACAAGTAATTTAATAAAAAAAAATGAGAAAAAAAAATTCTCATTACTTTAAACCAACCCGTTAGATCTAAAAAATAATAAACTTAACTAAGGGCCGTATTAATAAAGTTATCTTGGCTGAGATGTCCGTCACAAGACACGTCAAAGTAAACTTCAAGCCATAGAACACTGTAATTTTTGACGCATCATGAGACGAGCGTTAGAGTTGAGATTAGTTAATTTAGGCCCGTATTTATAAACTAATCTCAACTCTAATGCTCGTCTTGAGATGTGTCAAAAATGACAGTGTTCTATGGTTTGACGTTTACTTTGACGTATCTTGTGACGCGCATCTCAGCCAAGATGAGTTTATAAATACGGGCCTAAGACTGCGCCGAGCAAACGCCGAGCGTCCAGGGGCGCCCTCATTACTATTATTGTGTTTTCTAATTAACTAAAGAATTTCCATGGAATCAGACGAAATGTTTTTGTAGTGCAAATAAAAACACAATTTATGGGATACCTAACAAACTTTAGGGGAAGCAGGGAGAATTGCGTTCACTTAAAGGAAAATGCCCATATTTTTGCAAATATCAATTTTTATTAAGAGGAAATCAAACATATCATAAGTGTAACTAATCAGTCATTAGAAATTAAACACAAAAAAAAATTATAACTCCTAGATAACGAGAAGTAAAATCTAAAAAAAAAAACACTTTAACTGCATTACCCTCAGCTATGGGTAATGCCGATCGGGCAATGGGGTTATAACGCTCAAACCGACGTAAGCCCAAATAGTATAAATGAGATCAACTTTTCTTAATTAAAAACTTGAGATCAGCCCTTAACAACTAAATTAATATTGCTTGTCAAATTAAAGCATAAATTATACAAATTAAAGCGGTATTTTCTTGGTACAATCAACATATTAATATTGCTTTAACTTTAGGAACATAGGTCGCATATGTCGTATAAGTCGTATAAGTCGCATAAGTCGCATATTACCCCTCTGCCGAATCCCACCTTGAGCACATAGCATGGCTCCATAGCCCGCATGCGCTGCAGCGGTACCATATCTGATTATTTCGCCCAAAGTCCCTGCATCACTCATGATCTTGTGAACACTGGTCCTACGTCCAAGTCGGGGACTAACAAGATTATCGTTCATCAGTCTCTCTCTCAATGTACAAAATGGGATCATGAATGTAATCGCTGCTCTTCTTTTAGACATCCCCCGTCAATCGCGTCTTTGCATTGATTAAGTTTAGCTCACTCCATGCTCAATCCATTAGCGGTAGTTCTCTGACAATTTCTTGGCGTTTCTGTAAGAAAATAGTAAGTGGGTAGTGGCGTTCACTCAGGGGAAATGGCATTCATCCGAGCACTATTACCCCAAACGGCCGTTTCGTATTAAAATTAAAATTTAAAATTATACTCGTAAGATTGTGCAATAATATCAACTTGACCTTTTCTTTTAGTTGTTTAACAATAAGAATAACGAGAAATGAAATATATAAACGTGTAATATGAAAACTTACCGACAAAAACATCCAGTGAAAAATAAGATCGAGGTAGCTCCAAACAAACACACGACTCTCACTCACACGTGCTTAGAGCGGACTGGTGGGGCCGGTCGCCACTGGCTCAAGCGTCACTCCCCGCTCCCTTCCACCGCACGCTGCCGTTATAGGCACTAGTTTTATCAAGTTATTGAGGTGACCGCCATTACCCAGTGACTGGTATTACCCCTGCTTCCATAACAATTACTCTTTGAGTAGTCAGCTTAACGGTAAAAGGTGGCCACTTTTTCCGTTAAGTTGAAAACTCGAAGGTGAATTAAACTATATGATATACCCTATAAGTTGTGTTTTGATATGTAGTACAAAAACATTTCGTCCGATTTGAAGAAAATACTTTAGTTTATTAGAAAACAAAATATAAGTACTGAGGGTGACACTGTACGGTCACGGTCAAAGTTGCATGGACACCTCTAAGGCGATAATCCTCTGAACACTTGCGCCCACGTTCTCAAATATTAAACTAGATGGCGGTGTTGACTAAACCAGTTCATTTGTCTTTATTACAACTTCCTAAGATAGTAGTATTATAATCGATTTTTCGTCCACCCACTTAGACGAAGTAATGGCTTAGTGGGTTTACGTCGGACTATTACACGTTGGATCCACATAGACCGAAGTTCGAATCTCTTCGGGATGTCCTTTTTTCTTTTTGTATTTTTTCAGAACGATGTTTTTACGATAAATAATGTTGATGGCCCTATGAAATAAATAAATAAATAACATAGCAAAAAAAAAACATGCATGCTTTTAATGAAATAAAACTATTGTTTTATTTATTCAATTATTTATTCTTTAATTGAACTGAAGTAACAATAAAACAACTCCTATTTACCATTTTATCGACGCCAAAAGCTTAAGTTTCGTTTCCAGATTCGGAAAGAATATTGAAGCTCCACCACAATAAAACACAAATACTAACTTCTAAAGACCGGGTTATTATAATTACAAAAGCGTGTGTCTCTAGCTTTGTAGTCGCGGGGGTAGGTAATTTATAAATAGTGCAAGTTTGATTACCTACTTTAAACAAATTACAGTGGGTATAAGACAATTCGTGAGTAAACTTATGAAATAAAATTAAGTTTTTATTTGGTTTTGCACACTAGAAATAAAACAGTTATATTTATAACGTTATGCTTGCGTTCACTTTATAGTCACTTGTTAAACAGATTAACTAAATAACCCGGTCTCAACCAAATAATATTTTCCACCTACCTACTTAATAGGTATACCTTAATAGCTAGTGTAGCCCCCATTCTGTTCGATAACAGCCAGCATGCGAGAAAGCATTGAATCAATATGGTTGCTGCACAAGCTCGAGCCACGAATGCTTTCCCAAACTTGAAAACAATGAGCCTCTAATGCTTCTGGGGTTCGCTCGTTCTGGTTATCCCACCGTTGAACCATCACACCCCATAAATTTTCGATGGGATTTAAGTCTGGTGACCTAGCCGGCCAAGGAATTACCGCTATATCATTGTGATGACTGAACCACTCCCGCACATGACGCGAACGGTGTATAGGGCAGTTATCTTGCACGAATGATATAACCGGTAATTCATCTTCCGGATAAACATTGCGAACAGTGGGTAGCATGGTGTCCTCCAACACGTCCACATAATTAACACCGGTCGCTCGGCTGGGCATTCGCACTAGTTCCCCCGGGTCGGCTGCACTCATCCAGCCCCACATATATTCACACTTATCCGACCAGACTCCATGTTGGGCACAACGTGATTACTATCATAGCGGGTATTATTTCGCCGCCATAAACTAAGTCGTCCGTGTTGGCTGGATTTAAAAGTTTTTTCATCAGTAAAGACGACATTACTCCAGTCGAAATCCAAATGCTCCAAGGCGAACGCTAACCTGGCTGCTTTGTGAGCTTCAGTAAGCAAGGGTTTGACGGCATGCCGGCGGTGATGCAGGCCCTCACTGTGAAGAGCACGTCGCACAGTGCGCATGCTGGTGTCGAATAAACTGGCGTAGTGACTAGTCGGGATAAGTCCATTTTCCTCATAATCCCTCACCATGATTTGAAGCTGCTGTGTGGTTATGAGTGGAGCTCTGCAGTTCTTTGCCGATGTAATAAAGAACCTTCCTCTTCAAATCGTCGGACCCATAAAACAACGGTTTTTCTCTATAACAAAACATCACATATTTAAATTATCTTTAAAATATGTATTTAAATATTAACCTTTTAAAAATAGTAATTTAAATTTTATTTGTATACAAAAACTACTTACGTTACCGGCTTCTCTAGCAATTTCCGACAAATTTTTGCCTTGATTATACAAAGCAATTATTTGTGATCTTTTCATCAAGTCGATATTGCAACGATAACTCATCATTAAAAATTATCAACAGTAAGTATTAATCGGGAACAAAGGCAATCTAACAGGGAGCAACGAACGAGCGGGCGTAAGTAAATCTTTAGTAAAACCGATCCGGTGTTTAGACATTTTCTGCTTACCCTCACAATAACTAACCGTATTCGTTAAAGGATAATTTATACGTAAAATAAAGTGATACACAATTTCGCCCTACCGAATAAATGTCATTATGGTCGAATGGCACGGAAGAGTGCACTTCATCCATAATGTTACGGGTTCGAATCCATGCTAAAGAATAGTGTTTTTGGAAGTTTCGATTTTAAATGTTTTGGGAGTTTTACAAGTTTATAACGTTAAGACAATAAATAAAGGAACATGGTGTTACGGCAGAAAAGTAAAGATGTAGAAAAAAGTATTTTTTCACGGTAGTTGGTGATACAGCGCCATCTAGCATGATCTCATTAAAATAAGAAGCCTCATAGGTAAGTAAAAACACAAAACGAGCACAAAAATGGCGTCGATTTCACATTATAGGATTTTGTTGGACAGCTATCCATGCAAATAAGGCCTCGACTGTACATCCGGCGTACGCTCGGCGCAGTCTTAATACGACCCTAAGAGCGTATAAAGTCGGTCAGTTATCTATGACCATAAATATGTTTTTGAATATGGGGTTGAAGTCAGGATGGTATGGCGGTAACCTTGACACTGCGTGTCCATGTTGATGTAAAATCTTGTCTTGTCTATTGAATATTCTACACAGTCGTGTTTACGATGACAAATAATTTCATATACAACGTTGGTTAATTATGAATCAAAGAGAATATTATATTTATCTAATCAGTTTATCATTAGCGGCTTTGCTGTATTAGAGTTGGCGTTCCACATATTTATTGTGATAAGCTGCATTATCCACTACTGATACAGAATATGGAAACAATTTCAAGTTGGGAATAAGTTGATTTTGTAACCATTTTTCGTAATATTCATGGCATCGTGATAATCACCGGTTTTATCAGTACACTTGTACATAAGCAGAGCACCCGGAACAAATCCTTTGGCACTACCTGCATGTACTAGGTATAATAAGACGTTGGCCTTTTGAAATTATCTGTTTCACTCCTTTATCCGTGGAATCCACCCAGCATTATCCTGTTAAATGGGATGTATGAACATCAATAAAATATGTGGTGACTGTGACATTTTTGCAATGACATTAAACCAATTTAAGTCGAGCACATTAGAGGGGTAGGGCTTATCGCCCCTAATTTTCATAATACCTTATTCACTAATTTCGCTTAATTTCAAATTACCAAGGGCGCATAATACCTAAAAATTAAGATTGATTCCTTTTTCGGCACATTCCTTTTTAGACATATTCCGTTTTCGGCATATTCTTGTTTCGGCACATTTTAGTAAATAAATTATACTATGAAATACTTGTGACTTTGCTTGCGTAATAAAATAAAATAATATTTATTAGTAAACAGAGAGGAGAGAAGATTGGAAATTACTCCACCGACAAGAGCGAGGCTCTTAAATTAAGAGAGAGTAAAATATTAAATAATAATCAATAAAAATTAAATACAAAAATTAAACAGTACCTACACTGATTACTTATAATTATAATAATTGGGCAACTAAATTATGATAACCAACTAGGTATCTAAATTCATATGCTTCATGGACCCGTCTTTTATAAAAGTTGGCAAAGCTTATTTAAACTAGAGTTGCCGCGAATAGTGGTCATAGCGAATAGTCGAATACCGATTAATCGCCATTAACTTTGGCGAATAGTCGAATAACTAGACATTACTATTCGACATAAAAAAAACATTAAACACGTTAAAAATATTTCTAATTTCTTCTAAGGTTGTGAGCAAAAGAAAACAATAAAGTTAAAGAAATCTATTTCATGTTATAGGTACATACCTACATATATGTAGTAAATTTAATTCTCAATTTTTAAATGCTGGCAAGTGGCCACCCTTTTCTTGTACATAGTTTACGGGGAATACCCCGTTTTGTATAACCAAAAAGCCTAACTAATTTAATTTCATGAATATGGCACATATTACAGATAGTAAATGATTATTGTGTATTGTTTTATTAGGGAAAATAATAAAAAAAATGATCATTTTTAACTCATTCGTTTTTTTGTTCTATAAATGTTTATTTTAGACGACTATTCGCCGAATGCCGAATAATACTAGCTATTATTCGGTATTCGACGAATATCAAAAAAATGGCGAGTAATGCCGAATACCGAATAATAGCGAGTATTCGCGGCAACTCTAATTTAAACATTCCATTACATTTATTTTTTTATTTACAAAATCATCTACAACTGCCCGCTCCTGATAATTTTTTTCCATATCTTGCATGCTATTTCTATTTATACAGGGTGTCTTGAAATCAATCGAAGAAATTTTAACCGTAGATAGGGTGGATGATTTGGATCATCTCTACATTGGTAACTTTTTTTTAAGTTAATATTTGACTGAGTTACAGACTGATTTATCCTGACGATGCTCTCAGTGTGCTCCATCTTAACTAATTCATTCATAACCCATACACCGGATTGACGGGGGCAAATATGTACCAGTGCTAGTGATTCATTAAATATCGATTAAGTTTATCGACAATTTTTTTCGTGACATGTGGATCTTCCATTACTTACAAAATAAAGTTGTAAATACCTTTATCTTCTATACTCGTATCTAAATGATCAGCTTTCCATGAAGATAAACGATCTTTTTCTTTCGAATCATTTTTATCCGACTTAAAAAACTAAATGGTTCTCAATTCGTCGGAATACTAAAGAATATTGTCGTACTGAATTAATTTGTTATTCAATGTAATTTCAACGGTTGTCAAAAGTGACTCGAGTCCAGAGTCAATGTCAGATACCGGTTGTTTGTATTATAAGAGGTTTGCACATAATTAAAAGTCATTCAAACTAGGCCATTACTTATTTTAATGATGATCAAAAATTGCTTTATATCGTTGTCGATAAATTTTGTCGATATTGAATCACTAGCACTGCTACATTTTTGACCCCGTCATACCGGTGTATGACATAACATGTGTCACAACGTAATGTAAATAAACAAGTTGTTCCATATCAACAAACTTTCTAATCACGGTCAAAAGCTCCACGGTGTTTAGAAAACTGAAAATAGACTGAAACTGAACTATAATATGAATGAAAAGATGATCTCTGATAAGGGCTATTATGTGAAATAATTTAAAAATGAAACTTACGATTACGATGTTTACTCACACTCTTCCCACACTCGCACAGGTAAAATAGCACTTGTACTCGTAGGTACATTAAAGTTATTTTATTAGATCATGAATCATGGATTTATTTCATTGATTTCTACCACCATCAGGGATAACTATGAATACAACACACAATAATTAAAACGAATCAATAAGTTGTTATTGTCCTTTGACAGTTCAGCATAGTATTTTTTTAAATCTTGTACCATTGAATACTTTTTATGAAAAGAGGTTTAGGTTTAGGTTTTGTAAAAATAAAATCGTCTCTACACGTAAGTTTATCCATTCCATGGCCTAGGAAAGGTTGGTATTTTTTGTTCTCTATGGTAAGTGTGACATCATAATAAATTATAATCAATTATGCGACGGCCTTTATATCCATGGACAAAATATTTTGCATTCGGGCTGTTGGCTACTGCCACAAATACCACGCAGATCAATACGGAGGGCAATAATCGGATCGTTCAATTCATGTCTATCTGAACTCTATGTCTGAGTCTATGAATTTATGGCTGTCATTATAATATTATGTCATTGTTATGTTATTTTGAGATATTCAAGTCGTAATTATTTTTGCTGTAAACCGGTTATACGGGCCACTTTAGAACAGAAAAGAATGGTAAATGGTTAGATCTCGACAATAATATAAGAAGGACGATAATATTATGATCAGTCTTGGCGAAGCGTGAACAAGAGATCTAGTGAATTCACATTTAAAACCAGCTAGTGTTCAAATTGCAAAAATGAAAATACAGTAAGTTGCACTAATGAAAATACAGTAAGTTGCACTAAAATTTATAATTATTTTAAAATGTTAGTCAGATTTCTGCTTACATGGAACGAACTGTTTGTTTACATACCATGTAAACAACGTATGGTGTCAGGTCATTGACCTTTAGAATTTTGACGTTAGTTACTACGAACGTTTGTAGTAGTATAGTATCAGCGTCAAAATGTCAAGGTCGAGATATCGGCTGCGATACATCAAGTAACAAAATTAATATAATTAATCCTTCTTTTTTTTTTACATTAACATAAACAAAAATGAACCATACCCCCGTGATCAGAATCGTGCGAACTATCACCCCGCCAAATATCTCTTATTCGATCCAAGACACCCTGTATATACCGTAAAATGTTCCTACTTTGCTCCCCCATGGGTAACTATGCTCCATAGTGACTATTTCGTTTGTTACATTATAAGTCAAGGTTAATGCCAAATTTCCTTAAAAGAATCAATGTATACATCCAGCTACGAACTAAATGAAAGCAATAGAATGATTTACAATACAGATTACCTCGATATAACCAAGGAGCACAATTACCCAGGGGGGAGCAAAGTAGGCACATTTTACGGTATATATATATATATAATATATATGTCTTGAGAATAAAAATAAATATACCTAGGATTAATTTCAATTGTTGTATATGATGATTTATGCCGAAAACGGAATGTGCCGAAACAAGAATATGCCGAAAACGGAATATGTCCAAAAAGGAATGTGCCGAAAAAGGAATCCCATCAAAAACATACATGTGAAAATGCAAGCCAAGTTCAATGTTAAGAATATGCAATGCGTGTTTACGACTTCACTGACAAAAAAAATGAGATCTAGATGGGTGCCAAGTTCCGTAGATAATCCTGATATTTATTTATTAAGAACATACCTACAACATTCTAAAATAAATTAAAAACACAATTTCTTATTTTTTCTGCAACAATATTTGCTATTAAGTATAACTTCTTATATTTCAACACCCAAATTATTTACACAAAGCAAATAACTTAGGATAAACTGAACTGGAGTTATTGAGGGGTCAAACGTGGCTCCAAACGGTTCGTGTAAATAACACACGGCTGCGCTCGCCAGTTCCTTTTTCTTGAACTTGGCTGGACACGCTGCCGCGTGTCTAGATCAATCAAAATTAAACTGCCTCATTCCTAAGATACACAAATGTCATAATGACATCGACCTAAAACGTCACATGTCCGAAATGTCTAAATTTTGAAATGTATATTTCCTTAAAATACCGTATCATAGATACGACAAAATTTCTAAATAACTTAAACTGATAACTCCAGAATGTCAAAATGGCACAGGTTCAAAATGCCTAATTTTTTTGTACCAAGAATCATTAGCTCTTTTTTGAACCTTATATGTGAAAAAGTGCCCCTAAAATGTCCTATATTTTTGGGAACCTTGTCCGTTTAGTTACGGCCATAGGGTGTATTGAAAATGTAACCAAATGGAATGTAATCGTGATTCTGATTTTAGTGGTTAAAAAAAGAAAGGAAAGGCTAGTCTGTTTGATATCTATTGAGAAAATCGCTTTTTATCCACATGTTTATGGGGTGAAAAAAGGAAAATTACATGCATTTAAAAATACATTTTTATTCAATTTTACTCAACTTAAATCTAAAATTTAAACGTACAACTAAAATGCAACTTCTAACTTTATGATTATTTTTAATGCAGGCGTCTCTTCAATACACTGACATTTTTCAAGAACTCAATAGCCGTGATGGATCCCTCATTTAATTCACGTTTTTGAAGTTTGTATTGATTTTCAAAATAAATTGCATTCCGTTTTTGACTATTTGCTGTAAAAAGTGAGTTCTTGATACGATAGTCTTGCCATTTGGCTTCTGATTTGAGTTTGTAAAGAAATCGAATCAATGTCGGCTTATGTGGCATTCGCACATTTAGGCGTCTATGCCATCCCTCTACAGGGTTATTCGTTCGATGTCTATCTTGAGCACAGCTGATCAAGGTTGCACCCAGACGAAACCATTGCCTTTCCATATAGTGCTTGAAAATTAACATGTTTTCGGTATTTGGAGCAATGTCGACTATGTCCAACCAGCAGTTATTAATTTCTCCGTCTGGTAATAAAGGCAGATTCGCACATAATTATTTAATTTCACGACCTTCTGGTGTGGCGTCGAGCTTAACCGCGTGAGCTTTTTTATGTACAGCATGTGAGAAATGATAATGACACCCTGTCAATCGAACTTCAGGGAAAATATATTTGCATGCGTTTATCACAGCCGTTTCGTAGTCACATTTGAATTTATCGATTCTCATGTTCATTCTCTGACGCAAAATTGAGAACAATTTGCGATACGTCTTCTCTCTTTTATTGGGTAGCAACGCAAAAACCACCGGTATCACGTTAGTCGATCTAGTGTCGAAACCTGCATCTATGTGTATGGTGTATACCTGGTAGAACGGTTTTGGCGTCCTTTTAAACATACCGTCTCCAAAATACTGTTTACCTCCTCCCACATTGCTTTGTATAAATTGTCTGCTAATCGGGGTTGAAAAAAACCAACATTTTATCATTCGTCTCATCTTCAAATAAGTATCAAAAAATTATGCGATATTACATTTGGAATTTCGACCTCTTCTAACCTTCTAAACTCTAATTTCAGCCTGTATCTACGTAACGTGCTTTTTTAGGGTTCCGTAGTCAAACTAGGAACCCTTATAGTTTCGCCATGTCCGTCCGTCCGTCCGTCCGTCCGTCCGTCCGTCCGTCCCCAGTCTAGCTCAGAGACTCATAGTACTAGAAAGCTGTAATTTGGCATGAATGTACATATTAGTCACGCCAACAAAGTGGTAAAATAAAATTTTGAAAAATATTTTTTTTTAATGCACCTCCCCTACACGTAACGTGGGGATGTCTTTTTTTTTTCTTGCCTACCCCATAGTGTGGGGTGTCGTTGGATAGGTCTTTCAAAAATATTGCGGGTTTATGAAAACAATTTTTCGATTAAGGGATCCGTTTATGAAATATTAAGCTTTAAAGCGCTATTTTTTGTTAGAGTCAAGTGTCCCCTCCCCCCTACAGCCAAAACTACAAGTACTAAAAATCTGAAAAAAATCTTCAACGAAAGCGCATATAACGAATTTTAAAGGAAAACTATCACGGCTAAGTAGACATGATTAGTTCCTGAGATACAGGCGATTAACGGGTTTATACCTACTAAAAATCATCTAAGACAGCGCCAAATAACTTTAAATAGAAAATTGGTTCATACATGTTGATTTTTGAGATAGTTTTTTGTGTTTGTCGTTACGGCTTCGGAACCCTACACTGAGCATGGTCCGACATGCTCTTGCCCGGTTTTTTCTCCTCGTACGAATTCATGGTGAAGTCCGGGTCGACCTCATGTATTTCAACAACCGCCTCTTCATAATACTTTGCGGACTGGTGACATAGTTTCGCATAATGCTTTCTTGCAGGTGTCCATTACGACATCGCGGACATTTTGTTCGTGATGGGAGAGACACATGCTCACTTGCTCTAACAACAGTGTTTTCTATTACATTTATTGTGATAGATGGATTGCATTCATCGGAACGATTAACGCATCGCCACATGGTAAAGCCCGTTTTATTGACTTCATACCCGTAGTTGTATTTGTATCCATTGTGCAAAACTGCACGGCCGCCCTTTTGATTTGTTATATAAACCAGATCCATAGTTTAGTTACAAACTGCATTTATAAGTAATTGTGATTTAAAACTAAAATTAGTTAAAAATAATTCCACTGACACCGACGACGATTGCCTGACGTATCACTTCATACATAGTCGGTCCTTAAGTTCTGTCACAAAGGTTTAGTCAAATAAAACTAACTTTTGTTTATTTTTTAATTTTAAAATAAATTAAATTTAAAAGCTTAATTAAAGTACATTTTTAGGAACTAATCATCATTCCACATAGTCGCCGCAATTTCCGATACGATCTTTTAACATTCACGGCCGGCACCGATTAAAACACGAACGAGTTTTCTAAAAATTTCACTTTTTGAAAACGCTTTAAAGATTAGTCTTTGTTAACCAGGAAAATTTTCTATTTAATATTATGAAGCTTATCATCTCTGGGTATGTTCAGAGACCAGCATTATTATCTTAACGACACTTAAAAACCCGCTTATGAAGCACGAAAGTTGGTCTGTTTTCGTATTTCTGCAAATTGATGTGAAATCGTAAGGTCAATTTAATGAGACATGAAGATTGACCGGAGTATAAGCGGATCTTTAGTTGCTTGGAATACATTCGTATCAGTATTTAAAGATAAAAGTCTGGTCAATATGTCACGCAAATTTCGACTCAATACGAGAACTCTTAAAGACTGTACACGATAAAATCTGGCCATGCATGATCTGGTGTATTTTTTTAATGAATGCTAATTTTCAAGCAGCACTTTTTTGTAATAGTCAGTGGTTATGAAACTACATAATACAAATACAATCATAATAAAATGTAAGAGCGTCTGTATCTTAGACCCTTATATAATCCACAGTACCTTTATTTTTTTGTCCACGATCTTCTGACAGTCTTTACCAAATTCTCCGTTTTAAAACATTTTATTATTTTTAATTATACAAGCCAAATTATACGTTATTAAATTATCTTACCACAATAGTTAAAACTTTCCTAATTATATTCAGATTAAGATAGTTCTGAGGTTTTTTAACTTTGGCGAATTTGACTTTTTGACAAATAAATGCCTCCCATACAAAAACAACTTTCAGTGCTTGGAGTAAAAAGTCTTCCTGACTACTACAAATAGAAATGAGTTTCAAAAAGTATTTTTTACGTAAGACGACATTCTATTGTGGGTAAAACTGCTTGTAACAATATAAATACAGTTGTGGCGTAGAAGCAGGAAGTGAGTGAATATTGTCAAAAAACGCTGTACAAGAGATGAAAGGTAGGATAGAATATATTTGGCGAAAACTAACACATACCCATACATTATGATACGATTTTATTTCATTATATAGTATTATAATTATACAACATATTAAAAAAAAAACTGCTTGAAAATATGCATTCATCGCAAAGATACACCAGATCATGCATGGCCAGATTTTATCGTGTACAGTCTTTACAAAAGTTGTAGCCGTTATCAGTATCGTGGTCGTGCGTGTTTTGACCCATGCTTTCCTGCCCCGAATGGGAATGCTTAAAGCTCGTATACCAAATTATTGCAATAGTAACGAACTCAAATTTCGCTTTTTTTATTCTATATAAAATAAGGTTTTGATTGATGTACTACAAGTTTATGAAACTCTGTTATTTATTTTTAAAATTATAATAAACCTTTGTGACAGAACTTAAGGACCGACTAGGTACATAATCTTAATATTGGTACTTCAATGTAAGTGGCCAGCACTAAAGATAATAAAGCAAATTCTACATGATTTTAATCATCAATAGAAATTTAGGTATTCTGACACCTGGTTGTATTGAATATACGGTATACTACGATAAAGGTGTGAATTTTGAGTCTTATGAGAATTAAACATTTTAAAATTCAGTCATATTGGGTATTATGGTGTAGTGAAGAAAAATTTTAGGCATTCTGGAATTTAAGTATTTTGACACTAAGTCCTTTTGAGTTGTAGTAGTATTGGTAAAAGGGTAAACTGAAATTTCGACGGAATGAACCTAAAACTATTAGAGTTACTGAAAATGTTGTAGTGGAATGTCATCGTAATCTGTACCTATGTATAAAATTAATATCTGTTTTGTTATATTTAACTAGTTGTAAGTTCCTTGCTTGCGGCACAAGACAATATATGCGTCTTAATTTAATCCTGTAGAAATTATGCAAATGTTGAGTACAGTTAGTGTTGAGTTGCAGGCTTTGAATGTTACTTGTAAGTTTACATTTAGGTATGTTGTTATAAGTTTGCCTATCATTTGTTACTGTACTTTTTTCAATAAAATAGAATAAAATAAATAAATATGTTTCTTCCGTGTATACAATATCTCTCCCTTCAGATCTAAACTTTCTTATTAAGTCTAGATACCTACTTTACTCTTTTTAATCTTATCTCATTCTTTCCCATCACCATCAGCATTCTCTTATTGTTTGCAATTTTTTTTAATCGAAATCTCATATGGCTAAATATCTTTCATCATAATTTAAAGTGTTAAGATAAATATAGACCGATTAGCTTTTGCCCGCCACTCCGTTCGTTATAAACAGTGATCAGATTTTCACGGTGCAACACGGGGTGAATAATGACTCCTAACATTATGCTAACATGAATAATGCCCTGGGATTCCGGGACTAATGTTGTTGAAAGAGGGTAATGTTTCAAATTTTATGACATGATCATGTCCTTAACATTTTAACGTTTGGGTTTGGAATAAATATTTTCACTGTATGTATATGTACTTTTTTAAATTACTCCGTTTATAACTGATCTGCCGATTTAGGCCCTGGTAAATATAAATAAAAGATATCACACGGTACGCATAATCAATTTACAACACTACACACAAATGTTATATTTTATTCGTTTGTATGAAATTTAAATAGAATACAATTATTTTATTAAGTTTTCTATCTTCAATCATTTTCTTTACACGTCTCTATCTAATATGCTAACAATTGCATTTTGTTTTCATATCCATATTAATATTTCTACTCTATATCCCGCAGTGTTGCACCGTGAAATCCGATCACTGGTTATAATTTATAAACTATCTCTGTACCAAATTACGTGTTAGCCAGTTGATGCGTTAAACCGTGATGACAGAACTAACAAACAAACCTTTCACATTTATGATATTTGTAATGATTTAGATTCTAAAAATAGAAAAATCTTCACACCATTCAATATTGTTCAATTCACATAAACAGTTATGAATGAAATAGTAGTAAATGGTTTTATGATGTATGATGAGTTTACTTAATAATAGCAGCGCAACGATATTAATTGGGGATTTCAATCTACCGGGACTCTCGTGGGTCCCTGCTGGAGCTGGTAGTAACTTCCTTATAGGTACCTCAGGGGTCTGACAATAGCGCAAAAACGACTAAAGTAATTTTAATCGAATGTTTTTAATACACAACCTATCAGTAGAGTTGACTCGCATCATCCCCCTCTTGAGCTGGACATAGAAATTCATAAACACGTTCTACTAAGGGAAGATAAGTCGTACCTTCGATATCGGTTTAGAAAAACTGACTTTAAGGCTTGCATCAGTGAACTGAACAAAATCGACTGGGAGTCGTATATCAATTTAAATTGCAATGATTTCCTACAAATGTTTTATAATAACTTGTGGGAAATCATCGATAAACATACACCAAAGGGCAAAAACAAGTCTCAAATCCAGGGATTGTAACCGGTTACAAATAAACCGGTATTTATTTAGGTTAAACCGGTTAATAATTTAGGTTACGTTCGAACGAAATTATTTGGGAACGTTATTTCGAAGCGCTCCCTAACCGGTTACTCTGTGTTTCGATACGGGATGAATGACCGCTGTCGCGCGTCGAGGCGCTGCTGGTGGCTGCGCTATCAATCTAATACCATAGCAAACCAATCCTGTCTCCTTAAACGAGCGGTCATTCACCCCCCACACGGAGGAACCGCTCTCTAACCGGTAAATTGATTTCGTTCCCTGTTTACGCTCCGACATAGAGATACCGGTTAGAGCGGTTCTTGCGAGCGTAACCTTTATTATGGGTTAGGCTCTCAAAGTGCGGCTCTAACCGGTACGGAAAATAAACCGGTTTTCAATCCCTGCTCAAATCTACCCGCCTTGGTATAACATAGATTAATTAAAAACTTAAAGGAAAAGTTCAAGTTTCATCAACGTTATAAAAGATACGGAAATCCCCGTGATTTTGATACCTTTTCTAGATTAAGATCTATTTGCAGAAACCTCATTGATATCAGCTATAAAAATTACATATCTTCCATAGAAAGCAACATTTCAACTAATATAAGGGCATTCTGGCGGTATACTAAGGATAAAAAGATTACCAATGATATTCCTGATTGTTTGATGTATAAAAATCAGACAGCGTCGAATGGCCAAGATATTGCGAATCTATTTTGAAAATTTTTCGCTTCGGTCTATGATACATCAGGTTCTGCCATAGCACAACCATACATTTCACCATTAAATACCAATGATTTGTTAATTAATAGATTTTTTATAAATGAGGATTTGATTTTGAAACGATTAAAGGAATTGGATATCAATAAGGGTGCCGGCCCAGATGGATTACCTCCATTATTTATTAGAATGTGCGCTCCGGCTTTAGTCAAACCGCTTCACATAATCTTTTTAAAATCAACCTCAGAGGGTGTAGTTCCAGATTTGTGGAAACTTGGAAGAGTTATACCTATTCATAAATCTGGAAGTAAGCAAGATGTTTGTAACTACCGTCCTATTAGCATACTTTCATGTTTTAGTAAGGTGTTGGAATCTATAGTATATGAGAGCTTATTTTATCACTTTCGTCCTATTCTAAGTGATACCCAACACGGCTTCGTATCAGGCAGATCCACAACTACAAACCTTCTGCACTATACTAATTACATCTGTAGCGCATTCAATGATAAGGTTCAGGTCGATTCTATTTACACAGATTTTTCAAAGGCTTTTGACCGCGTGAGTCACGAGCGATTAATCGGCAAACTACGGGATGCGGGTGTTCATGGCAGTTTACTTCGGTGGTTCAAATCATACATACAAAATCGTAGTCAGATTGTGGCTATCTATGGATACGACTCAATACCATTTTGCCCGTCTTCTGGGGTACCACAAGGCTCCAATTTGGACCCCTTGCTGTTTATAATATTTGTCAATGATCTGTTAACTTCAATATCTTCTGAATGCCTCGCATATGCTGATGATTTAAAAATTTATCACAGAATATCTACCTTGGAGGACTGCTGTCTATTACAAAATGATCTCAAAACAGTGCAAGATTGGTGTATGCTCAACGGCATGCCTCTCAATACTAATAAATGTCAATGTATAACATTCACTAAAAATAAAGATCCTATTATTTACGATTACAGAATTTATGACCACCCGCTTGCTCGTGTCGATGTAGTCAGAGATCTAGGTATCTTGTATGATGAACAGTTGCCCTTCAGGCAGCATTATGATAATATTAGGTATAGCCCGAGCGAATAAAATGCTAGGCTTTGTCACCCGAGTAAGCAAACCGTTTAAGCAAGGAAAAACCAATGGATTGGTTCTCTATGAGTCCCTAGTGCGTAGTATACTAGAATATGGCTCTTCAGTCTGGAACCCAATTTACTCTGTACATAACCAGAGACTCGAGTCTGTCCAAGCTCGTGCGCTTAGGTTTGCCTGTACGAAAATTGGTAAACGCAAATCCCTTCCAAGTTACGAAAATAGACTAAGTTTTTTTAACATGTACACTTTAGAGCATAGGAGAAATGTTGCTGATGTCACTCTTTTATTTAAAATTGTGAACTTTATAGTGGAAAGAAGTGGTCTCTGCCTACCCCTCTGGGAAACAGGCGTGATTTAATGTATGTATGTATGTATGAACTTTATAGTAGATGCAAACTTAATCCAAGAACTTAAAGTTAAGCTTAGTAAAAGACCTGTCCGTCATCCACAATTGTTTGCCTGTACTCTTACAAATAACAATGTTTCTAGAAATAGTCCTACCATCCGCATGTGTATCACATTTAACACTATCTGTATGAAATGTGACATGTTCTCTATGTCACTGAACGCATTCAAAACCGCTGCGGCACTTGCGCTTAATGTAAAGGATTAGGTTAATAATCAATAATGTAATAATATACCTACTTATTTGTATTTAATCATTATCTTTAAAGCAAACATGCTGTAATTTGTTAATGCTGTGGACAGTTGTTATTAAATTGCAAACATTATCTTGTATAATTGTGTAATAGTTTATAAAAAGTGTCAGTTTGTAATTTGTTACTGTTCCATTAAAATAAATAAATACATGACGTAACTCACGACAATCAACCACATTCCAAATAATATAGTATCACGTTATGCTTACCCAGATAATATTGAAATTGAGGAATCCATTGACAAAATAGTAAGTCCAAGGCTCCACCCCATATAAATCTGGGCCATGTTCTGTAAATATGTTATATGCAACAATATTCCAGGGTGCTACTACAAGTCGTCCATAATGCAACGTGTCAACTGCTACAGTGGGAAGCAAAATAGCAGCGAGAGATATGATTGACCATTTCAAAAACAGCAACAGTTGTTTTCGCATTACAATCATATCTATGGCTATTGGCAAGCCAATCAGCGCTGTGAAGGGCCAACCTACAAAAGAGAAGACGAATTAAACACCTAATGTAATTTTAAATTTTAAGACGTTAGAAACGGCTTCTTTTTATTAGTGATTCTCTCGTTATTCTCTTAAACTTTTGATTTATACGTGTTAAGGAAAAGCGAATATTATCCAATTAGTATTCAAATTTAAGTTCAAAATCATTTATTGCGTGTCACATTTTGTTTACATTAGATGGAACTACAGACAGGTATGCATGTGAAGCCCTGCAAGGGCAGAGCAACACGAGAGGGCTAACTATTTAAATATCCTTATTTAAAGTTATTGCACAAACCATTCACTAGTCATTTTCCTAGTTTCTTATCACAATATCGAAATAAACCTTAATAAAAAGTAGCCGTTTCGGGTGTTACGGTGGAAACCCATTATTAATTAATTTATTGATGCTACTTGCTTAATTGGATAATTATACGTTAAGAGGTCGTCGGTTATTAAAATAACTAAAACAATTAAATTTAATCTTAAAATAGTTTCCCTATATGACGTCCAACACTTACAGAGATTTATTTTAAACTAGCTGTTGCCCGCGACTACGTCCGAGCAGAAAAATAAAACATAGCCTATACACTCAGGGGGGTCCGTAGCATAATCTCGAAAATCTAATTTCATAAGTACGAAATTCCTAAAAGCAAAGCTTCGAATATCAAAATGTATAATGTACGAAATTCCTAAAGATGCATGTCCAATGTTTAATTAGCCTGTTTTAAAATGTCTAAAGTACAATATTACTAGTGCACGAAAAAACTAACGACATTTTACCTACTCCCAGTTGACCTAAGTTTAAAATGTATAAAGTGCGAAATTTCGAACGAAATTTTAATTTTCGAAGGCACGCTACGTTCATTAGGGGTGGAGTTATAAGGTTTGAATGTATTCATTTTCGAAGAATTGTCACTAAGATTTTTGTACGTTGTGATTTTGAGCACTAGAAATATTGAGTTCCAAGTTTTGTCATTAGGCATTTTGTACAAAGGAATATTGATTTTCGAAAATGAGATCATTCGATTAAAAGTGCATTAGGACATGCATCTTTAGGAATTTCATACATTAGACATTTTGATATTCGAAGTTTTGTGTTAGGAATTTCGTACTTATGAAATTTGATTTTCGATATTATGCTACGGACCCAACCCACTCAGGGATAATGTAGCATTCTAATAGTGAAATATTTTTTGAAAACGGTCCTGTAGTTTTTGATTTTATTCGTTACAAACATACAAAAATACAAAGGGTATAGCCGGGTAAGCATGGCGAAACTGCCCTTAGCGAAAAAAATAATTTCCTTTTACTGGGTTATTAACCTTTACATATGTAGTGCTTTCACCAAAATTTAAGCCTCAAATCCTTCAGGTTTAAAAAAAAACCGCATAAAAAGAAATAACATTTTTATTTTATTTTAGCCAAAGTACTAATCCGATTTCTTTGTAATTTGGATATGTTGTATATACAATTAAGGTCGCTTTCTAAAAAAAATAAAATTTAATTATATCTTGAAAAAAAAAGAAAAAAATCGAATTAACAATTTTCAAAACAATAAAAAAAATACGTGCGAAATTGCGACAGTTACCTAATTTACATATTTTATGTAGAATTTAATAATGTTTAACATATAATTTTTTTAATAACTAAAATCGGGATTAACAGTGTGAAAAACTTGAATTTGTAACATCCCATACATTCTTTTCAAACAAAATAACTTCTACGTATTACACTATGAAATTATATTTCCAACGCATTTTGAATTTGGAACGCGACTTATTTTACTGAGTGCATACTCATGCGAACCTTAAAATCCGTGGCTGTATGCGGCTAGGGCTTACGGCATACAGACAATTAAAAAAAAAAAAGCGGGAATGGTACAATGACACGAATTTTATACTGAGCGTTAACGATTGCGAGATGTCTGTTCCTTCATTTTTAAGTGCTCTGATTTTATACGACAAATATTATTTTGGTAAACGAACTAAAATTACGCCGTCTGTGTTATTGCTACAATTTGAATCGCTGTTACAACTGCGTAATAATACAAATATCGACGGTTCTGTGACTCAACCTCGTATATAGAATATATCCAGTATTAACTGACACTCACTAAGTACACGAGTGCATGTGTCAGTTTATACTGGACAAAATTCAATATACGAGGTTGAGTCACAGAACCGTCGATATAATGTATGGGATATTAAAAAATGCGTACTCCGTAGCCGTATATATAGCCACAAAAGCAATTTATAGTGCAAAACGTCACATTTTAAATTCAAATTCGTTAAGATAGCGTTCAAAATATACTTCATTAATTTATTGTCAACTTGGTTTTGCTTGTATGAAGATAAAGTGTTATGGGATGTCACAAATTCGATTTTTCAAACTGTTAATCCCGATTTTAGATTTTGAAAAAAATATATGTTAAACATTATTAAATTCTACATAAAATATGTAAATTAGGTAACTGTCGCAATTTCGCACGTATTTTTTTTATTGTTTTGAAAATTGTTAACTCGATTTTTTTCTTTCTAATTAGCAGTTTAAAATCCTTGTATCATCCCTATTTCTTGGCCAATTTTTATTTTGCTTTTGGTGATCACCAGACATAGGAATCCTCCAGGGAGCAAAATTTTATGACAGGTAGGGAGTTCCTATATCGATAAACTGAATTATCAATGCTTGTTCTATATCCTCTTCAGGCCCACCATACTGAAAACAAGGAGATAATTGTGTGTGGGGATTGGAATCTACTAGCAAGGAAATAAAGTTAATTTACCTTACGAATAAACCTTATCCTTACAATAAAGAACGCAACAAAAAAGAAATCAGCCAAATCGGTTCAGCCGTTCTCGAGTTTTGCGCTAAGCAACATTTAGTGATTCATTTTTATTTACATATAGATGATCAATTTAGAAAATTTACTTTACTTCATTCATAATAGATACATATAATACTGACAAACGACTACACGAGGATATACAAGGTGTCGGCTCACTAGTGGTTCAAATGAAAAAATAAAATAGGTCAAACCCAGGGCTACCAAATGTTACGAAAAACTCATCAAGTTGATGTATTATTTCAATATTTTTTTAGGGGATTATTACAGATGTGATGTACCGAATGTGCGATGTACGCTAGTGCGACATTTCTATTGATCGACAAAGCAATTCTGCGATGTTGAATTGTGCGATGTATTTGTGTCCGACAATACAACCGACAGTATGGATCAGCGAAGTGCTGGTATGCGATTTTCTTCTACCATACAAATGTACGTACTATTACATTAATCTTTTTAAGCAAACTTTCTAAGGACTAAGTAGATGATTTCATATAAAAAAAAAGTTGCTAATCCTTATTACGCACTAGACTGAGTCTTTGTCTTCATTGCTTAAAAAGCTTAAATGTGATAGGCCCATTATTAAGTTTGTTAGGTCTTATGGATGAGCGAAGACTTAGAATGCGATAAATTTTTATCTTACTCATATATTCATGAAATCAACTTGCAACTGTAGGTATATGAATGACACCAAAAATAAAAATGCAATGCTCGTAAAAATCTGAAAATGTATATTTACACTAATGAAACTTAAAATTGCAGATTGTAACCTTAACAACAAAACATATTAAAAATCAATGGTACATGTAACTTAACAAAACGAGTAGGTATCTTTTTTCTTTCTTATAACTATATTAAAAAATAAACGAATTAAAAACGTGTTATGCTTGCCATCCTGAGTAAATATGTATATATATCCATCTCGTTTTTAGGGTTCCGTAGTCAAACTAGGAACCCTTATAGTTTCGCCATGTCCGTCCGTCCGTCCGTCCGCAGTCTAGCTCAGAGACTCATAGTACACACAACATCACACCTAACTAACCATTAAAGACGGAGCAGAGAGATAAAGAAAGAGATGTATATATGTGTATTATGTCAACAACATTCAATTCTAGTGCGACTCTCTTTCATGCAATATTTCAGATTTCTGAAGTGTATAGCTAGATGTGTTGCTGTGTGTACTAGAAAGCTGTAATTTGGCATGAATATACATATAAGTCACGCCAACAAAGTGGTAAAATAAAATTTTAATTTTTTTTTTTTAATGCACCTCCCCTACACGTAACGTGGGGATGCTATTTTTTTTCTTGTCTACCCCATAGTGTGGGGTGTCGTTGGATAGGTCTTTCAAAAATATTGTGGGTTATGAAACAATTTTTCGATTAAGGGATCCGTTTATGAAATATTAAGCTTTAAAGCGCTATTTTTTGTTAAGAGTCAAGTGTCCCCCCCCCCCCCTCCTACAGCCAAAACTACAAATACAAAAAATCTGAAAAAATCTTCAACGATAGCGCATATAACGAATTTTAAAGCAAAACTATCACGGCTAAGTAGACATGATTAGTTCCTGAGATACAGGCGACTAAAGTGTTTATACCTATCAAAATCGCCTATGATAACTTTGATAGAAAAATTGTTAACGGGGCAGGGCCTGCACGCGCGGGGGGAGTCGAACTGTCCAAGTAACAAGTCGAGCGACAGCCGCGCTCATAAGCGCGAGCGCCTAGATGCTGTTCGGACGTGCCCCGGAATGCTACCTACAAGTCTGCGATTTGCGATCTGAAAGTTTACAAATTTTCGATTAGATTATTGATTTGAGTTGAGTATCGTTTGGAAAACTTAAAATTCTATTTACTGGACCTTGTTTTTTTTTCAATTTGTATTAATTACTATATTATAAAAGATTAAACTTTTATTGTAATTTAAAGTCGGTTTGAAGCAGTTTAGATACCTAACTACCTACATAGGTATACTGATCTCACACTTAAAAGCTTGGCTCTTGTTTGAGATATTATTATACGAATTTATAAGAAAAAGAATCATTACTAACAATAAGTAGACTTAATTAGTTCCTGAGATACAGGCGACTAACGGGTTTATACCTACTAAAAATCATCTAAGACAGCGCCAAATAACTTTGAGATAGTTTTTTGTGTTTGTCGTTACGGCTTCGGAACCCTACACTGAGCATGGTCCGACATGCTCTTGCCCGGTTTTTTAGTTTTTTTTTTGCATAATTATTGATTCATATTCACTGACTTTATGAGGCTCAATATTTTGTATCACCTGACGTTGCAGGGCTTTTTCTCTATTCTTTTGCTCTTTTATCTGTTCTTGAACAGTTTTATATATATTTTGTTTCCTCCGGCTGAGTAAAGCATTCCACCGCATATGCCATGCTTCTAATGTATTCTGAGTTCTGGGTACGTTGGATTCAAATGTATGCCTAACTGACCAAATTTTTGGCGAATATCTTCCGTCGAGGTAGTACGTGTTGAACCATTCAGTGATGGCATGTGCTTTATCCGGGATTATCGACCTTTGAACTATTTGAAACGCACTGGGTATTTCTTCAGCCTAGGAAAGCTAACGCCAGAAGATGTCTAATGCGAACAGCGAAATCTATATCCTCTGTGTATTTTTTTACTAGCTGATTCTCCTATGTCTCCATATCCTTTGACTTAAGTGAAAGTAGCAGCCTTTATGTTGGCTGTCTGTCAGCACCCTTTTGACAGCATTTATGGCTGCTATTTCAAAGTCTGTGATTACTACCGGTGGAGAAAAAAATACTCCATGTTTCATCGCCATTCGGAAAACCAGTTCAAGCAGATAGTAATACGATCTTTCAGTCTCATGAGACATTAGCCCAAACATTAATGGGACTATAGTGCTGCCTACTTGGCCATGGATCGAGTATAATAAAATTGTTGAAATGGTTTAGGACAGCACTGAAATGTTCCGTCCATTATCACGAAAGGAGAGCGAGTCAACAACATTATATTTTCTTCTGTTGAAAAAAGTAGGACTCGTTCACCGTTCGCATCAAAATCAGCCATCAAAATAGGTCATTAATCATTAGGTTAAGGTATCATTAATTTTGCACATATCTTCAGTAATTATGACTTCGTTTACAGACTGGAATTTTAGGCTGATTCTTAGTTCTCGTTCTATGTATTAAGAGTCTCATGGCTTCCTTGCTCTGAATGAACATAGCACTGATTCTTGGAAGTGTGCTCGTGCATGCTTGTATGATCTGTACAGGTGCTTCCAATGAAACTTCTGCCCTGCGTTTGATCGAGTTACTAAGCTTCATTCTTAGCAGGTTCTCTGGATCGGTTGCGTGATTATGAGGTCTTGAATTTAAATTCTTTATCAAATGTCTTTCGTCTTGTAATTTTGTCTTCAGTGCACTCGGACATTTGTAATTGTTTTTCTTCAAACAAGACCAGAAGTGCACGTCTTCTCTTTTTTTATTTAATGAATATTCAAATTCAAATTCAAATATTTTATTTCAGATTTTAAATCCATAATGGTTAGATACAATAACTTAAATCTAGTGTTAGTATACTTAAATGACTACTCTATTCTAATATGCACACAAACAAAATTACATTACATTTTTCGTGGCGGTGTCGCGACAGGTGCATGCAGCTGAACGCACCGTTCAAACAACGGCGAATCCCAGCGCTGGGCCAGCATGCTTAGTATGCCGTTCGCGCTGCCGCGGCTGCGGTGGAAGAGTGAAGCTACGCGCTTCCTCATGATGGCAAAAAAGCAGTCCGTATGAGCCTCAGCAAACATTCCCGAGGCACTACAATACCGCGGCAACCTGAACAGCATCCTAAATGCGTTGTTGTACTGGATGCGCAGAGCGCTGTATGCCCGCTGCGTAAAGTTAGCCCACAGACCGCACGTGTAGAAAGTTTGACAGTACGCTTTAAATAGCGTGAGCTTTACTTCATTACTACCACGTGCAAATCTACGGGACAACATATTACAGCGAACACACAGCGCCCGTCGCTCCCGCTCGATGTCTTCGACGTCAGACATTGTACCTGTGACCCAGTGACCCAGGTACTTAAATTTTGACACTCTTTTTAAAGGAGTCCCACATAGCGTGACCGGTTGCATGTGGTAGCTTTTATTTCCCGATTTAAACTGCATGAGTTCACTTTTGGTCGCATTGTACCTGAGTCCATGGGCCTCAGCATACGCCTCATAGATTTCAATCAGTTTTATTAATCCCCCCGTTGAGGGGCCCAGCAGCACCATGTCATCAGCATAACTTAGATTATTGACACATATATCTTCAATATGGCATCCGACATAAGCGCTACTGAGCTCTTCAATGAGGCCATTCATATAAAGATTGAACAAAATAGGAGAGCTCAATCCCCCCTGTCTAACGCCGTACTGCATCACGTACTCGTCTGACAGAGCACCTGCCCACCGGACACAATTTTTTTGTTTACCATACCAATGTCGAAGCAGTGATATGACATCATGTGGGACCGTCGTGTCCTCTAACAATTTCCGCGTCAGTAGGTCGTACGACACCAAATCAAACGCTTTCGACAGATCCAAGAAACAGGCAAATACCGGTGTTTCACGAGACGTATAGTGATGGACGGTCTGCTTGAGACATAGGATTGCGCTTTCAGTCGATAAACCTGGTCTGAAACCAAATTGAGCATCATTTAATTTTATATTTTGTCCTAGAATGTCATCAAGCAAACCATCCAACACCTTCGCCACAACAGTGGCAAGCGATATCGGCCTGTAATTGGACAAGTCGGACACGTCCCCCGTTTTGTTTTTTATGACCGGTACCACAATCGTATTCATGAGTTCATTAGGTAGATAACTATGACTCATACATAGATTAAAAAACATCGACAATACTATTGGCAGGTGTATGCCAGCATGCTTGAGATGCTCAATGCCGAGGCCGTCATGTCCGGGAGATTTTCCCCTTTGCATCTTATTAATTTTATCAGCAATATCTTTAGCCGAAAACCTAACGGACAGCGTCCCAACCTTGACCTCGGCATTGAGCACAGTGGTGGTTATCAGTGGTGGTTCGACTTTAAAGTGGCGCTGGAAAGCATTAGCAATAGCGGGCGGCTCATAATTGTCTGCGACGCTCACCGGTAGACTAACCCTAGGGTTCAACTTACCGGTATTTTTCCAAAATTTGCCAAAGTTCTTTTTTGAGTGATTCTTGGCAATAATGTCTAACTTTATATCTTGCTCGTGGGTCTGACAATATTTCAGCTTACTCTTGAACACTTTTTTAGTTTCGAGCATCTTACTGTAAACATACCCACTAGTATGCTTACCACAAGATACCCACCAATTAAACCAAAACCGCGCCTCCCGGTGAGCCTCGCCGACATGCAGATTCCACCCCGCTATTTGTCTATTTTTTCCACGATTGTTGCTTCTATGTGATTCTTCCGCGGCTAATTTAAGTATAGATATGATGTTGTTGTACAAATCTCTCAACAACCGTTTATGATAATGGTCAGAGCACACCCCATCAGCGCAGGCAGAAAACTCAGCAGGAAAATTAATATATTTTAATCTACTAGTAGGTACACAAATTCATATATTGTTCTATTTGAATGGAATCCCGTTCTCCCCAATGCACCCTATTACTGGAGCTTGTATATTTAGTTACAATTTTTGCATTTATTATGTTAAAATTACATTCCAATAACAAGGGATAGTGGTCAGACCAGTAAACGCCGTACAACACTGACGTAACGGGTGATAACAAAAAAATGAGAATTAATTTCAAAGGCAATAAAAAAGCCGTTTTATATTTTTTTGAGTAATGACTTTTTATTGTGAAATATACACAAAATAACTATATACAATATGATCAGTGCACATTACTATATGGTCCATGATCAGCTGTTCGCCGCTCGAACAAGACCGCTGGACGGCATTCGTGTCCATTTTCCGTACGCATGCCTTGATCCTTTTTATCAACTGGGCACAATTTTCAGCCCTCCAGTTATTCTTGTACACCAACGAGCTTAAATACCCGAAAAAATCTTCGATTGGCCGACATTGTGGGAGATTTGTCGGATTACGGACTTTTGGTACAAATGGTATATGATTGGCGTCCAGGTATTGTAATGTTTTTTTTGCGTAATGTGATGATGCTTTGTCGGGCCAAAATATATATTGTCCATCAGAGTGATATTTTTTAATAAATGGCACCAGTATTTTTTTCAAGCATTCGCTCTCATAGACTTTCTGGTTCACAGCTAAACCACTAGGTTTGAACCACAGTTTAGAAATACGTACCCTTGTCAGAAATTGCTACATAGAGCATAACTTTTTGCTCAAACTTGTGCTTATATTTGTGTTTTATATTGTCAGGTGCTGTAAAACTGTCTGTGGTATAATATCGGTCATTTCCTGGTATGTGTGTTTTGCTCAAAGGGAAATAACTTTCGTCGTCAAGAATGAACGATTTCCCTTTGTAGTTTCGAGTCATCCAGCGACATTGAGACATAATGGTTAATTTTTGGTCCTCAGTATATTCCGGTGCTCTCACCTTTTTTCGGCATTCCAAACCTACCTTTTTTAATGATCGGCAAATGTAAGGCTGGGTACATTTAAATTTTCTAGCGGCATCACGTTGGCTCATAGCATCGTTATTATTAAAGGTGCTATGGAGTATGATCAACTTCCTCTTGGTCATAATTTTCGCCGGACGCCCGCTGCCACTATTGCGAATTATCGCCATGGATGTAAGGATTCTGTATATAGTAGATACTGGTACTTTTTCTTTCTTGAAATGGTCCACTGTATACTTTTTCCCCTCGTTTATGTTTAAATTATAAAAATTTACAATACGTTTTCGTAGTACTTCTTGTCTTGACGCCATTTTGTGAAAACAAAAGAAAAAGAAAAAAAAATAAACAAAGTTTATGAACCTCAAAAGAGGTAGTAGCAACTTTCAGAACAACCTTTTTGGTTTCAATAACTAGATATATTTTTAAAGCTTTATAAATATATTCTCATTTTTTTGTTATCACCCGTTACTAACAACCATGGGCCGCGCGGCGCTTGTCATCACGCAGTGATCCAGCCAGCGCCTAGATCCATGCGCATCACTGACAAAAGTGTACGTGTCACTCGGTAGCATTTCCATATCTACACAATACAGGGATTGTTCAGAATTAAAGCACAATAGTTCACGTGAGAACGACTCACCCGGGTGCGCGTTGAAGTCCCCAAGCACTATGACAGATTTCACATCGTTATTTTCCACAATCGACTGAATTTCACCCAAACATTCCGTAAATTCACTTAGATTATCTGAGGAGTCAGTCGGCATATATACTGACATAACGATCACTGATCGGTCATCAAGAACTATTTTGATAGACGCTAGCCGCACACTATCACACTGAATCACAGAAACACAAGGGAACAACGACTTCCTCCACAATAGTGCTACGCCTCCGTGTGGTCTCCCTCGAAGCACCTGTGCTGAGGAATCAACCGCAGATTTACCCGTAAAGGCGAATTCATCATAAAAAAAATAAAAAAAAATAAAAAAAATCAGGGGACAATGTCACACCAATTGACCTAGTCCCAAACTAAGCTCAAGGCTTGTATTATGGGTACTAGACAACGATATAAATACTTACATAGAGAAATATATACTTAAATATATAGAAAACATCCATGACTCAGGAACAAATATTCGCGCTCATCACACTAATATCTGCCCTTACCGGGATTTGAACCCAGGACCGCTAGCTTCGTAGGCAGGGTCACTAACCACTAGGCCAGCGCGTCGTCAAAAATGGTCGTCATTAATGGTGCCAAGGAACGGGATATCGTGTTCCATGAGCCAAGTTTCCTGTAACGCTATTATTCCAGCCGTGCGACATAAGTTACGCACACAATCTGCAGATCTAATCACGTTTTTGCAATTAAAACTTATTAATTTTATAGTATCATCCATAATTAATAGTATTATTTATAGCAACAAAAGTTAAATCTTAACTTTATTCTCATTATTCCATTTAAAATTAACAAAACGTCGAAACGCAATTCCGTCCGGCCAAAAGTCGTCCTTCAAAAATAAATCTAATTTATGTTTAAGAACGAAAACTTTGTAGGCATCGTAACCTTTTCTAATTTTCATCGGCATTTTAACTATATGCACGCTAATACTAGTTTTGCTCCTTATATAGTCAATTATGTCCCCCGCCGTCGTCTCCTGTGCGACATTGTAAATATAAACAGGGACTTTTATAATTGCTGCCTTAAACTTATTGTCTGAGGTCACTATAGCTTTTCCCTGCTGTCCAATAAATTGTTTTTTAAGTTTTCGTCTTTGTACAAGTTTCCAGTCTTTGTCAGGGGCCTGTGATTTGAATACACCACCTTCAGCAACTTCAGAGTAAGACGCATTTTGTTGTAAGTTGCACGGATTATTATGTTCGAGCGGCGATAGCTCGGGTGACGATGTTATTCGGTCAGCTGACGGGTGAGTCACCGCGCCGGCGGCGAGCGCAGGGAGCGCCACCGGCCTAGTCGGCTTTTTGCCCGAGCAGCGCTCGCTTTCTGACGAAGTGGGTACCTTAATAACGGTCGGCGCGGCGCGCATTGGAGTACCCGCAATTGTCGCCGATTTATTAATTTGTGTATCATCCCTATTCCCGGTGGACACCTCGGGATCAAGGGGAACATGTTGAAGCCCCATTGGCCCGCTACAACACTCAAAACTGTCAGCTAAATAGGCCCCTCTTTTGAAGTTTATGTTTTCCTCGAAGTTATTCACTAACGAAGCCCTCTTTGCGAGGTTTTCTAGGTCAGCCTTTACTGATTCCAACTCCTTTTTAGTCGCAGTTTCACTGATTATCATTTCAGTACAGCTCCGCAATTCAACAAGATCTTTCAGTATCTTTGTCGCGTCTAGATGACTGAATGTTACGGGTGGTAATTTGTGCAACTCCCTGGCGACAAATACTGGAATTTCTTCAGTACTACAGTTCTTCATTGTGACAATTATGTCGTCCAAATCACGATTTCCTTTTTCATTCCCTTTGCGTCTTGTCAATTCCTTTGTTTTGGACAAGGATTCAAAAAGTAGCCGTTTTGCAGCCGCGATATCACTTTCCGAAAACGCTGTAGCACAGATACGTCTAAGGCTCGGCTCATCTAAAAGATGATGTTTATTGCTAATATAAGCTAATAACTCATTTATGACTACATTGCAAGATCCACATTTCACGAAATTCGACATTGTTAAGGGTAACAACTCCACCGTTCGCGCTCTCAACCGTTCGCATGCGCGGGCGACGTAAGACTGAATATAAGTAGCCGTCTAAAAAGACCAAATCCTTCCCACGTTGTGATTTAATTAATTTTCAAATCTTACTTGCAAAGACATCTTGATAAGCAGCATATACTATTCTATGTATGTATGTATGTATTTATAAGCAGACATAGGCTATTTTGACATCCGATGACATAAATGCTTATCGAAAAATAAAACACGCATTTCGAGGCCAGTATCTCGGCATTTCTATCAAAAGGACCCCGAAAAGGTTGTTACGAAAATGTGGTTTCAGTCAATTTGCGTGAAATTTTGATATGTTATAGACTTAAGTGCCCTGATCAAATGTCCCTTTAGGTGCTACCACGGTTTCTGAATCCGTTCCCGAGATACGATCGAGTTTATACCAACAGGCAGATCTATGTATTGTATTTACCCGGTATTATTTTAATCCTTAACCTCTTTTGTGATGATAGCAAGACGTTATCTATTACATGTCGGTCATAATTACATGTCTAATGTCAATGTCAGTGCAAGTTTCAACCAGTCTGTCTGACATTTAATCAGCAAGCTGTAAATAATGACTACACTAATACAGTATATTATTGTTCATACGCCTACAAATTTTAGAAATATGATTTTTTACGAGAAATTATTTAAACTATTAAAAAAACTTAAAAGCACATACGACAAGTCGCAAATTTATGCACCGATTAACCATTCTCCGCACTAACAATGATTCGCAGTATTCGCACAAATCAGTAGTCGCAAATTTGTGTGACGGTTAATCATACTTCGCACAAATTATTTGTCGCTCAAATGGCCTGTCGCTAATCTGAGTATCGCTTATTCATACTTCGCACAAACGACGTGTCGCTCAAATGGCCTGTCGCTAATCTGAGTATCGCTTATTCATACTTCGCACAAAGTGTTCGGAATTTTCACGGCAAAACAAAAGACTGTCGCAAATTTACTAGGGTTAGAAATAATTTTTCATCGATATCGATAGTAAAATAAATAATGGTCCACCAAATAAATATAAATATATTATAAAATACATTAGGTTTGTGTAAAGTTATATCGAAACAGATTCAATTTCTTCTTCAAAATCCACATCAGTATAGTTGATTCCAGTTTAAATGACGAAAAGGCACTTAAAACCAACCTTTAAAAACATCTATTGTTCAATTGTTATCTTCAAGTAGGGTTGTAAAACAATTACGCAGGTGTGTCGGTACGGCCAAAGTATACTGTGAACAAACAATCTTGATAGTTTTGATGTTGTTTGTCTGTATTTTACCGCACGACGTGCGTTTCTAAAATAATAATTAAATACTGTGTCAATATCACTTTGTACAATTTTTGAATAGTATTCAAAATAATTTTTTACCTGAGTGCGATTACGCACTGTTATTATAATATTTTTTAATGAATGTTAGCCATAAGAATATGCGAGATGTTGATTTATTATGTATCAATAATGACAACTTAAAATTATATTGAATGTTACATATAGGAATATTTATTAAGTATATTTTTTAATTACAATATAGACGGCTTAAAAAATCTTTTATTCAATGACCAAGAAGGGTTGAGCTACTCCAAGGCACGTGCCACACTTCGGTCGTCCCTTTGTTATCTTTTCCTTTCATATTTAGCAACAAAAGAAGTTGTAAAATCCCGCGTTTAGTGCCTTTTCGTCATTTAAACTGGAACCAACTATACACACAGCAGCTTATGCCATTTTATTTGGTTTCTGATAGTGATAAGAGTAGATAGTCATTAATTTTTCGACGTTCTCTGGGAGTAAACGGTTCCGTTTATCACTATAAAGCCATTTATGTACACTGAATGATCGTTCCACTTCACTCGACGTCAAAGGGGCAAATTTGTAAAATTTATTGTAGGCGGTTTGTTGAACTTTTACACTGAATAATCTGTGAATTACTGTTTTTTTTTTGCATATTATTTTAAATTATAAAATATTCCATAGTGTTAGAGAAAAGTTCGAAAGCAGATGGCGCTAGTGTAGCAACGGATGTCGACCAAACAACCACCGAATTCTCTAGCGAATGTTCTGATGAAGACCGGAGAAGCGAGCGATTGATTTGGATGACCAGGCGGTAACACTCACAGATTATAGGATATGTCTATTAAAGACAGATAGGAATCAAACTTGGAACTGACATAACGTTAGTAGTAGTTGAGTCCCGCACCGCAGCGTAAAGCAGTGGCGCTAGTATGCCAAAAAAAAGAAAAAAAAATGGAGGAATGGCGGCAAATGAATTCTGAGAGCAGTTCATTTTCGGATTGAACGAAGTAAACTTCTTCGCACTTTTGGTTGATAAACACGAATAAGTTAACTTCGTTCAATTCGAGAACGAACTTTTAATTTCTGCAGTTTGTGTATGATAGGAACTCATGTTTTTTTTCCCGTGTGAATAAGATTGTTTCACTGATTTTAAACGAGTTAAGTATTAATACATTTTCGACAATAAACTGATGCAGTGAAACAAACTATACAAAATAGGAAAGTATACATAATAGGCGCAACTATTGTTTCCAATCCACAAAGACACACACGTCTCAACATCTAATTTAGCTGTTACGAGATTGAATTATGAAATCAAGCAGCTGGGTGCGTCTTTGTGAATTGAAAATATAAAACCGTAGAAATTATAAGCCGTATTAAATTAAAAACATTTATTTTGCAATTAAGTCAAATTTTAAGTCACGAGTCTACCAGCGTTTCTTAAGAGTAGACCATTTTTGCGAAAAAACGCCGTACAAAATCTCTAGTTAAAAATAACTCTTACTAACAAACATTATTTCATTGAAAAGATACAGAAATGAATAGTGTATGCACTGTTCCGCCATACTGTAAGAGACACTGACAGAATCTCTTCTTCGTAGAAAAGCGTAGGACACGCCATTGTCATCGTACGGGGCTTTGGCCGTCCACAAAATAAATATTGTTTTTCAAAATGGTAAAAAACACACATTTTTAAATTTTCCGAATCTGAATTACTTTGCGACACTAAATTGCCAGCGTGTGGCGTCAGCAGGTCACACCAGATACCTTTTAACCCTGCGTTCCGAGGGAACCGGTATAACGTTTGATTATCCACGGTCGAGTTGCAGACGGGAATAATACATTTTATTGTACGGCAAGATTTTGCGAACACAATTTCAAATTGGTGGATGGAGTGAACGTTAAACTTGGTGGAAATGGAAATGGAAACTGGAAAAGATTTAAAACAGAAAATTATTAAGTATTTATTTTAGATAGATCTTTATAACACAAAACCAATTTTTTGGCATAGGTACACCGTCAAACGCAAAGTCACTTCGAATCTTTCATTTGAAATTATTGAATGAATGTAAAAATGACCCACAGATAAAGCAAAGTTAACGAGTAAACTATTCACGCTTTGTAACATCATTCAATTACCTGAACTGTATAGGATACCTTATGAACTTCAGGTCATGATTCCCACAAATCAGTAACGTAAAAGAGTGAATGAGGTAGATTCCAACCCGTGGTAACACTTTTGCTCGAGACGTGCCCCGGTGCGGTTGTCAGTAGTTCTGAGCGTCGAATATTATAGATCGGTGACGTGTTGCATTGTTCGCGATTTCTTTATCCAAAATTTGTTAATTCTTATTAAAATAATAAGTCATTTATGCTTGAACTTCTATTTTAAATCAAATACTTTCGTTTTGCTAAAAATAGTAATTCTCGATATCGATGAAAAATTATTTCTTACCCTAGTAAATTTGCGACAGTCTTTTGTTTTGCCGTGAAAATTCCGAACACTGCTTATAACAAACGACATGTCGCACAAATGACATGTCGCAATACCGTGCATCGCTTATTCATACGTCGCACAAACGATGTGTCGCTCATTCGGTGTCGCACATCGGTAATAATCCCTTTTTTTAGCGGTTTCTTACATGGATAGAATCATTATGAACGTAGAATGTTTTTCAAGCTACTGTAACCTGTTTACGTCACGCCAATTGTAACGCTTTAAAAGCTCCTCTTGTAACGTTATACAAGCGACAAATGTAATATACCGTGTGTTACCAGCACCCTGGCTTTTTTTAAAGTACGTTAAAACACAATTAACAATAAAATTTTCAGGCTTTGTTAACTTTCTAACAAAATTTTAATTGCCAGGAATGTAAAGCACAGCAATTTGAGTGTAAATGACAGTCGCCGGATACTTTGATTATTATGATTTGCCCCCGTACCACGACATGCCTTGTACTAAGCAACAGCGATACTGATAACGATGAACACGCAGCACATGCAATACATTAAAAATGGTCAGTATCTAAGAAAATTTATTGTGAAATTATTTTAATTATTTTTTGATTGATAATACTTGCAAACAATTGACAAGATTTCATATTTTCAATACTTTAATTTTATTCGTTTTATAGATAACCATTAAACCATTGAAATAAAAGTATATTTACCGATGGTTCTCCCAAGACATCACCACCATAAAACAGCAACTCTCGAATAAAAGTCCAATAAGATTGACGGGATTATCTTAGCTTCTGATTAGAACATTATCAGAACACCGGTTCGTCACGGAGGCGTTGCAGAGGAAACAACGCAACACCGGTCTGACAGCTCAGCTCAACGGATTGCCAGCCCAAGTTGAAAAACTATTCGAGGATGTCAAATACACGACGTCATAAACGCAACAAACCACTCGTAAACGCATACGTCAATGCAAATGTCACGTACGTCTGTTTTCATAGTAAGTCCAAGCGCTCTAAGGCCCGTATTAATAAACTAATCTCAACTCTAATGCTCGTCTCGAGATGCGTCAAAAATGACAGTGTTCTATGGTTTGACGTTTACTTTGACGTATCTTGTGACGCGCATCTCAGCCAAGATGTGTTTATTAATACGGGCCTAAGACGCCATAGATGAGTTCAAGAACAATAAATAAACAAAACACAATACGAGGGGTGTTCAATAAGTTTCGAGAATCAGTATGAACCATCTACACAATGATATTCTTTTAATGTGGAATATACAATGGAACTAATTAAAATTAAATAAGCGAAAAGAAAAATACATTACTCCTTTGTATTTTTTTTTATAACTAAACAAAAAACATCAGTATAAACAATTTTACAAGACGGCAAAAATAAGAGTGTGTTTTGTAATAATTTGGAGCGGTGTGGAGAAAGTTCTGGTTGACTAATAAAAAATATTGTTATTGAAAATGAAACCTTGATTTATTATTATGATTTAAAGAATAAATAAATTATCATTACAGTGGTTTTTTTTATATCCAGCTCTGTCACTAAAATATAGGGTGTTTTTTTCGGCCTTTATTAGGATTATTGAGAGTATTGAGACCTCCAAATAAATACTGTGACATTAGTCCTTAGCAATTGAGTTCAAATAATCTAGGAGAGCTATATAAGATTATCCTATAATAGTTATGGGAAAATATTAAAAATAGGCTAAAGAAAAAAAATTACGAATTTGCGGCATGAATTGTGCTTCAGAGCCGTCTAATGGACAAGGGTGCTGCTCTTCGACCAAAGATCAGAACTGATAATCGCTCTCCCCGTTATTTAGCCCTAACTATCGACTACTACTTCTCATTCACTAATGTTCAAAAAAACCTACGTAAAAATCACGAGCTGTTGATGACTTAGTGAAGGTACAAAATTTGACCATTTTGACCTCCAAAAGTAAAATTATTTTTATAGTGGTAAAATAAAACAATTGAATGACGTTAATAAGTGTTTGGAAATATAAAAAGTGTGCTTATTCCAATTAAAAAATAACGATTTACATATCTCCCATTTTTAATACCGATTATCAAAACTTATTGAACACATCTCGTACATGTCGCGCGAGTTTAAATAATCGCCAGCCAGTTTTTTTTCAATGCCAGCTTTTTGCGTAATCACACAAAGTTTGTATTTCCATACTAGGTGAAAAACAAACATGGGGTTCACTTAGTATGGAGAAATTAAGTAAAACATTCTAAGTTCATAACGATACTATCCATGTAAGAAAGCACTGAAAAAATATTGAAGTAATACATCAACTTGAAGCGTTTTTGACACACGGCTGGAACTCCATCTTTCCAACCGCTGCAAAAGTTGAATTAAGATTTTCAAAGTACGTTCGCACAACAGTTTCTCTACGAATTATTTTATCGTCATGTATTTTAAATAAGAACAATACCTAACCGTAATTAATTATGTCATTCTATACATCAAGATGACACAAACTGAGGCATATAATAAAAAAAAATAGGTTATCGTAAGTCTGGGGTCCTAGTGAACAAGGGTTTAAGACTGTATATTATTCCGTTCATGTATATACCCTTTTTTATTACGAGTTAAGTTGAATTGTTCCCTTTTTCACTAGAACCCCTTATCGTATTTTACTGGTATGAAGACTCTGTAGAAAAACTTTTCGGTACGGGCCATACAGTGGTACATACAGTGGAACACAGGAAGTCGCTTTGTCATGAAATTTTCCCCTTAGGATTCCTATGTCTGGTGATCTCTTTCACGGTATTTTCATATTTTGTTGACAAATGAGATTTAATAAATCCATGCAGTTTATCTACCTCTTTGTCTACGTTTCGTTCATAATAATGTGTTTTGATATTGTATAGCTTATTTTTAAGAACTTTTCCGTATAATTCTGTGACTGGCGCTTTGGCATCAAGCTGTAAGTCAGACATGTTCTTTGGATATTACATTAATTAATTAATTAATGACAAAATATATAAACAAACGCTATCTATTCTGTTAACCCTTTAAAATCAAATTATTTTCGTCAGCCAAATCGACCTTTCGACACAGTGACGGAAAATAAACTGAGTACTGAGACGTAGCCGATTTAGCACTAATTATTATTTCTGTCCCCGTAAGCATTTATTTGTAAGTGGCGCAGGTTTTAAGCGAAAGTTACGGTTGTAAACTTTTTATTAAACGAAATTTTATTTAAAACTAGCTGTCCGTGCTGGCGCCACCCGGGTGTATTTTTTTTCACACAAGCCTTTTTTTAGTCGAGGTCGAGCCATTTTCGAGTTAAAGCGTGACCAAGGGAAACAGGGATACATTTTTAGATACCTATACGAGGGGTGATCCAAAAGTAATGATAATTGAAAACCCTCAGATCACAGTAACACGGGAGATATGTCATGAGCGCCAATTCGTACAAAACCCGGTGTCGCCACTTGTAAACATGTGTGCGTCTTACGCTTACGCTCCAATAACTACTACAAAAACAACCTCCTCATAATTGGTTACAGCTTACGAACTAAAAACGCCGTAACTTACTTTTGATAGTAGCACAAAATTAAGCTTTATATTAAGTTTTCAAGGTTGAAAAATGCTGAAAGATCGTTTTTTTTCCATTGTAGTTCAGTCACTGAACGTAAGGTAGCGCTAACTCCGTCACTTAGCGGCCATTTATGCGACAAGTAATTAATTAATTCCTCAGACCTAGATGGCGCTAAGATAGTAGTCCCTATGATAAGCAGATTAAGGACTACTCTTACAGCGACATCTAGTAATACTTTTTTCAAGAGGTGTGCGTTTCACTCCAGTCGTCCATTTGGGGATGCCACAAGGAATGTTTCAAAATATATCTATAAACAATTCCAACTTGTTTGCAACGTTAATATAGGTACTATTCAATTTACAGGATAAATACGTACTATTTTTATTACTTTACTACTAGGTTAATACAATCACATCATTTAAACTTAATATATTATTGTTAGAATAGAATAATATTTTATTAGCAAGAATACGGTTTGCGTAAAGTTGATACATACGTTTTTAAATTGGGAACGATACCTATAATTAAACGTAACAAAAAATTGGCTTCATTTCTTTGGTTAAAATTTTCTGTAAGCTTGGACATTATGATGTTAATACAAATACACTAGTAAAATGGGTTCGGTTGAGTGTCACGTCACGAGATCTCAGTTTGGGACGAACAGTAGTTTACCGTACTTAATTACTTATGTAAATTTTAATTCACATAATCTACAAATTACTTAAAACAGAAAGGTAGACTTAATACTTGGGGCATTCTCTATCAGTCAACCTTTAGCCTTGAACCCTTTTTAGAGTGAGTCGGGGCGAGCTGACAATCAGCGCTGTGTGCAAGCACAGCTCAATACTGAGCCAGAGCCCTTTGCCTTTGTGGTTGGTTAACTTGAACTATTAACACATTGAATTCTATTGATAGCTGTGGAATGAGCCATTTATCGATAGTCGATAGAAATCACGTCCACATCTTTACGCTCTGAAATCAAATATTAATATTCATTTAAAAATATAAATAATGACTAAAAACTAAATTTACCGGTGGTATGTTATGCCGATGCCCTTTGATTTTATATTATCGTTTGCATTTTGATTTTTGCACACTTTCACGCTACATACAGTCATTTTACCATTTAAACGGAGCTTGTATACTGACAGCGATCAGTGGGTGACTATGTCAACGCCAGACACGCCTCGTGCCGATATGTCCATTTTGACAATATCGAGGCGTCACTAACCACGCCCCCATAACATATCCCCCTTGTTTCTATGATCTGAGTGAATACCTAATCTATCAGATTAAAATAAATATATGTTACCTACTGGCCGCATAGACTCAACAGTAAAATAAAATAAAGATATACATATCTGTCAGAGAGTTGCAGGAATTTTTCACGATCAGTCGAAATAATAACCCAAAAATGGAGAAAACTTATGTGAGAGCCATTATTAAATACTTTTGCTTGAAAAAAATGTCTACTAAGGATATACACACTGAATTAGTGGAAACACTGGGAGACCTCTGCTTCACTTATTCCACTGGCTCGCTGGTCGAAGGAGTTTAATTTGGGTATACGAACTACCCAAGATGAACACCGCGATGGCCGCCCATATCGTTCTTACTGAAGAAAACGTCAATAAAATTCATGATCCTGTCTTAAAAGATAAGTGACTATCAGGCATCTAGTTGAGCTCAAGGGAATCTCTTATGGTAATAAACAAACGATATTAACAGACGACTGCACATGAAAAAAGTCTCCGCTCCATGGGTGCCTAGAATGTTAACCGACAAACCATAGAAAATACGATGTGAGATTTCAAACAAAAATCTTGTCCAATATTAAAGTGATCCCGTAAAGTTTCCGTGGATGAGTCCTGGATCCATCATTTCGATCCAGAGACCAAACAGCAATTCATGGCCAGGAAACGCTTAATCTACCCTACACCGAAAAAATTCAAACTCGCAAGCTCAGCTGGGAAAGTCATGGCTTCCGTGTTCTGGGATGCGGAGGGAGTCATAATGATTGAATACTTGAAAAAGGAACCACTATTACAATGGCTGCCCTGCGTGATGCAGAGTTCGAATTGCTGGAACACCCGGATCCCGCCCATAGCGACCTCTATCTTTTTCCGCGGCTCAAGGGAGACCTAAGAGGCAACAAAGGTGTCCTAGAAAAGCGATGGATTAAGTGTGGTTAATAAGTCAAACTTAGTATGAGACTATGTTACAAAAATATATATTTTTTATACATGTGGTATATCTTATACTCATTATCAATAGTTTTGGATTTCCCCTCGTATAGATAATGGTAACATATTAAAGTTTTAACTTACATTAAAACATAATATTATACCAGACCCCCCTACCGAAGATGGATTACGCTAAGTAGCGTTTCTATTTGAGCCAATCGCGTCACTGCTGGTAGACAGTTGAAGTAAAAAGTGTTATTGTAAACTCACTGAGTAACGCCGTAACAGCTATAAAAATAATCGCCGCGGGATACCGGCGGCGCCACCAGCAGGCCAGCGCAGCCGAGGCCAGCGCGGAGCTCCAAGCCGACGGCAACATGGCTGCGGAGCTCGCGAAGCAACCGGCGGCTGGCAGTGTCAAGCAAAGCCATACCCGCCCCACGTGTACGCCGAACTCATGGCACACTGCCCTGAAAAATAAATAATGTAAGTATTTATTTATTACACTTTGTTCTCGTTTATTACTTGTAGTAACAAGCCACCATTTGCATTCAAAAGTATCATTTGGTGAAATGGAACTGATGATGAAGACCACAAATGGCCGCCGGAACTCGTCAACGGTACCTATTTCAAGGGTGGCGATAAGATATCTCGATTAAGATAGTTGAGCGACTACAACGAAGAACATAAAATTGTTTAAATATGACAATGACTTTCACGCGGCGTTGCTTGAGGCAAGCTTGAAATGTGTTGCAGTTTCATATCAACTAAGAAGCGGGACTCCATAAGCTTATCCCAAGTAACACATAAGCTGCACAGACGCTTGATTATTGGTTCTACACAACTTAAAGCTAATTAAGCTTGTTGTACTTAGGCTTTGTCAGCGGATATAAAGCTCTTGTAATGCCAAACAAATTACCCACCCCTAAGCTCTTTAATGTCTGCACAGGTTTTTTAAATAGGTACAGTCAAGGGCAAAAATATGTATACACTTTAGTACCTTGTCTAATTGTCGTCATATTTGAACTGCCATATATGAACTGTCACAGTGGTTAAAGTGACAAGGTACTAAAGTGTATACATATTATTGCCCTTGACTGTACCCGGTATACTTAGAACTGCATTAGGGCTTAAACAGCTTGATTGTGCAGCTTATTTTTTACGGTTCAGCGCTTATAATGCTTTTATTCAGATTTAAGAATTATTAAATCCGGATAAAGATAACACAAAAAATAATGTGAATGTAATGTCAAATTATAATTCTCAAACACAATGGATCATGCTGGACATCGATCAAGTAGTGTTTATATATTATGACGGCTCCAAAATTTATTACATAATAGTAAATTGAACATTTGCTTATTATATAGTGTATTTATTTTGAGTGCGGTGGTAATTGTGTAATTTACATTTCAAAATTATCACGCGCCTTTTATATAGAAAGGAATTATGGAAACAAAATTACATATGACTAATGTTAAGTGATAACATTTATTTAAAGAACGGTGTCTGAAACTCAATTATTTAAGATTTGTTAAATTATGTTTCTAAAATAATCTCTAAAACAGCTCATTATAAAGAGATTTTCGTCTTAAACTTGTAAAAATCATAGTTTTGAATATTTGGTGGTTATTCCGACCATTCGAAATGGCGGCGATTTACTAAGCAGCTCCAAGTTTTTTTAACTCCTTTGTTATTCTTTCATCTGCACACTGCGCACTGTGTGCTCATTTAGAAAATGTTAACTGGCCAAGCTTCGTAATTTGGCGAACCGATTCACCTACCCAAGAATCAGGTGATTTAAACTATGAAGAACCTTCGACCTCATCGCTTGGAACAATGACTAAAACAAAACGTAACTCATTCGAAGATCTGGTAATCAAACAGAAGAAAAATAGATCGAGAGACTTACAATCCGAAAGCGCTGATGGATTGGCATATGCTGCAGCAGAACATTTTAAGCAGGATGGCCGCGATGATATTGCGGCCGTAATTGAATACAATTATGCTAAAAACCCAGAAGCAGCATCTACATTAAGACTGCGCCGAGCGTCCAGTGGCGCCCTCATTACTGTTATTGGGTTTTCTAATTAACTAACGAATTTCCTTGGAACCAAACAAAATGTGTTTGTAGCGCAAGTATAAACACAATTTATGGGATACGTAACAAACTTTAATAACAATTACCCTTTGAGTAGTCAGCTTAACGGGAAAAGGTGGCCACTTTTTTTCGTTAAGTTAATAACTCGAAGGTGAATTGTTATTAAACTATATGATATACGCTATAAGTTGTGTTTTCATTTGTAGTACAAACAAATTTCGTCCAATTTCAAGAAAATACTTTAGTTTATTAGAAAACACAATAAAAGTAATGAGGGCGCCACTGGACGCTCGGCGCAGTCTTAAGAGAGGTACCTAAGTAAGTAAGTAAGTAAGTATTTATTAATTGTAAACTGTGTACAAAAGATGGAAAATAAAATGACAATAGCATCAGTACACAGATCGAAAATATATTTATATGTAAGAGGGAAAACCCTCTCAAACATTGTTTTACATAGAATAATATAATATATTACATAGAATAATATAATTTGTTGTGTACATAGAATAATATAATACTCCATCTAATAAAAATGTCTTTAGCTAAAGGGATCATACTTTTTCAGAGAAGAACTAAATTTTTTCCGTTCAATGTTTACATTATCATCATAGCAAATAGGAACGATTGAAATTTAAAAAAAAAAATGCGACAAAATACTCTACAGTTTTAGTATGAATATGCTAGTTCTTAAAAACCTAATTTATTTCAAGTAACCTTCATCGAACCAAAAATGTCCCCAAATTAAAAGAAGAACCACCAAATGTTTCCTATAAGATTATTAAGTTTTTAAGTGTAAACCATTACTTCTTGATTTCATGTTTACAATCTACGATCGATATTTATGAAGTTTAAATAAAGAAATACATGGGTTTACGTCAAGATTGTGTACATTCTTGGCTTGATTTTAATAATTCTTGGTTTGATGTTTATAAACTCCATCCGAGATTCAAGAAGCTTTTAAATCCTAAAAATAACACGAGTTTTCCTTAAGATTTATTATATTCTAGGCTTCATTTTACAAATTCTTGATTTCATATTTACAAGATTAATTCGAAATTCAAGAAGCTAACATCAAAAAATGGACACGGTTTTACGTCAAGATTCATTACATTTTTGGCTCGATTTTACAATTTCTTGTAATGATGTTTATAAGATACAGGGTGACAGGAAATTCGCCGTATTCCTTGAAAGGGGTTATTCTACAGCTCATTTGTAATGATTTAAGTCCAGTTAACCAGGGGTCAAAACTCATTGGTTTTCGAGTTATTCACGTTTTTAGTTTTTTTTTTTAAATACCCTCTTTTCGACCTAAAACTAGTAATTTTGTAAAAACTTCGTCATTTAGAAATAAAAAAAAGTATTTTTCGAATAGCCAATGAACCATTGATTACGGAAAATAAAAAAAAATGACAAAAAAATGCTAAGTTTTGCAAATAAAAGGATTTGAAGTTAGAAGTTCTAGCAATTATTTTCCAAATTTTGTGACATTTTAAAGCATAGCTAAAAAAAAAGTATGACACTTCGCGTACAAATTACAGGAATAATTTGCTTAATTCATAAGCTTTCTAAAAAAGTACAATTTATGACATTTTAATACAAAAAAAATACAATTAATAATAATAATAGCAGAACAGCTAGAAGACTTTACTTAGCGTACTTGTCTCTAATGGGTTTGTTTGTGTCGTTTTAGATTCTCCGAGGGCTTACTTTGTCTTTTGTTTCTTATCTTAACTTATCTTCTTGATGTAGAAGGCACAGCAGATTGCCTTTGGTGACACAAACAAAGGGTCATTAGTTTAATTAATTTAATTTGTTTGTGTCTCGAATTCGTGGGGTTTTTTGCCTTCAGTTTCTGTCTTAAGTCTTAAGTGATACTTTGATAAGTGATTAGGCAAGGTTAGGATAAAATGAGGAAAAAAACAGTTTCACTATCAAATAAACTTTAATCTTAAAAACTAAAATCAATTACATCACAAATTTTGCTCGAACTGTTTGCCCTGGTTTCGAATGCAAGCACGAAGCCTTTTTCGTACTTCGGTGATTGTTACTCGTCTCGAAAGCCTATCTTTCACTGTCTGTGCCGCCTCTACAATTTTTTGTCTTAACTCTTCTACGTTACGTATTGGTTTATCGTAGACCAACGCCTTCATGTGACCCCAGATGTAGAAGTCACATGGAGTTAAATCCGGGCTTCTGGCTGGCCAAGGGGTTGGGCTGCCTCGACCAATCCATCTTCTTGGGTAGTTCTGATCCATCCACTGTCGTACGCCCCGGTAATAGTGAGCGGGGCAGCCATCGTGTTGGTAAATCATGTTCCTTCTTGTCGCAAGCGGCACATCTTCAAGTAGCGTCGGTAGCTCATCCCTCAAAAAATTTTCATATGCGATGCCGGTCAATCGTGCTGGCAGAAAGAAAGGTCCGATCAAATTGTCGTGCACGATTCCCATCCACACGTTCAAAGAAAATCTTTGCTGGTGAGCTCCTTCTCTTGATTTTTTTGGGTTTTGACCTTTGGGAGCCCAAAAGTGCAGATTGTGGTAGTTTGTTATCCCGTTACGGTCGAAATTGGAATCATCTGTCCACAAAATTCTCTTCAGGTACTCGGGATCTTCGATATCTGCATTAATTAAGAATCAGCAAAAATCTATCCTTCTCGCTGGGTCTCCCTCTTCAATAGCGTGTACTGGAGTGTAATGATACGGGTACTGCCGAGCTGAGTGCAGTGTAAACCACACCTTCCAGTGCGACATACCGAGCTGGTTAGCCACATTTCTCGTCGAAGTAGTGCCGTCTGCCTGGAAACACTGAAGGATTTCTTCTTCTTCAGCAGGATCATTTCGAGGTCTTCCAGCGTCAGCTTGGCGGCGTTGAACTGATCCTCTTTCCCGAATAAGACGGTACGATGAACCAAACACACTTACGTGAGGTAAACGGCGGTTAGGGTAACGACGTTGGTATTCTCTTCTAGCTGCAGCGGCGTCTCCATCGCAGAGTCCGTAACAATAAACGATATCTGCGTATTCTTCGAATTGGTAAGCAGCCATTTGAGAAAGAAGCTTTATTATCAATATCGTCCGAATTGAAAAGAAAGTTGAAACTAACTGATTACGTAGGTCACTCAAAAACTTTGAGGTGCTCGAAATTTGAAAATGGAACGCACTTTGTTTTTAAAAAGTGTAGCAATGAAACTTCAATTGTTCCGAACAGTATTTATTTAAATATGGGACACTTAATATCGACACAATTTAAACGGATCAACGGCAAAACGTTCTAGTAATCTCTGAGCGGCGAGGTGGTGACTAAAGAACTGTCAGTTATGTGAAACGGTCACCACGGCGCCACTGCCGCAATTTACCGCCATCGGTAACACCGGAAGTACAATACTTGTTATCTCCAGAAAAACCCGGTGGTACCGATGCAGCTTTGTTTACATATTGTTATTTTAACAGCAATATTTCTAATTTAGTTACGTTATAATTCTAAGTCTAACATTCGGCCATCCGCCATAATTACACGTCCTCGTGTATCAAACTACAAACAACAGAAGATAAGCAAAGCATAGAATTTAAAGAAAACAACAAAAAAAAAAAAAAACAGGAAGTATTGAGACATATACCATTTAAATATGAACACAAATCAATTAACTACTTTACCATAGATTATAACGTTACAGAGTTGGTAATTGTATACATCTAAAAATCCTAATAATACAATATTTTTTGATAACAATTGTAATCGATACATTTGGCACAACACTTGTAGCTATAGCGATGAAGAACAACTAAAAGAAAACCGGTCACATCTGACCCAAGCAACTAAAACATAAGGCATCATGTACTTAATGTCTGAACTAACCAAATAAATTTGAAGCCACATCGGCTTCCTACGTAGTATTACCAACAAAAAAAAAACAGATCTTCATTTTAAGTTAATTAGCATTAATAAGGAACTTATTTTACAATTAAAATATGCATTGGCTTTATAATTTAATCTGGATACATCTTATAAAAAAATATTTATAATATGATGACTAAGGCAACATGTGCCTTTACAAACATGCATAATAACTGGCCATCTGCCTTAAAACTAAAGGGGTACGTCTACCCTTGTAAAATCGCATAGTAGCTATCTGAAACTAAAGCATGGGCCATGTCTGCCCTGACTTGATAGTTAGTGGCTATCTGCCTTAAAACTGAGCTCTGGGCCACGTCTGCCCTTGTAACTTGTACAACTGGCTATCTGCCTTAAAGCTGAGCTCTGGGCCACGTCTGCCCTTGTAACTTGTACAACTGGCTATCTGCCTTAAAGCTGAGCTCTGGGCCACGTCTGCCCTTGTAACTTGTACAACTGGCTATCTGCCTTAAAGCTGAGCTATGGGCCACGTCTGCCCTTGTAACTTGTACAACTGGCTATCTGCCTTAAAGCTGAGCTATGGGCCACGTCTGCCCTTGTAACTTATGCAACTGGCTATCTGCCTTAAAGCTGAGCTATGGGCCACGTCTGCGCCTGCAAATGGTTATCGTAGCTGGCTATCTGCCGAAAAACTGTGCTATGCGTTACGTCTGCCCTTACACACTGGTACAAAACCTGGCTATCTGCCTTAATCACAATTACAGTGCAAGCTAAAATCTGGCTACTCTGCCTCTTTAAGTTAACTGACTATAATTTATTATCTGGGCCTTAATCTGGCCGTTTACAAGTAATTAACTTCAGGAATAAGCCTTGTCATAATAACTGCTATTTATGACAAGGATTACGCTGTCGATCAATAAAAGCAGGTTCAAACCTATCTCACACAAGCTTACACCTGCTGGGTAAACTACTCACAATCTGACTGCTCATCGGTACCAGACGCGGAGTCCACGTCAGCTCTCGTAAAATTCAACCATGGCTTCATTCGATCAACCGCGACTACAGTATCATATTTACGGTTTCGTTTTCGAGTAATCGGGGTATCCTCTATTTGATACCTTTGGTTCCCTAAAGATGCTGTAATACGATACGGGCCCTGGTATTTCGGAACCAATTTTCTGCTTTGACCCGTAGAAGGTGCTTCCTTTTCAACGCTAACTAGGTCTCCTACCTTAAATTCCTTAGGGTCAATCGCCTTTTTATCATAAGCTATCTTTTGCTTCTCCTGGTAGTCTTTAATATGCTCATTAATTTTTAAACGAATTTCCTCTAAAGATTCTTTACTAGTTGTGACATCGTCGCCTAAATTAAACTTTACCCTACCTTCAGTCATCCCCGTTAGGTTAGTACCGAATAATGCCTGAGAAGGGGTTTTCCCTATGCCCTTATTCATCGTATTATTTAGCCCCCATTGGACGTCGTGTACCTGCAAGTCCCATTTCTTTTCATCAACACCGGCACATTTAGCGGTAAGAGCGTCTAGCAACGTGCGGTTATACCGCTCTACCTGACCGTTGGCTCTGGGTGTTGCTCAAGCATTCAACACTTGCTTGATACCTAGGCGGCTCAAGTAATCGGTGAACCTAGCGCTAGTGAAACAAGACCCTCTGTCAGATATGATTCTCTTAGGTAGTCCAAAAATACTAAAATACTCCGACAGCTTGTCGATCACTCCCGACGTCTTGGTACTTTTTACGGGACGTAACATAATAAACTTAGTGTACGCGTCAATGATTACTAGCAAATAAGCGTTGCCTTTAGAACTCCTGACGAACGGACCAACATGATCGATGTGTAGCGTGCTGAACGGAGTGTCTACTTTGGGTATCGGATGCAATACGGGTTTCTTCATTGAGGTTGACTTAGAATAAGCACATTCAAGGCAAGAATCAACATATTTTTTACGAATCGTCTCATTTTGCTAAACCAGTATGTTTCCCTAACCTTGGCAAGAGTTTTCTCAAATGCAAAATGCCCTATATCATCATGGCATTGTTTTAGGATTTGCCAGCGTACTCCCTTTGGAACTACCCATCGCTCACCCTGGTCCGTTATACGATCTAGTTTATTGTTTTTGACAACAAAGTGTTGTGTAATATCTACTACATCTGACAATTTGGGATCCCGCAAAATTGCAATTTTCCTCTGTACTTCTGAGTCTGCGCCCTGCACCGTACTTAACCAGTCCGATGACTGCCCTTCGATTATAGAGACTTCGACAGTGTCTCGTGCCTGTTCAGATCTTACAGCAGCTGGCAGATTTCTGCTGAGCGCGTCTACGTGGGTCATGTATTTGCCCGGTCTATATTCGACGGAAAAATTGAATTCCTGCATAGCGATCCACCACCTTGCAACACGTGGTATGAGGTCACGTTTCATAAATGTCGCACGTAATGAATTGCAGTCGGTTAGCACCTTAAACTCTATACCTATTAGATAGACACGGAATCTCTGCAATGAGGCTATTACTGCTAATGTCTCGAGTTCGTAAGTGGTCATATGCTGTTCATCAGCTGTCGTCTGCCTACTGAAGTACGCGACTGGGTTCAGAAGGCCGTCTTTATTGCGCTGCATCAAAATGCCAGCTATGCCTAACTTACACGCGTCCGTGTGAAGTTCAGTAACCGCGCCTGGGTCGTAAAGGGATAAAGTAGGTTTTTGCAGTAACTCATTTCGTAACGTATCGAACGCACAAGTCTGTTCTGTACCCCAAATCCAAGGAGCGTCTTTTTTTAGCAGCCCTGTTAATGGCTTGGCTATGACCGCAAAGTCCTTCACAAAACGGCGAAAGAAACTGCAAAGACCGATGAACTGTCTAACGCCTTGCTGATTACTCGGTTGTGGAAAGTTCCTAACAGCTTCGATTTTCCTACTTCCAGGCTTAATACCGTCCTTGCTAAGTTCAAAACCGAGGTAATCAACGGTTCGTTTAAAAAAACAACACTTTGGTAATTTAAGCGTCAATCCAGCTCCTTGTAAAAGACCTAGAACTGTTTCTAGTTTGTTTATACCCTCTGACACCGAATTTGATGAAATAATGATGTCGTCCATGTAAGCCGAGGCATTATTATTGTTGTTTCCTATAACCATATTTATCATACGCATGAAATTGGCTGGGGCGTTAGCCAACCCAAATGGCATCCGATTGAATTCGAACTGACCGTCGGGGGTCACGAAGGAGGTTTTATGACGGTCAGCTTTGTTTATGGCAATCTGATGATACCCTGAGGCCAAATCGAGGGTAGTATAGAAGCTAAAGCCTGCAAGCCTATCCAGCTGATCGTCGACTCTAGGCAATGGATAATTTTCCTTAATCGTCTTCTTATTTAGTGCTCTATAGTCGACGCACAGTCTGACATCGCCAGTTTTTTTTTTAACTAACACAATTGGACTAGAATATGACGATGTAGAGGGTCGGACTATATCACAGTCTACAAGCTCTTGGACCATATTCCGGACCTTGTCCATTTCACTGTAAGAGAGCCTATATGGTCGGTATACAACAGGTTCATCGTCCTTTAGTTTTATAGACATTTCTACAAGGTGAGTTTTGCCAAGTTCATGCAGATTAAATGCAAAGCAATGATGTGGCTTTCTACCTATTAAGTAAATCAAGGAGAGCATTCTTGTCTTCACTACTTAAAGTACCGTCAACGTTTAGGTCATGTTCTACTATGGGTTGAGGCTCAACGCTCTCCACTCTCATAACATCCCGTTGAAAATCGTGACTATCTACTTGCTCAGCTCGTAGGCAACGAGCCAAAAGCATGCCCCCTTTTATCACAAACGGTTCAGCTGTTACGCCCTTCACGAGCGCTATACCTAAACCATCAACGACTGAGAACAATCCCTGTACCAAGTAGTGTTCGCGACCTAACTGAAACCTACTACTACCTTCGACAAAAACGTCTCCAGAATAACTCGGTTCTGTTCTTATGTTTACTGACGTTCATACCATATTATCATTTACACAAAAAAGGTCAACTTTGACACGGGAAGGTTCGTCTACTGATTGAATGCGTAACGATACACTATCCTTTTCCACTACTATATGGGGCTGCTCCGTAAACGTTTGACCTAATATAATCGGCACCTGCATGACTTCATCTGGCACCACAAGTATTTCTACTGTACCGCAAACGCCATCGACAATAATATCAACAACACATTTACCTAAGGCTTTAACAATTGCATCCCCGAAACCCTTCAACGTTGGCAGAGAGCCTGTAACGTCCCAGTCAGAGGTAACATCCTTGACGTCAGAAGCTCTTATTAACGTTGCAGAACTTCCAAAGTCAATGAAGCACCGTTTTTGTACGCCATTAATTAAAAGATCTTTGTAATACTTTGATGAATCTAAGTTGGCGCTGCTTATACGTTGAACCGGTTTCGGAGTGCTATTGTTGCTATCGATTTCACATTTATCAGCCGTATGGCCGAAACGCTAGCATTTTTTGCACTTAATAATGGGTTTGGGACATTGCGATCTGTAATGACCCTCCTGCGAACAATTGTGGCACCTAACAACTCTATCTTTACCTACTTCCTTTCTTAACACACCTCTATCGCGGAAATCGCCAGTAGGTACGTATTTTTTTCTTATCAATTACTTGAGCAGATCTTGCGCATTTCAAAAAAGGTAACAACTGGTCTGGAGACTCAAACCGTGCCGCCTCCGCACTAAGCCTAACGCTATGATCTTCAATTCCTAGTACCATACAATCAACTGCATCTCGACCTTCAATATTGCAGCGATTAAGAAGTGCTAGCTTGTTGTAATAGTACTCCTCTAAGGACTCATTAAACCTGGCGCGTTTATTAAGCATTGTTGTGAGTAGTATACCATAATTTTCACTGCTGGGAAAAGCAAGTTTCAACTTTTCCTGCCATTCTTGCCACGAAAACATAACAGATTTAAGACCTTCGTACCATTTTTGAGCAAGACCTTTTAATTTAGGCAGTGCAAAATGCACAGTTTGGTGTTCTGTCCATTTATATATAAGAGCACACTGGTTAACCTTGTGTATCCACATTGTAATGTTTTGCTCTTTGCGCGAAGGGTCGAACTCCGGAACAGTATTCTGATTGGCTACTATATCACTATTTTTACTTCCAATGGCACGTAGGGCTTGTACTAGTTGAGCATTAGTTAC
>OZ014438.1:44815951-44859072 GCA_963966035.1 Acleris laterana
GACTAAAGAACTGTCAGTGGTACCGATGCAGCTTTGTTTACATATTGTTATTTTAACAGCAATATTTCTAATTTAGTTACGTTATAATTATAAGTCTAACAAAAGCATCATTATTTAAAAATAGAACGTCGTAAGACATTAGCTGAATTTAAAAAAGAGAACGATTTGAGATGCTCTAAATTTAAAAATGGAACGCACCTTAGGTTTTTAAAAAGAAAATTTATTTAAAAATAGGACACTAAGCCCATAGCTGAATTTTAAAAAAAGAACTGTGTTCTAAATTCATTTTACTACAACGCTTCCCGTGATTTTTGGTTGAAACGATGGAGCTAATAACCGCAAACATTTCTGCTATTATTGTTAATTGTAAATTTTTAAATAAAATTAATATTAAAATGTCATAAATTGTACCTTTTTAGAAAGCTTATAAATTAAGCAAATTATTCCTGTAATTTGTACGCGAAGTGTCATACTTTTTTTTTTAGTTATGCTTTAAAATGTTACAAAATTTGGAAAACAATTACTTGAACTTCTAACTTCAAATCCAAAACCAAAACAAAACAAGTATTATAGTAGTTATTAGTTATTTGCAAAACTTTGCATTTTTTTGTAATTTTTTTTTATTTTTCGTAATCAGTGGTTCATTGGCTATTCGAAAAATACTTTTTTTTATTTCTAAATGACGAAGTTTTTACAAAATTACTAGTTTTAGGTCGAAAAGAGGGTATTTAAAAAAAACTAAAAACGTGAATAACTCGAAAACCAATGAGTTTTGACCCCTGGTTAACTGGACTTAAATCATTACAAATGAGCTGTAGAATAACCCCTTTCAAGGAATACGGCGAATTTCCTGTCACCCTGTATATTCGAAATTCAAGAAGATTACACCAAAAAATAAACACGGTTTAACGTCAAGATTCATTACACTCTTGGCTCTATTTTACAATTTCTTGGTTTGATGTTTAAAAGATATATTCGAGATTCAAGAAGATCTTAAATGCAAAAATAACACGGGTTTACGTCAAGATTGTATACATTCTTGGCTTTAGTTAACAAATTGTTGATTTGATGTTTACAAGCTATATTCGAGATTCATGAAGCTCTCTCTTAAATAAAAAAAGACACGGTTTTACGACGAAATTCATTACACTACTGTCTCGATTTTAGAATTTTTTGATTTGACGTTTATAAGATATATTCGAGATTCAAGAAGATCTTAAATTAAAAAATAACATGGGTTCATCAAGATTTAGTACAATCTTGGCTTAATTTTACTACCTCTTAGTTTTATATGCTACAAACTACATTGAAGATTCAAGATATTGAAATAAAGAAATAAGTAAAGCGTTATTTCTTGTACTTTTCGTGGTGTTGCCACTGTCAAAACATTTTCCGTAGGTTATTATATTATTAGGGCGTCAAATATTATCATAATTATAATATGATTTTTTACTGACAAAAAACGATTTGTACTGGAGTACATAAACGAAAAAAATTGACAAATGAAACAACCCCACGAAATGTATTTTATGCAGTAGGCAGCCACGTATGAAATTTATGATTAATATTAAATAATCTTTCGAAGTCAGTGCTACAATGACGACAAATAGAAGAGTTTTGGTTAGGTTTGGCACTTAAACACCCCAAGAGCACGGTTTAATTACTACCTACCTGTGAATTTCAAGTGTTTCACAAGCAACGCTTTTCAACAAAACGTGCTTCGGTGTCTATTAAAAAATGACCATTTTGTTTATTGTCTAACATAATTTAAAAAAACCGGGCAAGAGCATGTCGGACCATGCTCAGTGTAGGGTTCCGAAGCCGTAACGACAAACACAAAAAACTATCTCAAAAATCAACATGTATGAACCAATTTTCTATTTAAAGTTATTTGGCGCTGTCTTAGATGATTTTTAGTAGGTATAAACCCGTTAGTCGCCTGTATCTCAGGTCTCAGGAACTAATTAAGTCTACTTAGTAATGATTCTTTTTCTTATAAATTCGTATATAATATCTCAAACAAGAGCCAAGCTTTTAAGTGTGAGATCAGTATACCTATGTAGGCAGTTAGGTATCTAAACTGCTTCAAACCGACTTTAAATTACAATAAAAGTTTAATCTTTTATAAAGTAATTTAAGAAATTGAAAAAAAAACAAGGTCCAGTAAATGGAATTTTAAGTTTTCCAAACGATACTCAACTCAAATCAATAATCTAATCGAAAATTTGTAAACTTTCAGATCGCAAATCGCAAACTTGTAGGTAGCATTCCGGGACACGTCCGAACAGCATCTAGGCGCTCGCGCTTATGAGCGCGGCTGTCGCTCGATTTGTTACTTGGACAGTTCGAGTCCCCCCCGCGCGTGCAGGCCCCGCCCCGTTAACAATTTTTCTATCAAAGTTATCATAGGCGATTTTGATAGGTATAAACACTTAAGTCGCCTGTATCTCAGGAACTAATCATGTCTACTTAGCCGTGATAGTTTTCCTTTAAAATTCGTTATATGCGCTTTCGATGAAGATTTTTTCAGATTTGTAGTTTTGGCTGTAGGGGGGGGGGGGGGGGACACTTGACTCTAACAAAAAATAGCGCTTTAAAGCTAAATATTTCATAAACGGATCCCTTAATCGAAAAATTGTTTTGAAAGACCTATCTAACGACACCCCACACTATGGGGTAGGCAAGAAAAAAAAATAGCATCCCCACATTACGTGTAGGGGAGGTGCATAAAAAAAAATATTTTTCAAAATTTTATTTTACCACTTTGTTGGCGTGACTGATATGTATATTCATGCCAAATTACAGCTTTCTAGTACTATGAGTCTCTGAGCTAGACTGCGGACGGACGGACGGACGGACATGGCGAAACTATAAGGGTTCCTAGTTTGACCTACGGAACCCTAAAAATATATGGATATGATTTGTGGGTTTCAGAGAGTAGTCGTATATGTTACTTCTGTCATCGGATCCCAAACTTACCGCAATGAGGCCAACACTAAATAAAAGGAACAGACAAAGCTTATTTATTGAAATGAAATGAAATGAAATGAAATATTTATTTGCCAGAATACTTATGAATAATGTACAAGGTGTTATGGTAGTTTGGTGTCAAGCATTCGGCCGAAAACAATCGACATGCAAATTTTAGGAGAGCACAAACACTTTATAGTGTACGGCCGATAAGAAGTCAATCCTGACACATTGCACAACCATGAAGTTTCTGAATATAGATAACGTTGACAGCAGTCAAACAATGCTGTTATTACTATTCCCTCACACGCATCAAATAAGTTTAGCATTGTTTTACTGCTGTCAACAATTTAAATAGTCTGAAACTTCATGGTCGTGCAATGTGTCAGGATTGACTTCTTACCGGACTTATACTATAGTAAGAGTACTTAATATTAATTTATCGATGGTGCATAATTGCAGATTCTTGAAACTCTTTCACACTATAAAAGCAATGTTCAAACAATAATTTATCAAGTTTCTTCTTAAAGTCTAAGCCCTTTGACAATTTGATTTCATCCGAAAGATGATTGAACAATACTATGCACATATTGTAGGCATTTTTGCTATAAATTGCGTTGCGACAAGGTGGTTGATGCATGAGGTTTTTGTATTGCGCCCTCTGCCTGCCAGTAAAAACCTCAGCGCGCATTTTAAAAATAGAAGAATTCACTTTCACAAACTGACATGCTTTTTTTATAAACATACATGGTAGTGGTAATATTTTAAGTTTTTTAAACAATGGTCTACAGCTGTCTGTGAACCAAGTATTCGATATTGCGCGTACGCACTTGTTCTGCAATATGAAAGCCCTTTTAACATCGACAGAATTACCCCACAGCAATAAGCCATAGTTGAGCGTCGAGAAAACATATCCGTAATAGGCTGTGATCAAGATTGAGACCTTGGACCTTCTAATCAATTGCGAGTCGCAAAATGATTCGGAATTGGATGCCGAAAAAAGTGACCCAGAATAATAAACAGTAAAATTAAAATGCAACCTATTCATTGCACATTACTAATTAAATCTGGATAATTATCATCCTTAATGAATAATGATAATTGACAAGATTTCATATTTTCAAGACTTTAATTTTATTCGTTTTATAGATACTGTTTGGAAGTAGGAAGACACTAAGTTTTAAATTTTCTCTAGAATGAATAATTATTTTATTATTAATTTATTAAGATGTACTTATTCTAAAAGGGCGTAACTTCATTTCTACGACACAATGGACATATTACGTTAGTCCAATCTGTATATAAAAAAGTATCATGTCAACCGATAAAGGGCCACTTGCACGAAAAGTTTAACCCGGGGTTAAGACACTAACTCGAGTTAGTAGACGTCAGATTCATACGATAACTGTCATTTTAACTCGAGTAAAATAAATAAATAAATAAATAAATTACGGGCCACTTGGGCGGACTTGCGCGGACCAGAGTTAGCCCTTAACCCAGAGTTAAGCGTCTACTTTTGTACGTAGTTTGCCGCCTAACCTCGGGTTAAGACGCTAACTCTGGTCCACGCAAGTGGGCGTAACTCGAGTTAAAATGACAGTTATCGTATGAATCTGACGTCTACTAACTCGAGTTAGTGCCTTAACCCAGGGTTAAATTCTGCGTGCAAGTGGCCCTAAGTCTCTATCCATCTGTCAATAGTGTCAATGTCTAATTTGAAGTATGACAGCTTTTTTTCTCGTGAAAAAGGCAATGGTATTATCTATTCAGGCATAGTATTAATAAAACTCGATATTTTTATTAACTTACTTGTAATTTTGAAAATAAAGAAAAATAAATCTAAATAAATATTTTGCCGTGTTTAGGAGGTAAAACCCTTTCGATTCGTATAGTAATTTGCAGGTGTCACCAAAATGAATTGTTGTCAATTATACAGGGTGGTACTCGATAAACTGTACATATTTAAAGGGGTGAAATTTTAGGTTAATTTATCGGTAAAACAATTTTTTTTTTTTTTTTTAGCCAATGGTTTTTTTTTCCGGATTTTTAAACTTTTTAATAAATTTTGGGTAGTACACTTACTTGTGATGGTGTAACTTTTGATCTAATAGCCCAAGAAGGATAAAATAAACTGCATGGTATTGACATTAGTTAGGTTTATAATAATTAGTGATCGTTATCAACGTCCACTTTTGGTAGCAAAGGGTATGGTTGGCAGAAAAAACAAAAACATTTGGTTGTTTACTTTTGATCTTAACCATAAAATAAATACTTACCTTCTAAAGATTACACCTCTAGATATAAATCCTTACGGTACAAAACCTTTTCCGCCCTAATATATTTTTAAAACAGTGTACGTCAAATGACATAAAATGTCATCAAAATATAACTGTAGTTGAAAATCTAATTACACTACGCGACGTGTTTATCTAAATAAACCAATGCATATCGTATCTAGAGTGGATATTCAAGTATTTTAGTGGAGTCCTCATAAAGTGCACGTATGATCACAGTATTTACATTGACAGCATGGATTTGACACAATACCCGTATTTTATTACGACGGATAAAGCCACTCGATGTACTGTTTGTAATATCAATATTAAAAGGAAAAAGCACAATATAAACACTTAAAGTCAAAATCCCATGTAAATAAAATAAAATAAAAATAGTGTGCAATATTTTAAAGACTTAAATTTCCTTTTTGTGACTTCTGTTAACGTAGAAAGGTCATTTAGCTATTTAAAATGGGTTTTTTCCAATCGACGTGAACGACTGACAGCCAAATCTGTTGAACAAATTTTAGTCATTTATTCACTATAATTTGGATTTGTTGTTATAAATATGTATATAAATCTCATAATTTGTAAAATATATAATGTTTAATATACTTCGTTGTTTGTTTTTTTTGTCAACCATACTTTGCTACCATTACAGGACGTTGATAACGATCACTGATAATAATTAATAACAATATTAGACCAATTAAAAAAAAATAACTGAGTAACTGCTTTTTTTGGGGAAAATTACTGCAAAAATGTCATTTTGTTTTAATAAAAACACGATTTTCTCAAAATTTTGCATATATTTACCACTTTTTTGTTGCTTATTATTATTCCTCGTTCAATTTTAGATCTAAAAACGTTTTCAAATTATTTCAACTAATATAAAAAGCTAATCTAAAACTTACGAAAACAAAAGCATACATTAAAATTAAAAGTCACATTTGTGTTAAGTATAAAAATTATTTATTTAATTTAATAAAATTATCCTACTGTTGAAAAGGACGTTCCTTGTATGGAATTAAATGTTCGAAATGTCCTCCTCTTTCTTGGAGGCAAAATGTGGCCCGAACTTGAATTTGCTGTGTAGCGCGTCGGATCATCATCGGGTTATTTTTTATTTCTTGCGCAGCGCACAAAATCCTGTCGTGCAATTCGGCTTCTGTATTGACACAGGTGCGGTAAACTCTCTGTTTCATTTCACCCCACAAGAAATAATCTAGAGGTGTCATATCCGGCGACCTAGCGGGCCATCCGACGGGGCCATCCCTCCCAATCCATCTATTGGGATATTCATCATTTAAAAAATGTCTTACTCTTAGGGCCCAATGAGCTGGGCATCCGTCCATTTGCAGGAACATGCGTTGTCTCACATCTAACATAACATCTTCCAAAAGTTCTGGGAGCTCGTCTCTTAGTAGGACTAAAAATCTATCGGCATTGAGGGTATTTGGTAAGATGACTGGCCCAATAAATTGATCGTCGAGTAACGCTGCCCAAACGTTTATCACAAATTGGTCTTGAAAATTGGACGGTCTTACTAATTTAGGATTGTCATGGGCCCATGTGTGTAGATTCCTAAAGTTGCTTATTCCCGTATGAGTAAATCGAGCTTCGTCCATCCATACAATTCTTCTAGTGAATTCCGGATCTCTTCTGAGATTTTCAAGTATCCATGTCGACATGACACACCTAGGCCGGGCATCACCTACATTTAGATTTTGTACCCGTTGGTAATGAAATGGGTGCAGGCCTTCTTTTTTCAAAATTCTCCACACTGAAGATTTTGAGATTCCATGTCTCAATGCTAAGCGTCTAAGACTTGTGGTCGGGTCCGCGTATAAGTCTCTAAGAACCGCTTCTTCTATGGCAACATCGATTATGGTTCTTTGCTCTCGGCGAACGCGGGCATTGTTGCCGAGACCAATATTGCATAATTGGCGATGAATTTCTTGAAAGTGGCGAGCGGCAGGCCTTGGGACACTTTCGGGATACTGTTCCAAATAAGCGATACACGCTGCTCTTGCAGACCCATGGGATAATCCATAAAAATAGTGCATATTGGCTATTTGTAAAGGCGAAAAATCTCGTAAACGCGGCATGATGACTCAAACCGAAAAAAAAACAGGTACTTAAATTGAAAACGACAGAGTAATTAAAAAAGTGGCAAGGGTGTAGGTATGCGTATATTCTTTTAATACGTTTAATCAATTGTTTACTTAGTTTTACTATCATAAAAAATAAACACTTATAAACTGCAACCAGATTTGGGCGGTTTAAAACGTCACTTTTAGCGCGCTTTCTGTGACGTAAAAGTTCATGTTCAAGCAGAGACAAACCTATACAAACTTATTAACGGCTACAAACTCGTTGATTCATGTCCATTAAGCACAAGTCAATAACACACAACGAAGGATCCGTAAAAAGTGACATTTAGTGTAGATAGCTGAACTCTTCACTTTATTTAAATGTATGCTTCGGTTTTCGTAAGTTTTAGATTAGCTTTTTATATTAGTTGAAATAATTTGAAAACGTTTTTAGATCTAAAATTGAACGAGGAATAATAATAAGCAACAAAAAAGTGGTAAAATATATGCAAAATTTTGAGAAAATCGTGTTTTTATGAAAACAAAATGACATTTTTGCAGTAATTTTCCCCAAAAAAAGCAGTTACTCAGTTATTTTTTTTTAATTGGTCTAATATTGTTATTAATTATTATAAACCTAACTAATGTCAATACCATGCAGTTTATTTTATCCTTCTTGGGCTATTAGATCAAAAGTTACACCATCACAAGTAAGTGTACTACCCAAAATTTATTAAAAAGTTTAAAAATCCGGAAAAAAAAAACCATTGGCTAAAAAAAAAAAAAAAATTGTTTTACCGATAAATTAACCTAAAATTTCACCCCTTTAAATATGTACAGTTTATCGAGTACCACCCTGTATAATATTTATTTTTTACTTTTACTTAATGTAACCTTTTAATTTATACCTTTTTAACCCTAATAAGTAGCCAGTTAAAGTTAAGTAACTACATTCGTAGTCGAAAACAGGATGGTCAACCGTTTAAAATATCATGTTGAAAAAATCAGTTTTGTCACATATTTGTAGGAGTTTTACTTGAGACAGTACTAGTCTAATAAAAATAGACTACAATTTAAGCTTGAAATAGCATCAAAATGTTTTAATTCATGTTTCTTGTCTGATGTTTGATTTTTTTTTATAGCTACAGTTTTTATTGTTTTTAATTAAGAATACGGCATGGTTGAAATCTAAACTGGTTGACACTCTCTATTGAATGGGAAAAACGCAAATGTCCCGAAGAGCGTATGGGACCCCCACTGTAATATACATATATACATATATGTATATTAGTGAGCTATAGGTATATGCAATATTATTGTTATTGCTAACTGTCTCACTACGCAACAGAAAATTTGTTAGCTTTAGGGTGCGGCTCCACTGAGGCGGAGATGAGCGGAGCGAAGCGGAGCTGTGCCAATATTAACCAATAGAAGGCGCATGCGGTCACGTCGAGCGCGCCTTGCGCACGTTAGTTTAGATTCTATTGGTTAATATTGGCACAGCTCCGCTCCGCTCCGCTCATCTCCGCCTCAGTGGAGCCGCAGTCTTATCCTCGCAAGGCACACGTCAAATTTCGGTCAGTTCGAAAAAGAATCTTGTGTCGGTCAACTAAAGTCCAAAGTCACTTTGGCAAATGTCCTAAATTTAGGACGACGAGGTTAAGTGGAAGCTGTTTTGGCTATAATATTTTATTTTGGTTATATTGTTTTGTTTGTTCCATTTGGTTTCTTTCCCTTGAAATAAGTAAATCAATATTTTATACATACATACATAAACTCACGCCTTTATTCCTAGAGTGGGGTAGGCAGAGCTACAGAATTTCCAACAACTATAAAAACTTTTTGATAATTCTGTAACCACATTTTGCTCACTTATGCCCGGTTCCTATATAGGTACAAGAAACGAATCGTTTTCCTTACGTCTCGTTAAAATTTGACATTTGCTACGTACAAAATGTGTCAAATTTTAACGAGACGTAAGGAAAACGAATCGTTTCTTGAATATAGGAACCGGGCATTAGGCGAAGATGTTTACCAGTGTATTAGTGACAGGTTGCAAGCCCATCGCTTAACAGTACTACACGCCTTTATTACTTTAGTCGGCTTGTACGACATCCACGGAAAGATACGGAGTGGCACTATTCTAATCCGGCTACCACACGGCACTATACACTAAATATTTTATAGTAGTATAAATATTATAGATTTGAGAATACTTACTTGTAAAACATTAATTCTGCAATTGCTGTCAGCCCCGCAAGAAGCGCCTTTATGGTGTAAAATACAGTCACCGGCGTCATGATCAGTGCTAGAGTTTTAGCAGGTAAGGCAAGCAGCCATAAGGGCATGTAAGATCGAATAGCGTAGACTGGACTGTACTCCCAAGTTTGTAAGCCATTTCCATATACTGTAATAAATTATGTAAGATATTATTATTATTAATCTTCATCAATACCATTCCACATTATGTGTTAAGTATGTCTTTTTATACGAATTAAGTTCTCAAAACTTTTCAGAATGATTTATTAAAACAATCAACGACACGTACAATTATTCGTACGTAACCATGGCATGCGTATTCAATCAGTACAAATCGAACGGAACCAGGTGATTGCTGACAAAACTGAATTGAAACGCCGAATCCAGCTGCGCGAATGAAGACCTTCAATCGCAGCAGCAACAACTGTGTGGAAAATGCAGCAGTGGTTTTTCTTTCGCAGAAATTGATGATCCTAGATACCGAAGTACAACGCGTCGTTTATCATGCTGCTGCCACTGATAAGGCTAATTAAGGGAGCTTGCAGCATTGCATTACGGTATAGTCCTAAGTACCCCTCCCTTGTTCTGAGAGGAACAAAAGACACTTAGGAGTCTTATCATACTAGAAATCGTTTTTTTTAAATAGCATTATCAGGTTTTTCTAATTGAAGCATCGCCAGTTCGTGTTCCTTCATTATTGAAGTGATTTATTATATTATACAGGGTGTTCGGCACATGGACCGTCAATTTTTTTTGGGGTATTGTTGGGGTTATTTGTTATCTTTTCGCCCTTGGACTTAGGGTCATAAGGGTCACGGTTTTGGAGATATGATTTGTTAAATGTTTTTTCTCAAATTTTCCGAAATTCCTCCTTTAAACGTTCGTAACTTTTTTATTAATGCGTGTTACAGAAAAATATGTTGTATTTAAAACTTGTTAATACATGCTAGTTCAAATACTAATAGTATTCTAATTGATAGTCTCAAAGGGACGTACGAGGTTTTTTATTTCACAAATTTACTATTTGTGTGAAAAAAAAACCAACTTCAAAATTCAATTATTAAAAACCTAAATACAATTTTGGGGTTCATTTTATTTTAAAAACTTCTCTAACTAATTACCTTTCTAACGATGTGCTACACATTATTAAAAATTAAAGGAGAATATCCACATTTTCAAAAAAAAGTTCGAGAGCACCTAGATAACTCGTTTCCTAACTCGTGGATAGGCAGAAGTGGCCCGATATCTTGGCCCGCAAGATCTCTAGACCTAACGCCCTTAGACTTTTGTCTGGGGACGGGCAAAAGAACTAGTTTATGTAACGGAAGTGCCTACGCAATTTCTCAAGTATTTTTTAAATAAAACTTCATTTCAATACTTTACAAGTACTGAAGCGAAGTTTTATTTAACAACTAAGGCGCTAGGTCTGGATATCTTGCGGGCCAAGGAATCGGGCCGCTTCTGCCTATCCACCAGTTAGGTAACGAGTTATCTAGGTGCTCTCTAACTTTTCTTTGAAAATGTGGATATTCCCGTTTACTTTTTATTAATGTGTAGCACATCGTTAGAAAGGTAATTAGCTAGAGAACTTTTTAAAACAAAATAAACCCCAAAATTGTATTTAGGTTTTTAATAATTGAATTTTGAAGTTGGATTTTTTTCACACAAACAGTAAATTTGTGAAATAAAAAACCTCGTACGTCCCTTTGAGACTATCAATTAGAATAAAGACTATTAGTATTTGAACTAGCATGTATTAACAAGTTTTAAATACAACATATTTTTCTGTAACACGCATTAATAAAGAAGTTACGAACGTTTAAAGGAGGAATTTCGGAAAATTTGAGAAAAAACATTTAACAAATCGTATCTCCAAAACCGTGACCCTTATGACCCTAAGTCCAAGGGCGAAAAGATAACAAATAACCCCAACAATATCCCAAAAAAAATTGACGGTCCATGTGCCGAACACCCTGTATATCATCTGGTAGTCTTATCGAACTAGGTTTAGTGTCATGAGCTCCCTTACTATAATAACACCAAAAAACAAAAAAAAACCGCCAAGAGCATGTTGTGCCATGCTCAATGAAACTTGAAATCTGTTTTTTATTTTCTATGTAGGGCATGAAATTTTTATGCGCGCCTTTTTTTATTACTCACAGAGAGTATGGTCATCTCCTGAAGGTCTCATTAATGGTGATCGTTATCAACATGAACTTTTCGAAGCAGAAAAAACAAATATATTTGAATATTAACTTTTGTTGTTAAGACGGCGCCGACCGTACGCCGGATTTACAGTGGCGCCCTCATTACTTTTATTGTGTTTTCTAATAAACTAAAGTATTTTCTTGAAATTGGACGAAATGTTTTTGTACTACAAATGAAAACACAAGTTATAGGGTATATCATATAGTGTAATAACAATTCACCTTCGAGTTATCAACTTAACGGAAAAAAGTGGCCGCCTTTTCCCGTTAAGCTGACTACTCAAAGGGTAATTGTTATTAAAGTTTGTTACGTATCCCACAAATTGTGTTTTTACTTGCACTACAAAAATGTATCGTCTGATTGCAAGGAAATTCTTTAGTTAATTAGAAAACAGAATAATAGTAATGAGGGCGCCACTGGACGCTCGGCGTTTGCTCGGTGCAGTCTTAATTATAAAATAAATTCAACATTATCGCCAACTCAATTCAATTGCTGGAGGATCCAAAACTAACAATTGTCTCAAGCTTGATAAAAAAAAATAGAAAAGTTGTGATTAAATTTCACGGGCAACGAAGTTTATTTTAAACAAAAAATGTCCTGAAGAAAAACCCTGGTTAGAGTTCCGTAAAAGTCGTGTCGTGCAGCAGCTGGTAGAAGGAAAAGACGTGGATATGCTGGAGGGTGTCAATAAAAATAGTGCGCACTATTTTAAAGACTTAATTTACCTTCCTGTGATTTCTGTTAACGTAGAAAGGTCATTTAGTAATTTAAAATCGACGTGACGTACTTTCTCCATTCTAAGCGAACCCCATGTTTGTTTTTCATCTAGTATGGAAAAACCAACTTTGTGTGATTACAGTAAAAAATGTAATGAAAAAAAACTAGCATGTAGCTTTAAAAAACTTCTTAGTAGATTCTTGACGTGTAAAAGTGCCCGTACGGCCTACTTACTGAATAAATGTCTTTTATCTTTTTTTTTATAATGATTCTATCCATGTAAGAAACCACTGAAAAAATATTGAAATAATACAACATGATGCGTTTTTCATAACATGGATACGACGCGATAGCCTAGTTGGTAGTGACCCTGTCTACGAAGCTAGAGGTCCTGGGTTCAAATCCCGGTAAGGGCAGATATTTGTGTGATGAGCGCAAATATTTGTTCCTGAGTCATGGATGTTTTCTATGTATTTAAGTATAAATTTCTCTATATAAGTATTTATATCGTTGTCTAGTACCCATAGTACAAGCCTAGAGCTTAGTTTGGGACTAGGTCAATTGGTGTGATTGGTGTGTAATTGGTGTGGTGTCAAGTCCCATGATATTATTATTATAAGGAATATTCAGTTCGTTTTGGTCAGTATTGAAACTGTATATAAACTGGTGTGTATTTTTGTCAGCAATATCAAGACATATCAACATCATGTTTAGAATTTAATTACAAAATGCTATAAAATAATGTTGTTGCTGATGATATTGGCATGCTGGGCGCCCGGTGAAATATATAATTTGTGTTTTAACAGAATTCTGCCTTTGAGTACGTTAGGAATAGGCTGGGGATCGTACCAACAGCCTACAAAAATGCACGTGTGATGTTCTGGCGTTCTTTTTAAAACGATCATGTCACAGCAGAATTACCGTTCTTAATTGATCACAGTACTTTCACAATGCCATTGATTTGTTCCGCCAACGTTGAGACACTGACAATTGACAAGATTTAATATTTTCAAGACTTTAATTTTATTCGTTTTATAGATACTGTTTGGAAGGAGGAAGACACTAATAGTTTTAAATTTTCTCTAGAATGAATAATTATTTTATTATTAATTTATTAAGATGTACTTATTCTAAAAGGGCGTAACTTCATTTCTACGACACAATTGACATATTACGTTAGTCCAATCTGTATGTAAAAAAGTATCATGTCAACCGATAATTCTCTAACGCGGACTTGCGCGGACCAGAGTTAGCCCTTAACCCAGAGTTAAGCGTCTACTTTTGTACGTGGTTTGCCGCCTAACCTCGGGTTAAGACGCTAACTCCGGTCCACGCAAGTGGGCCTAAGGGCCACTTGCACGAAAAGTTTAACCCTGGGTTAAGACACTAACTCGAGTTAGTAGACGTCAGATTCATACGATAACTGTCATTTTAACTCGAGTAAAATAAATAAATAAATAAATAAATTACGGGCCACTTGGGCGGACTTGCGCGGACCAGTTAGCCCTTAACCCAGAGTTAAGCGTCTACTTTTGTACGTAGTTTGCCGCCTAACCTCGGGTTAAGACGCTAACTCTGGTCCACGCAAGTGGGCGTAACTCGAGTTAAAATGACAGTTTTCGTATGAATCTGACGTCTACTAACTCGAGTTAGTGCCTTAACCCAGGGTTAAATTCTGCGTGCAAGTGGCCCTAAGTATCAATCCATCTGTCAATAGTGTCAATGTAAAATTTGAAGTATGACAGCTTTTTTTCTCGTGGTAAAGGCAATGGTATTATATCTATTCAGGCATAGTATTGGTAAAACTCGATATTTTTAATAACTTACTTGTAATTTTGTAAATAAAGAAAAATAAATCTAAATAAATATTTTGCCGTGTTCAGGAGGTAAAACCCTTTCGATTGGTATAGTAATTTGCAGGTGTCACCAAAATGAAATGTTGTCAATTGCTTTTCTAATCTTATTATCCTTCCGTCATGATCAGAGATCGGACAAATTTGCGTCATTGCTCGCAATATGGACATGACTCCAAAATTAATCAAAATGTTAATTAATTAATAATTTCTTGAAATAAAATTTGAATTTCCAGAGACAAACGTTTATACGTGCTTATAGCTGTTATTAGAAAAATGTTATTTAAAGTGGTTATCATTTTCAACAATATATTTTTATATAATAAAGAAGTTACGATATTAAACTGACACGATTATTTACAGTAGAAATAATACCCAACAACTACTACATGGTAAATATACTGCTATGATTATTATTTTTGACGAAGAAGTTTTCTAGTTCTATAGATATAAAACCTCCGTCAATTTACTTTTTCTTAATAATATATATATTTGGCAACTATCAATGTCAAAATATATATTATTTTGACATTGATAGTTGCCAAATTACAGTCGTAATTGCCGTACCTAAATTACCTACGTACCGTACCTAAACGGCAGCAAAATAAAAAAATTGCATTTTCTTTACTGATGGGTACTGAATATCGCCAGTTTGAAAATGAATTAATGGCGAAAATAGAAATTAATATAATACGACGTGAAAATGGTATATAAATGGGTATTTATAGTGATATAAATTAAAACAAGTATACAGATACTAAATTAAATCCTTGACAGAAATCCCGATTTTGAGGTTATCGCTGACAACTTAGAACAGAAAATAAACTCTGAATTATACTGGAATAATAATATTCCTATAAAACTTCTTAAGTTTGCTCCATTAACATCAGTGGATTGCGAGCGGAGTTTTTCAGCACTTAAATATATTTTTGATGTAAAAAGAAATAGACTGACTGCAGAAAACTTGGAAAAAATACTGATTATTTTCTTTAATAAATCTATACTTTAATAAACTTTTGTATTTATTGACTAGGAATCAAATTATATGTTAAGTAATAAATTAATTACTTAAATGATTACTTATTTGATTAATTTTGGAGTCATGTCCACATTATTGCGAGCAATGACGCAAATTTGTCCGATCTCTGGTCATGATTGTCACGGGTACTTCAAATTAAAGTAGATTACCTACATATCTTTCTATTTAATACTCTTTATGATTGTTAATGTCTTTAATGACTAGCAACTGTCACATTATTATGACATACCATTAAAATATTAATTATTCTACGATACGACTGCTTAAATAAAAGGATTTTCGCGAAAGCGAGAGCCCTGAAATTTTAATGTTTGCAAAAAGAGTCATGGAAGAGTTTACGCCCATCCAGCAAATTTTTGATGCTTGCATGATACCACTTGCATGCTTGACAAAGGAGTTCAATTTGTTCAAAATTTACCATCATTCGAGCCAAAAAAGTCAGGATTGTACAATTTAAGAAAACGGTCTAACAAGATAACAAAGCTTAAATTTACATCATTGAAAGAAGTGGAAATACCTAAACGATTCAAGCCAAATCTGTTAAATGAAGTAAATGATGGAATGTTAATATTTGTGAGCCGTAATATCAGAAGTGTATTACAAAGGGCTAAAATAATTCTGGGCGATGGAACTTTTAAAATTGTACGACATCCCTTTAAACAGCTTTATACATTTCACGCCGACTTAGGCAGCACTTCTGAAACTAATATTATAGTGCCTCTTGTTTATGCTATCTTGCCGAACAAAACACAAGAAACGTACGAAAAGCTTTTACAGATGCTGAAACACAATCTACCGCTTTGGAACCCATCTCTGTTCAAAATCGATTTTGAAATCGCCATGCATAATGCAATAAGCAAAATATATCCAGATAGTCAAATAACGGGCTGCTATTTTCATTATGCACAAGCTATCAAAAAGAAAGCTCGGGAAATAAAAAAATATCAAACCAAGACGGGGAAAATATTAATAAAATATTGTAAGGCTTAGCCAAACGTACAATAGTGAAAGGGACAAGATGTTTAATAATTACGTTAATCTTAAATAACCTAAATCTAGATATATATCTATATGTATACAGAGCTAGATCTTAGCTAAATAATGTAATACATTACCAAAGAGATAGATGCACACTCATATTTAGCACATCTTCCTGAGGAATTAATAGTTGAAGGTTGGTTGTCAATTGTGACTATGCTGCCGAACAATTGCAAAAGCAATGAATTTATAGATTATTTTATGGATCTGTGATTGTTTAATGACACAGTTACCAGTTTCAGTTGTTTCAATGAACGCCATGTAACAACTAACGCAATAGAAGGCTGTCATAGCCGCTTAAATACAAAAAATCCGAAGAAAGCCAGTCTATTGAGACTAATGCATGGTATAAATGCCGAAATAAAAATAAACAACAAAAAACCGGAGAAAAATTGATGTCTAAGTACGACAAAAGAGAACACGCATAATAAAATTATTGCAAAACGGTTAAATTACCCTAAAAACATGCTGAAAAAAGTTAAGCATGGTGTGGAAAAATATGTCTCTAAATATATTTGTTTGTCGTGTTAGTGAAGTTATACAGTGTGTCCCTGGATAAAGTGCACAAACGAATAGGGATGAAACTAGACACAATTTTATCGACAAAAAAAATAATAAAAAAAAATTACCACCTTTATTTATTTTTTTATGATTTTTTAAAAAAGTCATAGTACGCAGAGGACGACCTCATCGGAACAAATCAAGATATTTTGGCTCCTGTGGGCTCTATTGATTTGAAACAAACGGAATTATAATCACAAAAGTTTATTTGTGTCAATGAAAATAGAAAAAAATGAGAAAAAATGACATAAACCCTAAAAATAATGACTTTTCCTATGAATTTTGTGTTTTTTTTTCTCGAATTTTTAGTATTTACTCGATTTACTCAAAATTATGCCCATCTTACGTCATGTTATTTTTACCAGTAATGGTTGTGTATCTCATTGCCTTTTATTTAAAAAAATAACCAAGTGTCTCGCACAATTACAAGATCCTTAATGAGCGGCCAAACAAAGACATTGCGTTTACACTTAATTAGGTAGCCGCTCAGGTTGAAACCCTTAATGGAGGATTAGGATTACATTTTGGGTATGGGATTATAAAATCAAACGAATTATGGAATTTCATAATTACTTATTTAATGTAATAACTGTTCAAAATGCCCACCCCGCTCTTGCAAACACAATCCTGCACGTACTGCTATTTGTTGAGTTGCTCGACGTATCATTTCCGGGTTATTTTTTATGTAATTTACACAATGGACAATTCTGCCACGCAATTCCTCTTCTGTGTTGATAGGGACGCTGTATACCCTCTGTTTCATTGTGCCCCAAAGGAAATAATCCAGTGGTGTCATGTCTGGTGAGCGTGCTGGCCACGCCACTGGCCCTTGTCGGCCAATCCAACGATTAGCATAAGAGGCGTTGAGAAATCCCCTTACGTCAAGAGCGTAATGGGCCGGGCATCCATCCATTTGTAAATACATTGTTCTTCTAGTCTCCAAGGGCACATCCTCCAATTCAAGGGGCAGATCTTCTCTCAAAAGTTCTAAAAATCTGGGACCGTTCAAAGTTCTGGGGAGAAAAATAGGGCCAATGAACATGTCACCAATTAGTCCAGCCCACAGATTTATCGAAAACTGCACTTGAAATTTTGACGACCTTTTGAGGTGAGGATTTTCTCCCTTGGGGTTCCATTCATGTAGATTCCTGCAGTTTGTGATCCCATGTCGTGTAAACTGACTCTCATCCATCCACATAATTTTTTGGGTGAATTCAGGATCGTTCCTGATCTGCCGTTGAATCCAAGAAGACAGCACACATCTTGGTACCCTGTCTACGTCGTCGTGTAGATGTTGAACTCGTTGGTAGTGGTATGGGTGAAGACCTTCTTTTTTAAAAATCCGCCAAACCGATGATTTTGAAACTCCATGCTGCAAGGCCAACCGCCGAATACTGGTCGTCGGATCAGCAAATAAACTTCTTAGTATGGCTTCCTCAACAGCTCCATCAATCACTACTCCTGCTTGTTCTCGGCGATCTCGATCCAATCGAAGTCCATTCGACAATCGTCTGTGAAGTTCTTGAAAATTACGAGCAGACGGTACAGGTTCCTGTTCCTGTTCGGGAATGCTGCCATGTATAATAAACGAGCAGCTCTGGCATTACCTCTCGCCATTCCATAATAAAAGTGGATGTCGGCGAGATCTCTGTGCGTGAACTCACTTAAACGGGGCATTTTATGAAATCCTGATAGTAGAAGTAGTTGTAACTGAGAATAAGTAACGACGAATGATTCGAAGTAACTGATGAACTAAACCTTATCTTATCACTATTTATGCTAATCCTAACATGTATTCTCCGCCCCACCCCAAATAAAATTCAATAAAGAGTAAGGACAATAATCTACCTGGGCGACAACCTAATTAAGCGTAATCATTATGTCATTGTTTGGCCACTCATTAATAATCTTATAATTGTGCAAGAAACCCAAAATGTTATCCTAATCCTCCATTAAGGGTTTCAACCTGAGCGGCTACCTAATTAAGTGTAAACGCAATGTCTTTGTTTGGCCGCTCATTAAGGATCTTGTAATTGTGCGAGACACTTGGTTATTTTTTAAAATAAAAGGCAATGAGATACACAACCATTACTGGTAAAAATAACATGAGGTAAGATGGGCATAATTTTGAGTAAATCGAGTAAATACTAAAAATTCGAGAAAAAAAAACACAAAATTCATAGGAAAAGTCATTATTTTTAGGGTTTATGTCATTTTTTCTCATTTTTTTCTATTTTCATTGACACAAATAAACTTTTGTGATTATAATTCCGTTTGTTTCAAATCAATAGAGCCCACAGGAGCCAAAATATCTTGATTTGTTCCGATGAGGTCCTCTGCGTACTATGACTTTTTTTAAAAAATCATAAAAAATAAATAAAGGTGGTAATTTTTTTTTATTATTTTTTTTGTCGATAAAATTGTGTCTAGTTTCATCCCTATTCGTTTGTGCACTTTATCCAGGGACACACTGTATACTGTCTTAAGTTAACCGTTAATTTTGTTCATTGTTGTAGGTAAATAAACTTTAAAACCGTATACCTTTACAACCCCTTTTATTTGATGACATATCTCATACAATATCGTTTGCAATTTTATTTCATTTCTAATTTACTACACAAACATTAAGTCAGCCCCTTGATTAAAATTCACTAAATTATGTACTATCAGCCCAATGGAACACTAACCCACCATAGAACGGTGTCACAGTGACATTATGAAACAATTTGTTTGACACTTCTTACAACTTGAATCATAACGTCACTCATAATGACACAGTTCTATCGTGGGTCAGGGTTCCATTGGGTTCAAGTACATCCATATGTCAACATTTATTTTCAGGATTTCTTTTATAGCATTTTGTAATGAAATTCTAAACATGAGACAGTCTTAATATTGCTGACAAAAGTACACACCAGTTTATATTCAGTTCGTTTTGGTCAAACTGAATATAAATCTAAGTACACATTCGTCACTAGTGCAGAATGTGACCTAATAATGTAAAATTGCGTTTTTGTGAGAGTGGCGAATGTATCCTGGATCGATATCTCAGGGACACCACACAAGTAACTCAACTTAAGTGACAAGTTTATTAAATACGTAGATATTAAGGCGGACTTGCGCGGACCAGAGTTAGCCCTTAACCCAGAGTTAAGCGTCTACTTTTGTACGTGGTTTGCCGCCTAACCTCGGGTTAAGACGCTAACTCTGGTCCACGCAAGTGGGCTTAAGGTATTTTTGACGCCGTGGGGAATTGTTTAGGATAGCGAGATTCAGGTCTGTAGTGATCACCTGATAAGGACTTATATACCTTTACATTTATCTGAATTATTTTCATTGCTAATAATGGATTGTTTATGTCCATGGAAAGTATATAATTATTATATAGATGTTATAAAGTTTTACATTTTTATTATAATAACTGAGTAGTTACCTAAATTGTTAGCGATTTAGTTCTAACAATTGGTTATGTGTGCCTATATGTAGACTAAATTACTAGACCATGTGTGTTGCTAGCAATGTGGCTATGAATGCCCATATTATTCAATTCTAATAAGCTATGAGTGCCGAAAGATATGAACTTTGCTAATGGGCTAGGTACGTCCATGTGATTTAGTTCTAACAATAGGTTACCTGTGTATGCCTATATACAGGGTGTTTGGCACTCGGGTGTAGGCGTTTTACGGGATGATAGTAAGGGTCATTCTGAACATTTTTGAGCACATTTACTATTATGCCAAGTGTCACGGTTTCCGAGATATTGATCATTTTAATAGGATTTTTTGTAATTTTTACTTATGTCCGTGATACGAAGAATCCCGTAAAACGCCTACACCCGAGTGCCAAACACCCTGTATAGACTAGATTACTTGACCATGTCAGTTTTTTGCAATGTTTCTCAGTATGTCCATGTAATTTTGTTTTAATAACTGTGTCACTAGTATGCGACTACGACTACATGTCCATGGGAATCAAATTTTGTAATATTTCTATATGTAATTTAATTTGACTACTTTAAATCTCTTCGCTGTGAGGGTGATTATGGTTGATCCGAAAACATATAGGTACATAGATGATATGCTTATATTAATTATTATTATTGTAATTTTTTCATGTTAACACACTATGTTGTTTTCTTTGAAGGACTAATATGTTCAAAAGTTGTGTGAATCAAATTTCATGATTGTTACCCCTTTTGTGTTCATTTGTATCTAAATTGTTTTTTGGAGGTGATGTCATCAAAAGATGAAGCAGCCAGTGAGACGCGCCGTGGGCGTATTTAAAACCGGTTGAAAAGCAGGAGAGTACAGACTCCATCAACTGGCCGGATGATGTCCGGGAACCAGCTCTGCGGCAACGTGAACTGTTGAAGAAGTGGAGAAGCCCGCAGGGTCCAGTATGCCGCTTCCCTCCAGCATGCCGCTTCCCTTCAGCATGCCGTTTCCCACCCTGGCGTCGTCTGAAGCTAAGCTACGGTCGACAGTGCCGTCAGGTCTTAGAGTAAACGAGGTGCTAGAAATCTTTTATAAATTGCAGAATGAAAAAAAAAGCCAAAAATAATAACTACAATAATAATCAATTAAATAATGTAATACCAGAGTTCGACCCATCCGGTAAATAAACGCAAAATATTAAATACTAAGTATAAAATATTGCTAGTATTATTCGACATTCCGCGAATAGTCATCTAAAATAAACTTTTATCGAACAAAAAAACTAACGAGTTAAAAATAATCATTTTTTAAAATTTTTTCCCTAATAAAACAATACCCAATATCAATTATTATCTGTAATATGTGACTGTGCCTATCATATTCATGAAATTAAATTAGTTAGGCATTTTAATTAATATTTAAAAACAAAACGGGGTATTCCCTGTAAACTATGTACAAGAAAAGGGTTACCACTTGCCAGCATTTAAAAATTGAAAATTAAATTTACTACATATATGTAGGTATGTATAACATGAAACATATTTCTTTAATTTTATTGTTTTCTTTTGCTCACAACCTTAGAAGAAATTAGAAATATTTTTAATGTGTTTAATGTTTTTTTATGTCGAATAGTAATGTCGAGTTATTTGACTATTCGCCAAAGTGAATGGCGATTAATCGGTATTCGACTATTCGCTATAACGGCTTCGGCTGATATTGTACAACACGCAAAATGCTAACTGCACGCATAATGTGCAAACAGTCAAAATGTACATACGCAAAATCAACATCATGACAAATGTACAGTACGCGAAATGTACAGTACGCAGAATGTACTTACGCTGAAAGCACATAAAGCAAAATGTGTAAAAAGAAAAATACGTATTTCGCGAATTGTTCAATGCAAAATGCATAATTCGCAAAATGTTACAAAAGCAAAATGCTTAATCGCCAAACGTACATTATGAAAATGTACAAAACGTAAAATGTAAAAAACGCAAAAAGAGGGTATTGTAAGTTTGACATGTGTATCTATGTGTGGATAGTAGCTCCTAAACGGATAGACCAATTGAGATGCGGTTTGTTTTCTTTTGAAAGCCTAGCTGGTTTGATTGGAAATGTTCTTAGCTAAGTTTCATCAAAATCGGTCAATCAAGAGCTAGCTAGGTAGGTTAAGTTATGTTATTTTATTTTAATTCAATAATAGATAGTGTAAAGATTCTTATTTTTTTCGAAAATGCCTTTGTTATACACCTGTTATAAGAACTCTTTCCTTATCATTATCACTTACTTACATAATACATTTTGCGTATTGTTCATTTTGCGTGTTGTTATTTTTTCGTATAGTAAATTTTGCGTATTGCTCATTCTAACTTTGCACATTTTGCCACTATCGCGTGGAGTTCATTTTGCGTATTGTACAATTATCATATGTACATTTAATTGTATGTACATTTTGCGTACTTTACATTTCGCGTACTGTACATTTGTCATGATGTTGATTTTGCGTATGTACATTTTGACTGTTTGCACATTATGCGTGTAGTTAGCATTTTGCGTGTTGTACATTATCAGCCGAAGCCGCTATAACCAATATTCGCGGCAACTCTAGTCTCCATCATCAGACCAGCTCGATGGTACTATATTATTGTATTGTCATCAGAACTAAAGGCGTATGCAAATTTTCAGCTTCATCGGAAACCGGGAAGTGGGTCAAACTAAACTTGCGAGATTTAACCCTTATATACATACATATATTGCAAGTTAAATAAAAGTTTTTTAAAAAAGTATAGAGAGAGGTCAGATGGGTGTTTGGGGATAGTGTGATAACCTAGACTAAGACTTGACTGAATTTTAGAATATTAATACAAGCTTTGTTGAGAGAAAGTGCAGTATTATTTACATATTCACCAACCTTTATAATTCATAAAACTTGTGTATTCGTTTTTTTGTCAACCATACTTTGCTATCAATACAGCACATTGATAACGATCACTACTCATTGGACAATCTCTAAAGAACTAGCAAACCTTTACCATTCTATCATCATTTTAATGAATGTGCTATAAAGGTATAAAATGGCCTAATGTGCCTCTGAGGATCTTTTGAGCCATAGTAGAAAAGCCCACAAATTGTAGGGTTTATTCCAGAGTCAAGAATAATATTTAAAAGTAAAAAACATACCAACAATTCATTAACAGTTAAAAAATTCTAATTTATTTCTATTGCCTTTTAACCTGGTTATATGGACACAAAAAAAATGCTGATTCTAATTATGTTTGGTAACCAGTGATCGTACTTTTTCCAGCATTTTTGGTGCAGTGCTAAGGTTGTCAATAGTGGCCAATATGAAATTGTTTGAACCAAGAATCAAATAAAAACAAAAATTCATAATAAAATAGCGTATTAAACGAATCGAAAATACAGAAAATATTCTCAGAACATGTTAAGCCTAACCCAATATGGATAATGAAACGAAGGGTTAATTTACTACGAGTACCTATATGAGAAAAGGTAACACAGTTGCAATAAATCCTTATCTCAGGTTATATATAGTTCATATTTATTATTAGGAATTGATATACTAACTATACATAAGCATAGACAGTATAATGCGTACATAATGGCAGTGCAATATATAAGTCATTTTGTTTCTTCACTAACATCCCAGTAATAAATGTTATACACAATTATAATCACTGATTAAGTAAAAAAAATAGTGTTTCATTTTCAATGATATCATAATATTACATAATTTTAAACAACAATCATACTATACGGGTGAGGACCAAAAAGTTGGACCACAGTTAAGCGCAGTTAACAAACGATGATGACGAAAAAAGTTCCTTTGTGCGACGAAAAGTATCCCTACAATTGTATGGCTAATTTTCGTGTCACAACGAGTTTCATAGACATTTTTATTGATTGAATTAGCTTGGACAACTTTTTGGTCCTTACCCATACACGTCGACAACCCTAGGTCGCTGTCGTGTGTCATTTGACGTCATCGCACCAAGAATGCTGGAAAAAGTACGATCGCTGGTGGTAACTCAATATGCCCCAAATAGTTCCATTAACCAAAAGGCAATTTACGCATCAAATGCATTTCAAATATCTTAAAAAACCTTCTTAGCCGTAGATCAATTACAAAGAAGATCAATAATATAATGTAAGTGACTTACCAAGGTAATGCAATGGTTCCCAATAATTGAAAGTCTCATCACAATCAGATATATGGCCATAATAGGAAGACAATAGGCGAGCAGCAAGCAACAATGTTAATGCCACAGCACCACCAGGATATGCAATACTACGTAGATCTGATGGCGCATTTGTAACAAGAATTTCTCTGAAATTGTACCCAAGTAAATTTATATTAAGGTAAACAAAACAATAGTATCCACAAAGGCAGTACTAAATAGAAAGTTATCAAACAGCAGGGTCACAAAAATCATTTAATATAAGAATTTGTTACCTGTAATCGTTATTAAATGAAACTATTGAACATCAGAGCGGTGTTTATTTCACACTTTTTATCAAGCGATTGAAGCGATGGAGGAAGTACATAACCTAACCTAACGTAACCTAACGCTGTAGCGAAAACAAAATTAATACATAAACATGTCTAGTGAGCAACATACTACAATGACCGTAAGAATTACCTTTCGCTAGTCTTCAATGCTCGCTTTCCTTTAATGCTAGATGATCTTTTGGCGGCATTTTTGTTATGAATTGTTCTTTGGCGCAATGATAACGGCATTAGATAGTTTAGATACTAATGATGCTAGACAGATTAATCACAGCAAATTAAGTTTACCAATTAAGTTGCGAGTAAATACAGCATTAGTAAACTTCCTTAAAAGGAAATAAACTGTATAATGTGCCTACTAAAAATAAAGATTAATTCACCAATTCACCACCACCACATCGGTCATCGCATTGTCAGTCAAGCATTAGCAAGTGTCAAAAGAAGTCATAAGGCTGTTTTACATTCGCGGCGTGAATCGCGTGTATAGTCAGGATAAAAAAGGTTCGTCACTTTTGGTCCTTAACAGCATTGAAATAGAGTCGAAAAGTGACGAACCTTTTTTACCCTGACTGTTTTATTCTTGACTCTACCTACATTCGCTTTGTTTTTTTTTTACTTTATATCTTCGCCGTGTCCGTCCGTCCGTCCGCAGCCTAGCTCAGAGACCCTTAGGGCCTGTTGTTTGATCAGTACTTAAACTAACTAATTGTTAAAATTCGAAAAAGGAATTGAAATTTTGACAGATTTCCTTGAGATTCCTTCAAATTTTCGATTCCTTTTTCAAATTATAACAATTAGTTAGTTTAACTAGGTACTGATCAAACAACAGGGCCTTAGCAAAGTTTTTGTGTTTGTCGTAACGGCTTCGGAACCCAACATGGCCCGACATGTTTTGATAGGGATGACGCTACAGTGTTGCCACTTTTTAATTACAAGATTTTTTTGCCACACTATCTAGTTTGCGCGCTCGACGATATAATAATTATGTCTAAAATTAAAAGTAAAAAAGAAACGAAGGAAACGAAAATGGTGGATGACGAGTAAGTATTCATCGTAATATCGTAATAGAACAAGGTTTGTAATACTTTGTTCAGTATTGGGCTCTATTAGGCTGATGCTTTATAAAAGTTACGACGCGCGAATGTGGCTCTTTGACACCGTCCAAAAAACCGTCAAAAAGTGGCTAACGGCGCGAACCCGCGAAAAATATGCGAATCGGCTCCACATTTTATGTTATAGCTCGGCTCCACATCCACGTTCACGCATGGACATTCACGTTCACGTCAAATCCAATGAGCCATAGAAAACATAAGGCGAGTATAAAAACGGCTAAAAGAAATATAGTCTTTGCACCGCACCTGTTACAAATGCCCTTCGTTAAAAAGAAGTCTTCTAGAGTCTGTCTAATGAAAGCTGAACCCGGCTATTATTTAAACCCGGCTATAAAAAGTCATTTTGACATTGAAAATTAGTCGTTGTTGTTGAATCCACAGATTATAGGATATGTCTAAAGAGTTGAATCTATGTTGGAGTGTCAAGTTGAAGAGTTAGGGTGCGGCTCCATTGAGGCGGAGATGAGCGGAGCGGAGCGGAGCTGTGCCAATATTAACCAATAGAAGGCGCATGCGGTCACGTCGAGCGCGCCTTGCGCACGTTAGTTTAGTTTAGATTCTTATTTCTTATTTAGGAAACTTACTAGATTGCCATAAAGACGCTCTGGTGACGACAGCACGTGTTTGTGACGGACCTGCGAAATTTTGTGGCCTAGTGCTATTAATTTTGTGTTTTGTTGTGTTATTGTGCTTCATCGGTCATCAGTAAGTGTTTTAATCCACTTTCGTAGGCTGCTAACCTTGCAATGTCGCATATACCGCCAAAGCCTCCAGACATAACCTCCAATAGAGAGCCGTCTTCCGGGGATCCTCCGAATGTCGTGGCGCTTGACGCGATTACGGAGGATTCGATGGATTCTGATCCCTCTCGGAGGGCAGCCAAGAGATCTTTTGAGCCGGGGGGCTCCCAACCTCCCACGAAGTTGGGGAGTAGGGCGCCGTCCGACTCATTAGTTAATTTGTTCGAACACCCTAACTTAAAAGAGGGAAAGAAATACACGTCCACTGACAAAGGACCTTTCCTTGTTTACGTGCCCAGGACAGAATCCCAACCTTCCTCTGGTACAACCCTTAACCCAATTAAATTTGGGCAAGTGATGGTCAACTCGCGAGTACAAAACATCTCCCGCGAGTGGATTAAAAAGATAGGGCGAAATCGCGTAAGCATCGACTTTAATTCTGCATAATCAGCGAATTCCTTCCTTTTAAGCCCTCTACTGGCGGCAAATAAATTCGAGGCTATTATCCCCACCTTTAATATCATCCGCATGGGAATAGTTAGTGTCCCCACCGATCTTTCACTAGATGAATTTGCACGGGATGTCGAACTTCCTTCGGGCTGCGGAGGAATTCTTAAAGCCAGAAGACTCAACCGGAAGGTACATACGGTAGATGGCATAAAATGGGGTCCTACTGGGACAGTTGTCATCACATTTAGCGGACAAGTTCTTCCAGCGAGGATCTACTGCTGTTACACGTCATTGCCGGTTGAAATGTACCTACTACCTACGATACAGTGTCACAGCTGTTGTAAATTCGGACATATTGCGGATCAATGCCGATCGAAACCCGAGTGCTTTAAATGTACATAAGAACACACAGGTAAAACCTGTGATGCTTCAGAAGACCTGATATTGTGCTTGTTCTGCTCGGGCAAGCACTTTACCACAAGTAAGACTTGCCCAGATCATACACGCCAAAAGACCATCAAGGATACTATGGCTCAAGAAAATATTTCTTATTCTCAAGCATGTGATAGGTTCCCCCCGGTGAAAAGGTCCTATGCAGATGTCGCACAGAGTTATCATAATTCTCAGAATGTTCCTATCCCCACACAGACACAACACTCTGCCTCTCCTCATTCTCAAAGGATTTCCTATAGAAAAACAGTTTATATTTCAAGATCCCCGCGTCAGCCCTTAGCACAGGGCTACGATCGTGTCGCATACAATGAAATAATCGGAGATCGAGAACCTCCTCCCCCAAGAAATGGGGTTGCTCTCGTTCCCATCCTATCCTCTCCCAGCCTCCATTCAAACTACTTCCAGCAGTGACAACTTACTGGATGTTCTTATGTCCCTGCCGATCAATATGTTCAGCAAGATGGACGATTTCCCCCTACCGCCCAACGTTGCCATTAATCTTTCTGAATTTATTAAAATAATTAACATTCCATCTCATACAATGGAATTGCCACAGTATTCGCTCTAAGCAACATGAAATTCTACAAATGGCTGCCTCATATGATCCTGTTGCTTTTGCCATTTCGGAGACCTGGTTGGTCCCAGGATCCCGATTTCGGGATAAAATGGGTTTTAAGACCTAGTTATACACTCTGCTTTTCACTTCGATTACGAGGAAATAAAACAGTGATAATGTAAAAAAACTTTAATTAAAATATAAATTGAAATTTGAACAATTCTGTATATTATATGTTATGGTTTTTCCGGGCATATTTACAGTATTTGTTTGAATTTGTGACGATGATGTAGATGGAGTATTATGAGAGGAAGATGGCTCTGGATTTAAGGGCATAGGATCCGAAGGCTGAGGATGTGCTTGAGCTCTTAATGTAGATGGGCAAGGCTGGGGATGTGCTTGAAACATACCATCTCTTGATGTAGAAGGGCCAGGCTCATTTAGGACTAAATTAATTGCCTCTGTAATACGATCAGTAATCTTGCACTTATTTTCCACGGAATCCTCTATATACCCCTCAGCAAAGTCAGCAACCTGGTCCGACTTCCAGCCGCCATGTCGCTTCAACATTGTTATGTTGGCACCTGAATCGGCTAAGAGGGTGGCTGATGTCCTACGAAAACAATGGCCCGTATAAGTTTCTGGGTGTTCTAAATTCAGAAAAGTTGCAATTTGTTTGGGTAGGTAATCCTGCAAATTTGTTACGTCCAATAACCTGCTTCGTACACTTTCCGTTTTGATAATTTAGGAAGAATCTATTTGTTGACACATTTTGAGAGCGTATTAGGGCTTGGTACTTTTTCACTATATTCAAGTATTCTCCTTTGACGACGAATGTTCGTTCACGGTTTGTTTTCGTATTAGGTAGATTTATTGCTTGCAATTGCATGTCCGTCTTAACGTCATCCACGGTAATATTGGCAAGTTCTATGCCTCGGCACGCACCTGACGCACCCTTTATACCAAATACTAGCGACCCGCCCTCGCTTCGCTTCGGTTTATGTGAGTTTTCGGTAACACCCGTACATAAAACAAAGTTTATTATACATGAAAACCTTCCTCTTGAATCACTCTATCTATTAAAAAAAACCGCATCAAAATCCGTTGCGTAGTTTTAAAGATCTAAGCATACATAGGGACAGACAGCGGGAAGCGACTTTGTTTTATAATATGTACCGTAAAACCTTACAACTTTGCCCTTTGAACATAACTTTGCCCTAGTCGTCACTTTTGAATATAACCGAAATAAATCAAAAAATATCAAACGCACACCTTATTTTCAATCTGTGGTAGAAAGTTAAACATATCGCTGGCAAGACCGAGTAACGGCTGACCCCCCACCATGCTTTAGTCACTCGTCAGACGGCTGCGAACACAGTAGTGTATTTTGGTGGGCCAAAAAGTGCGAAAAAACTTCTGTGGTAAATTCACCTACGACGTCCCAACAGGTATGTACTTTTGACTGTTATAACTCTATAGTTAGTAATCGCTACAGACAAAAACTCAACACTGTATCTCAATTAATTTCTGAGTTATGGCGGTGGGCAATGTTATATGCTAATTCCGGGAGTGCTGCTCGCAACATTGCCCAGCACAATTTCACCGTTAGGGTTGTCACTCAAGACGTGATAACGGAATTAAAAGGACAACTATATGCATATCTGAATTTTGACTTTTTACTTAGACTAACTTACTTTTTATGCACTAAATATGGCGTCTCTTGTGCATTAACCAACCGAGAGCTTGGACCAACAAGTTTAGTCTTGTCCAATATAAGCAGGTATTTTTTTTTATTTCAAATTGGTAACAATTATCTGTTCAAAGGAACAACCATTTTTAAATCAGGTTGTCACTCGGCAAAGTGGCGATATAATTTGACTCGTGCTGAAGCTGTTAACAATAGCCTTTATACCTCGGACCTTTTATCATCTGAGCTATGGGGCCATAAAACCCTATATTTTAAAAGATGCTTACAGCTAAGATTAGACTTTCTTAATTTATACAGACTTAACACATTACCCTCCTTTAGGTTTCGACTAAGTCGCGTAAAATCAAAAATTGACAACCCTAATTCACTTTCATTTTTGTATGAAGGTGTCACAAAATCGATTCACAACTTTGCCCACCGAATTTAGGTGGAGAATCCGACGTCAAAAAAGACTTTTAATTATATGGAATGAGGTCATGGACAATATATATTATAGGTTTTTAAGGACCTGATGATAAAGTCGTCGATGCCAAAGTTATTAGCGTTTATACAAAAGTGGGCAATGTTGGAAAAAAGTTTTTTTTTTGGCCCGCATCTTTGAGAGGCATTTTCACCAATAAAAAGGCGTATTTTTGTATTCTATTCATAACAGACACCAAGAACAGAGTCCAAAGGTGTTATTAGTACAGACTTTTAATTCAAAAAGTTATTATAAACGTGAAAAAAATAGCAATAATTGCAAAAAGCGGGCAAAGTTGTATGGTTTTACGGTAGTGATAAGTGCCACCTGAAACAAAAACAGTTATTACAATTATAACTTGGCGTATTTTCGTACAAATATATGCGTGAATCAAAAACATTTTCATCATGAAATTAGAATTATCAGTAATGAAAGATAGGGTGCGTCAGTGCAATGATAAATTAGATTCAAGTAGGATAGCGTATGATTTAAATACTCAGAAACTCGATGCTGAGATAAGTAAGTTAAAGGACCAGCTTGAAGTTACTTCTTTAAAGTATGTAACCACTCAGAAAGAAGTCAAGGAGCATATTCAGGCTTTCACTCAATTGGTAGAAGAAAGTAGATTAAATGAAGAGCGTTTTAACTCTCTAATTAACAGTGGTTATGGTAATTGTGATAGATTACAAGCTTCACCAACTATTGTGATTCAGCCAGATATGGCTCTTGATACTTCTAAGGAGTCCCCTAGACAAATTTTAAGTAGGACTAAAACTATTGTTTATTCCGGCCAACTTGGATCTGGACTAGGTTTACTGTTAAATAATAAATTAAAACAAAAGGTTTCAAATTACTGTTACCATAATTCAACTCTAATGCAATTAAGTGATTTACTTTTAAAAGGAAGTTTTGACAAGACCACCACTTTGGTAATTTTGGTAGGTAATAGTCTTAGTGTGGATAAGTCCAGTGTTGATAAATTAATGTCAACACTTAATATAATTGAAGGTAGGGGCATAGGTAAAATAATATTGTGTGCGCTACCATACTCACACAGTATGCCATATAGTCATATAATAAAATAGCTCACTTTAATTCTATGATGTATAATGCTATATGCTGCAATTAAAAATAATAAAATTTCTTTGATTTTAACAAATTTATTAAACGCCTTACACTAACGTCAGGGAAAATTCATTTGCCAAGGAAATCTCTCTTGAACTTGGTTGACCTATTAGCTTTTAATATTGAACCAAACAGATATAGTAGTACCCAGCCCCAGCAAGCCAATATTGGCAATAACGCCTTGCCACATGATTTAAACTGAATTATAGGACAGCGGAAACACCCTTGAGTATAAATTTAATTCATCAAAATATTCAAGGTTTTTCCAGCAAAGAACTAGAAATAGGGTTATTCTTAGACAATGAAAACGTACAAATTATATGTATTACTGAACATTGGCTTCGACAAGACCAATTAATTTTTGATTTTATAAATTTTGAATTAGTTAGTTATTTTGCTAGAAAATGTGCCATTCATGGTGGCTCTTTAATAATAGTTAAAAGTACTCTTAAATCCAAAGAAAGAAAGGATATTGTTAAGCTATCAATAGAAAGGATTGTAGAAATTTCTTGCGTTGAACTAGAAATTTATATAATAATATGTGTTTACAGGCCACCATTGGCTGATTTTAGCACATTTGAATCTACTATGGAACATGTGTTAAAGTTGGCATGTAGTGGCCTGAAGCATGTTATAGTTTGTGGAGATTTTAATATTAACTTACTCGGAAAAGTCAAATAGTACTACTAGGTTACTTAGTTTATTTAAATCTTTTGATTTAGGTAATCTGTTCTTCGAACCCACACGGATAGGTATTAGTAGTGCAACCTGCTTAGATAATATTTTTTGTAATTGCGAATGTTTGGATAAAGAAATATTTAATTGTTTTAATTCGGACCATAGTGGTCAGAAGGCATCTTTTGTCAATGATTTTTATCAAAAAACTCAGACAATAACATACCGACCTTTAACTACTAATCGTTTGGAATTATTCAAAAATAAAGTTCAGAGTAATCTCTCAGTGTTACCTTTGTTACATAATGAGTGTAATAGTATTTATAAACACTTGTTTGGCTTAATTCTGCATCAATTTAATAACAATTTTAAAATTAAAACTATTTCTGTGTCGAAAACCAAATTTAGTGAATGGGCTACTGCAGGCATTCATAAAAGTAGAAATAGGCTTTATGACCTATATAAAGAGAGGGAGGACAATAAGAACGCTAACTTCCTACATTATGTTAAGAATTATTCGAGGATCTTTAAGCAAGTTTGTTTAACTGCTAAGGCAGATTTTCTTAGCCTTAAACTCAAATCATCTGATAATAAAGTAAAAACCGTATGGAATATTATAAATAGAGAAACGGGAAAATCAAAAACTCGTGATATTAAAATCACCCTAAACACAGGTGACAAACTAATCACGTCAAATAAAGACGTGGCCATAGCTTTTGAAGATTATTTTTCCAACATAGCCATAAATACGAGGGTAAATCAAAAAGTCCTTAGAAATAGGGTCAAAAACAAACGAATATAATTTCTTTTTTTTTTACTTTTCAACATAATTTTCTTCTTGTTCTATATTTATTATACCGTTTTTCAAGTTTTTTTAATCCATCATAAAAAAACGATTTTTCTTGAGCCTCAAAAGACTCCTCTACGCCACCCATGACCGCGTTGTTGTCGTCAAATTTAGTTTCCTGTGCTCCTTTAGTTTCGGAAACAAGTAGAAATCACTAGGAGCTAAGTCTGGCGAGTAGGGCGGATGATCAAAGATCTCAAAACCAGCTTGGCGGATTGCAGTGAGAGCCATTTGTGATCGATGAGCCGGAGCATTATCATGGTGAAAAAGCACTCCCGCACTCAATTTTCCTTGACGTTTTTCTTTGATTGCTTGACGCACTTTTGGTATAAAATCGGTGTAATAGGCACCTGTAATAGTTTTTCCTTTGGGCAGATAATCAATGAAGAGGATTCCTTCTGCATCCCAGAAAACTGAGGCCATAACTTTACCTGCTGTCGGAAATACTCTAAATTTCTTTATTGGAGGGGAAGATGGCCGTTTCCTGGACATGCTTTGCTTTTTTGTTTCAGAGGCAAAATGGTGAACCCATGTTTCGTCCATTTTTACGAAACGACGATAAAAAGTGTCCGGGTCATGCAAGATTTTCTTTAGATTCCGCTTCGAAACTTCTAAACGCAAGTCTTTGTTAGCCTGCGTTAACATTCGCGGAACCCATCTTGCTGACACTTTTTTAAAACCCAAAACATCGGTTAGTATTGAATGAACGCTACCAAACGAAATCTTTAGAGTCTCTGCTATGTATTTAATTGTTAGTCGCCGGTCGTTCAAAACCATTTTCTCAATTTTTTCAACGGTTTTTGCGTTAACTGAGGTAGATGGCCGGCCGGAGCGGGGGTCGTCTTCGCAGCTAGATCTGCCTCTTTTAAACTCGGCAACCCAGAAAGCGACGGTGGAATAGGGTACAGCACTAGTGCCTACGGTTTGCTGAATATCCAAAAAAACTTCCTTGGTAGTCATTTTTTTCATACACAAGTACTTTATCACGGCACGTAACTCATTTTTTTCCATAATGGGACGTTTTAGTCGACTTATTTCGCAAAATATTAATTTACCATGTAACGGCGGGAACAATTCGAACGAAACCAACTGTCAAATATTACGTTATAATGACAGTTCAAAATAAAAATAAAACTTCATTTAAAAACTTTTTATAAACAGCCAGTTCTAAGGACTTTTTGATTCACCCTCGTACTACGAAATGTCTAAAATCATCCGCGGTTAAAGCTCAATCATTACTTTGCACTAATGTCAGTAAATGTAATATAAACTTTGAGTTCAGCGCTGTAAGTTCAGTTTCAATAGACAAGGTATTTAAATCGCTTAGTTTAAAAAAGACCGAGGATTTGTGGGGCACATCAGTTAAAGTACTCTTTCATATCATATATGTAATTGCACCCCATCTAGCATTAATTTATAATAATTGCATATCGGAGGGGATCTTTCCAGATCTCATGAAATATAGTAAAGTCATACCTCTTTTTAAATCGGGCGAGATGAGTGATTTAACGAACTTCCGTCCCATTTCCATACTACCAGTTTTAAGTAAAGTCTTTGAGAAGTTAATGTTAAATGATATGTTAGGTCACTTCAATAGAAATAAACTGCTTAACAGTAACCAGTTCGGTTTCACCAGAGGACGATCCACTATTGATGCGGCATATGTTCTCATTAAATATATATATAATAGTTGGGAGAAATCTTGCGATGCAGTAGGAATATTTTGTTATCTTTCTAAAGCTTTTGATTGCGTGGATCATACGACCCTTATTTTAAAATTAGAACATTATGGATTGGCCAATAAAGCTTTAAGTCTTATGTCTTCTTATCTACGTGATAGAACTCAAACAGTTGTTGTAAACAAAACTCAATCTGTTGGAGCTACAGTGAAAATAGGTGTGCCACAAGGCTCTATTTTAGGTCCCTTTTTATTTTTGGTGTATATAAATTACTTGCCACCAACAGTAGATAAACTTTGTGATATTGTACTTTTCGCTGACGATACTTCACTAATTTTCAAGGTAGAAAGAAAAACTGTAGACTACAGTAGGATAAACGCCACACTAGTTAAAATACTTAATTGGTTTACTTCCAACAATTTGCTACTAAATGCTAAGAAAACTGAATGTGTTAGAGATTCTCTTTGCCTAACGTTAAACCGGTAGATTCTAGAATTTTTCTAAATGACGAGTGTTTGCAAATGGTAGATAAGGCAGTTTTCCTAGGCATAACAATAGATAAAAATTTGCAATGGAGTCCCCATATAGCTGTACTGGCAGGTAAACTAAGCTCGGCAGCTTACGCTGTTAGGAAAATTAGACAGTTAACCAATGTTGAGACAGCTCGCTTAGTTTATTATAGTTATTTCCATAGTGTCATGTCGTACGGTATTCTGGTTTGGGGTAAGGCTGCTGACATACAAACTATATTTGTTTTACAAAAACGGGCCATTCGTTCTATTTACAACTTAAATTCCCGTGACTCCTTAAGAGAACTTTTTAAAGAAATTAATATCTTAACTGTAGCGTCTCAATTTATTTATGAAAATATTATTTATGTTATTAAGGATTTAGATTCTTTCACCAAGAATTCTGATATACATCATTTAAATACTAGAAATAAAAATAAAATCGCTATTCGTAAATTCCGCGTTCGTAAAGTAGGTATATAAATCATTTGTTGGTCAACGCATTCATTTCTATAATAAATTACCTGACGTAGTGTTAAAGTTACCCTTTCCAGCACTTAAAAATTACTTGAAAAAGTCGTTAATGTCTAAAGCGTATTATAGGGTCGAGGACTATCTAACAGACAAAAATGCATGGTCTAAACCCGAAACATAGTCAAAAATAATTTGATCAATTGCAAAAGCTTTATCTTGTCTAGGGGACACCGTTGATGTAGGAAAACATATCGAAACTTTTATGTGGTCATCTTGCACCGTGTTATAAGTTATAAACACACATATGAGTAGGTGGGTTTTAGTTTTTTTTTTTTCCTTTTTCTTCCTTTATCTCTCACGTAAGATTTTTGGCATGTTTTCCTGCTGATCTACATATGTTATTGGATATTATATTGAATTTAATTTTTATTGCTTTATATAATGCTAGATTAAGTAGTACCTACCATTGTAATATGTTTAAAAAATGACTGACTGCTGAGTTTCTTGCGGCGTTTCTTCTCAGCAGTGTCTCCTCTTGGGAAGCGCTGGTAGATTCTTGACGTGTAAAAGTGCCCGTACGGCCTACTTACTGAATAAACATCTTTTATCTTTTATCTTTTTATAATTTTTCGTTGAGTTTATAAGCTAGAAATGTTTTTTTAAGATATTATTTACGATTATAACTTACTTTTGTGGCTAAATATTTTTCATCGGGAGCTGTATTTAAAAAGGTTTCCACTTGGTTTGCAGTGAGAACCTTGGATTTCTTGCTTTTATGACCACTGGAAAGCCTTTTAAGGAAAGTTGTGAGCTTCGTAAACTCTTCAGGTTAATATCGTGCTTCATATCCATTGTCGCCTTCAGCATAGAATAAAAACTCCAAAGTGTGGACGGCTGCAGTTTTTTTCATAATTCATCAAAGTAAGTTAAAAAAACACTTTCCGAGAATGTATTGACTTGTTTGCCGCTTCTCCAGACCATGAAATTGTTATACGTTTTATAATAAATTTTCTTGGATTTAGGCGGCAATGTCTGTTCAATAAGTTCTTTTGCATTTTTTTTCCATGAGTGTGTTAGGTGTGAGCATTATTTCCTCTTCACTAAACATTTTAATTAAATTCCATAACACAACAAGTTTTGCAAAAAAAAACTAATTAATAGTCCAAAACCTCTTTCCCGCCACTATATTTCTGTCTAAAATTTTTTTTATTTTCTGTTTGCGATTTTTGACTTAGGTCGAACGCAATACTGCCAAGTTTATACCTACACGTTGATTTTTTAATGTTCTTGTTAATAATGCTTGTTTTTAATAGTTTTAAATTTATTTTTTGTTAGATGCAACTACGATGCAAATATAAATAAAATTAAAGTAAATTTATTCAAATAACAAGTTTATTTAATGTAGTCACCTCGTCTGTCTGGCTGTAGCGCTTAATTGTCTTAGTCTAAATGACGACAACCATTTATGCACTAGTGCATAAAATGCGATTTTATGCAGCCTATACCCAGCATAAAGAAGGACTTTACGAGCATGAGAAGTGAAAATTATATTATATATCATCTGGTAGTCTTATCGAACTAGGTTTAGTGTCATGAGCTCCCTTACTATAATAACACGAAAAACAAAAAAACCCGCCAAGAGCATGTTGTGCCATGCTCAATGAAACTTGAAATCTGTTTTTTATTTTCTAGGGCATGAAATTTTTATGCGAGCCTTTTTTTATTACTCACAGAGAGTATGGTCATCTCCTGAAGGTCTCATTAGTGGTGATCGTTATCAACATGAACTTTTCAAATTAAAAGGTATGGTTCGCAGAAAAAACAAATATATTTGAATATTAACTTTTGATGTTAACCTTTTATCGCCCACTGTACTCGCACGGGGTACAGCTAATAAAAGTGAGATTTCAGTGGTTTTTCTGGTCTCAATTGATATCATTGCTCATTATGGTCATAGATGTCTCTTAATTTATATGCCACATGAATTGACAAGATTTCATATTTTCAAGACTTTAATTTTATTCGTTTTATAGATATTGTTTGGAAGGAGAAAGACACTAATAGTTTTAAATTTTCTCTAGAATGAATAATTATTTTATTATTAATTTATTAAGATGTACTTATTCTAAAAGGGCGTAACTTCATTTCTACGACACAATGGACATATTACGTTAGTCCAATCTGTATATAAAAAAGTATCATGTCAACCGATAAAGTGCCTCTTGCACGAAAAGTTTAACCCTGGGTTAAGACAAAATAAATTAAATTCTGCGTGCAAGTGGCCCTAAGTCTCTATCCATCTGTCAACAGTGTCAATGTCTAATTTGAAGTATGACAGCTTTTTTTCTCGTGAAAAAGGCAATTGTAATAAATCTAATTTTGTAAATAAAGAAAAATAAATCTAAATAAATATTTTGCCGTGTTCAGGAGGTAAAACCCTTTCGATTCGTATAGTAATTTGCAGGTGTCACCAAAATGAAATGTCAATTATAAATAACCGATACAATAAAAAATACCATGTGCGTTAAAAAAAATGTTTTCAAATTGTTTGGAAATTGATTTCCGCTTATCCCTACCAAGTGGTTTTTGCTGACAAGTACAGTCAACCAAATTGAGTCTTAGGTCACTGTAGAACCATATCGCAAAAAACTTACGTAAACAACGCTGTATTTAAGTAGCATTTCTTGCATCAGTTTTTCTGCGATATGGTTCTACAGTGGTCAAGAAAACATTTTTTTTGAAGTATTTAAATATGTAAATATCTCTGATGTTTAAACGTCCGTCTTTATGGTTGGATGGATCTTACTATAACTTTAGTAAATAAATATTTTCTAGTTAACTGACACAAGTGACACACATGACGTTCTTTTGGTTTCATTGTTTTCCTGTTATAATAAATATATAAAGGGCCACTTGCGTGGACCAGAGTTAGCGTGTTAACCCGAGGTTAGGCGGCAAACCACGTACAAAAGTAGACGCTTAACTCTGGGTTAAGGGCTAACTCTGGTCCGCGCAAGTCCGCCTAAGTCTCTATCCATCTGTCAATAGTGTACATTTCTAATTTGAAGTATGACAGCTTTTTTTCTCGTGAAAAAGGCAATGGTATTATATCTATTCAGGCATAGTATTGGTAAAACTCGATATTTTTATTAACTTACTTGTAATTTTGAAAATAAAGAAAAATAAATCTAAATAAATATTTTGCCGTGTTCAGGAGGTAAAACCCTTTCGATTCGTATAGTAATTTGCAGGTGTCACCAAAATGAAATGTTGTCAATTATGCATTAAGAAAATCGAATTAGATGTTAATAAAGCTAGTTATAGCACAAAAAAGTTCTCATTTCATTTTGGATTTTCTTAATAAATATGATTAGTTCGTAGGTTATTGGTTACTATTGTTGCAATAAAAACAAAAAAAATATTCAGTTTAATTTTGGGCGATAATGGGTTAAGACTGCGCCGACCGTACGCCGGATGTACAGTGGCGCCCTCATTACTTTTATTGTGTTTTCTAATAAACTAAAGTATTTTCTTGAAATTGGACGAAATTTGTTTGTACTACAAATGAAAACACAACTTATAGGGTATATCACATAGTTTAATAACAATTCACCTTTGAGTTATTAACTTAACGGAAAAAAGTGGCCACCTTTTCCCGTTAAGCTGACTACTCAACGGGTAATTGTTATTAAAGTGTATTAAGTATCCCATAAATTGTGTTTTTACTTGCGCTACAAAAATGTATCGTCTGATTGCAAGGAAATTCTTTAGTTAATTAGAAAAAACAATAATAGCAATGAGGGCGCCACTGGACACTCGGCGTTTGCTCGGTGCAGTCTTAATTGTGATGTTAAAAATTCAGAACTTTTAACGTTTTACGTTTTGTTAGCTGTCAAATATCACTTAAGCTGCCTACAAATGTCAAAACTCTTTCTCCACATGTGGATAAAATTTTCTCAATAGATACCAAGCAAACAAAATGGGCTTTCCGAGCTAGTGAGATGAAAATGTTATTATTATACCATCGCAGGTACACCAACACTATGTACACACAACATCACACCTAACTAACCATTGAAGACAGAGCAGAGAGAAAAAGAAAGAGATGTATATAATATGTGTATTATGTCAACAACATACGATTCTAGTGCGACTCTCTTTCATGCAATATTTTAGATTTCTGAAGTGTATAGCTAGATGTGTTACTGTGTGTACTTAGTCTTCAATGAACACGTAAAAAATAGCTCCCTTTTTTGCATGATTGATTTGATTAATATTAAGATAATTTTGTCAAGCTTAGCCTCTAAATAATATATAACTACTATTACCAATAAACGAAATCTTTGTGATACTACGTCCTTTAATTTATGCCAAAAAAATACATTGTCATTATTCTCCTCACACTTTGTCAACATACTCCACACCTCTGTTATTTTTTTTTCGATTTTGGGCAAAATAAGCTTTAGCGACACGTACCTACCTTTTTTACAATTCGTTATTTTAGTCCCTAGTCTAGATAATATGACTACTTACTTGAGTTGCGGTAACACAATATATATCACAAAGACAAATGTTTCTAACAAAATAAACCATTCTAAAATATTCACTCACGCGTTTATGTTACTTCGGCAATTTATTTTGTTTATGAACGCAATGTCTATAAAAACAAGTCTAATCATTTTTTACACTTTTAATTGGCCATGCTTCATATTTTTGTTCTATGATTTTTATAATTTATTTGATAAATAAAGACTATTTTAAGAAAGTAATTTCGGTATTTTTGTTTTTAATTAATCCTATCTACATTAAAATAATATATTAATTTATTGCTGACGTGACGTCATCAAACGCATAATGGATAATGTAGTCTTCGCCTGCATAAAAAGCAATTACAGTAAAGTCAACGTCAAGGTGTTAACGTCACCGCGGACGGCTAATCTCAAAAAAAATTGAAATCACTAACTGAACTTGTTAGAATTGGAAGGCTACGAGTGTTTCGTCCCTTTATGTCCGAATAACAGCAGGGATAACCCGGATTTGTTTTTCGTACCAATCCCAGAACGACGGCGAGAGGAATGGTGTAAATACTTCAAGAACTATTTGCAGTTTTGTTGTGAAGATCATTTAAATGTACTCGTATGTACATGTTTAAAACAAACACATTACTTTTACACAACGGTTTAACAATAAAGTCTTGACTATTGAGTACTCGTATAAATTAGATTGCATTTTTTTTTTAATGGCTTTCACTCCTTGCTATTTTGGCAAGGTGTATTTTGCCAATGTCGAGTTGAAGACATAACGCACGTGACGAGAATGTTCGGTGTCGTTGTGAATTTTGACTTTTGTGGAGTGATCAGGGAAGGATTCCTAAAACAAGTAACAACATGTTATGGACAACACAGACAATCTCATGACATTTGACAGTTAATAATAGCGGGATAAAGGATGACGGAAAGTTATGGTTACCAACATAGAGGATAAGGAAAAAAAAAAATATATAATTATACTTTACTATAACTAGTGAAACTTAAAAGCTAAAGTTTTATATTAGTAACCCGAATATATCTTATAAGAGTATCAGTAAGGGGAGGGTCCATAATAGTGAGAAGAGAAGAAAAGTTGATCGGCCGAGGGACATTTTTTGGTAAGATATCGTATAAGGATGAACTGAACCTATTGCAATCGAAAAAAATGTGATCCAGGTTACCTTCATCCATGCCACATTCGCAAAGCGAATTATCCCGTACCCTTATTTTAGCTAAAAACACCGGGGTGCAAGAGTGTCCTAAACGAAGCCTACAAATTGTAGAAGAAACCTGTTTCGTTGCAGAGCGGAAGCGAAAGAACCATGGCTTACGAGGGACGATTGGTTGAATGTTCCCGTAGTAGCGGCCTTTCAGAAGTCTGGAGCTATTCCACATATCTTGCCATGAATCTCTCATGTCGGACCGGGCCTTTAATGTTAAGTCTGAGGAGAAAATATTATTGTGGATTTGGGAACCAACTTCAACGGCCTCTTTCGCCCACAGGTCAGCAGACTCATTTCCTTCAATACCGCAATGACCCGGAATCCAAGCAAGTGTTATTTGGAGCCCTTTTTTGTCACAACTATTGAGTAATTGTTTATTTTTAAGAATAATAGGGAATTTAATTTTCATTTTAAAATGGTTACCTGCAATGGCTTGTAGGCAACTTTTGGCATCAGAAAAAATTATAACTTTAGGAATGTTATGAGATTCTACATATGTTATAGCCTCCAAGATGGCTGCCGACTCACCGGTGAAAACAGACGACATAGGTGGGCATTTCTGAGATAAAAGGACATGAAATTTGGGGATCCATACAGCCACTCCTACACAACCTCCAGCATCCAGCCAACAAACAATTTACGAAAAGAAACGACACGTATATATACACGGGTATACCGCTTCTGAAAGGAGAAAACCTAAACGTTTTAATTCACAACATGGCCGCCAAGGTAGGCCTCTCATTGCTTCCTACTGACATTGACTATATTCATCGTGTGCAACGCTTTTCCCCACGACACACTCCCGTGAATCAATCTTCCATGCCCCCGAACATTATAATAAAATTTACGCAAAGAAAACGAAAAAACGAAATGTTGGCGGCGGTGCGAGCGCGGCGTGGCTTAACAACAGCTGATCTGGGCCTCGACGGTGCATCGAAACCGGTTTTCGTTAACGATCATCTAGCTCCTCACAATAAGCTACTGTATAAATCAGTTCGGGAACTGGGTAAGGAACATAATTACAAATATATCTGGCTGAATGACTGTAAAATCTTTATGAGGAAAAGTGACACTTCTAAATCGATCTACATATCTAACGAAGATGATCTCAAAAAAATAACGTGACTAGTTATGTGTATTACTACTTGTGACACTCACCTTGTATGCTTGTCAGTGTTAAGTCTTTTTCCTACCACATACTATTTAAACCTAATCTTATGGGTTGATTATTTCCTTTCTTATCTATTTGTGTTTTGTTCTAATGGCGCCTCATTTCCATATCACAATATACCGATGGATATTGTTCTTATTGTTTACTTAGTAACGGGCTTAATTCGTGATATGGAAAATATAACTTTGTTTATGTGTAAATTGTATTGCAATTATTTTTGCAAAATTACTATAATGCTAATGTTAGTTATTTCGTGCGGGAGCGAAACAGTACGTATGTGTGTAATGGCGTGCCATAATAATAGGTTATGACCATATTTCAGTTTATTACCAGAACGTGAGGGGTTTGCGAACTAAATCAAACGAGTTTTTATGCCATATTATAAATAATGATTACGACATATTGTGTATAACGGAGACATGGTTGAATGATTC
>OZ014438.1:44859272-45144416 GCA_963966035.1 Acleris laterana
GAAACAGTACGTATGTGTGTAATGGCGTGCCATAATAATAGGTTATGACCATATTTCAGTTTATTACCAGAACGTGATGGGGTTTGCGAACTAAATCAAACGAGTTTTTATGCCATATTATAAATAATGATTACGACATATTGTGTATAACGGAGACATGGTTGAATGATTCCCTCTACAGCTCTGAATTTTTTGATACTCGTTACGAAGTTTTCCGATGGTGATCGCGACGTCGACGCCAGCGGGCGCCGGCGGGGCGGCGGCGTGGCTGTGGCGGTGCGTCGCGAGCTGTGCGCGTCGGAGCGGGCCGGGTGGCGCGCGCCGCCGCCGGCCGACGAACTATGGGTCAGCTTACCGCTTGCCGGTACCGAGTCGCGCTCTCGCCCCGGCGTGCACGGCTTGCAGGCGCCGGCACACTTACACGTAGTGTGTACGTACATACCGCACGGTGACAATCATGAGAGCCAGCTTTGCTCCTTTTTTTCAAGGACTGAACAATTATTAACTACTCAATCTAACGACATTTTTCTTATCCTGGGCGATTTTAACATTTCTAAAGCTATTTGGTCATATGATGGAGACAATGACTGTGTCAGTATAAACACAAACAATGATTATCTCAGTTCTATTACAGCTGACTTCATGAACCTGTCACTGTTATCTCAGTACAACCTGTCTTTTAATGCTAATGACAAACTTTTGGACCTGGTATTTTGTAGCCAACATTGTAATGTCTCGTCGTGCGGGTCACCCTTGACCCCCGAGGATCCACACCATAAGGCCCTGGACATAGACTTGTCTTTATGTTTACCCACTATTCTTACAAACAATAACATGATCAAAAAAATGTTTTTTAAAGCGGATTTCGAAGCAATACGTCTTGTTCTTGCCCCCGTTGATTGGAAAACTGTGTTTTCAACAATGACGTCGGTTGAGGACATGTGTACTTATTTTTATAACACTCTTAATAAAATTATAGAAACACATGTGCCAAGTAAACCCATTTTAAGCAACAATAGATTCCCGCCTTGGTTTACCAGACCACTTATTAAATTAAATAACAAAAAACAAAAAGCCCATAAAAAATGGAAAACTTATGGTAACCAAAAAGACTATCGAACCTTTGCCATTTTAAGAAAAAGATTTAAAAAGTTGGAACATGTTTGCTACACCACTTATATAGATTTTAGTGAAGAAAAAATAAACAAGTATCCTAAATATTTCTGGGCGTATGTAAAAAGTAAAACTACAAACAATGCCTTCCCAGACAAAATTAACTACAAAAATATTACATTAACAGAAGGTAAAGATATGTGCAACGCGTTTAATCAAAATTTCAACTCAGTCTTTGTTCCATCAAATTCCGAAACCAAGCTTAATTATCCTACTGACTCTGTATCTCAATTGTCCTCAACCGTTGATATTAACTCCATAAATATAAACCAAAGTGATATTCTTCGCGAATTGCAAAATGTAAATATTTACAAAGGTGCTGGATCGGACGGAGTACACCCGCTTTTGGTTTCAAAATGTGCTAAGGAACTGGCAGAACCTATCACACATATTTTCCGTTACTCTATTAAGACAGGAATATTCCCGGGAATTTGGAAGCTCTCATTAATAACACCTATTCCTAAAACCACTCTAGGCAAGTATAATGTTGACCAATACAGACCAATCTCTAAGCTGTGCGTCCTAGGCAAGATCTTTGAAAAAATTGTCACGACTCAACTATGTAGCGCAGTTCAACACCACATTTCTGAAACTCAACATGGTTTCGTCAAAGGTCGTAGTGTAGAAACTAATATGTTAACCTTTACTGATTTTTTACTCCGAGCTATGGACAAAAATCAACAAATTGATGTCGTGTACACCGACTTCTCAAAAGCATTTGATAAAATAAATCATGACTTACTTTTAAACAAGCTTCTGAGGGTCGGTGTACATGGCAGCCTGCTTAGGTGGATTGAATCTTACATACGCAATCGTAGTCAAGCTGTATGTCTCAAGGGTTACTGCTCAACCTGTCTGAATGTGCCTTCAGGCATCCCTCAAGGGTCCCATTTGGGACCTCTCCTCTTCACTATATACATTAACGATATTGGGACCACTTTTAACAACTCTAATCACTTATTGTATGCTGACGACACTAAACTTTTTAAAATAGTAACTACTGCGGAGGACTGTGTTGATCTCCAACGTGACCTCACAGCCCTGTCATCATACTGCTCTCAAAATCAACTGTTTTTGAATTCCGGTAAGTGTTATGTCATCACCTACACCCGTAAAACTAATCCAATTAAATTCGACTATAATATTGGTGATGATATACTCAAACGAGTATTTAATATTAGAGACCTCGGCATTACTATGGACGATAAGGTATCATTCAATGCACATATCGATTTGATAGTACAAAGATCATTTCGAAATCTAGGCCTTATAAATAGAATCAGCAAACCCTTTAAAACTTCACATACCTTCAAAATTTTATACTTTTCTTTTGTCAGATCTGTACTGGAATTTGGCAGTGCTATCTGGAGTCCATACTTTCAGTGTCATACAGCCAGAATAGAAAAAGTACAAAAAAAGTTCATAAAAATATTAAACTATCGTAATAATCGTACTGACTCGAATTATCAGCACTCCCTGAAACACTTTTCACTACTGTCTCTCGAAAACAGACGTAAAGTCACGGATATGGCAAGTTTGTTTAAGATTCTCAATCACAAAATTAATTCTCCTACGTTGCTATCCAAAGTAAGACTATCTTGTATTCACCGTCTCCCCATTCGCCCCTCACGTAAAGTTAATCTTTTTTCACCTAGCTACCTAAAAAAAAAATACACTCGAAACTGTTTCTTCTCCCGCGCTCTTGATATATATAATAAACAATTCTCACATATTGATCCTTTTAGTAATTTACCTATAACATCATTTAGAAATAAAATAATCCAATGCTTGTTGTAGGCGGCCCTGTGATCGACATCTTAGTCTTAATGATTTACAAGTTTAGTTCTTTTCTTTGTATATAATACTCAAATAACATATAAAAACTAAAAATAATTATTAAAAAGTTTATAATAGCAATGGGTAAATGATAATGAAAAAATATCATATTATCACAATTATCATTATCACAGAATAAATTTATCACATAAAAAGATTTAGGATGTCGATTATTGGGACGTTTCTTCTCCTTGACTGTAACTTTCACATTCTGTAAACACGAACTTATTTTTTCCATGTAACTTGCGAACTGCCGACACATATATTTTTTATCAAAATTACATTGATCACTGTCCAATGACTTCATCGGCATTACGCAAATTATATGTGTTAATTTATGTCTTTTGTTTTGTATCATAAGGCCCTTGTGTATCTAACAATAGCTCTTATAGTTAGTTATGTAAGCTCAAAAATTGATTAACAGTATTAACTTAGGTTGTAAGTATCTCTTTTGGGCACTGTTTGTCTTTTTTTTGTACTAGTACCAGTGCAATTTGTACATCTGATAATGTAATGACTGTTTGTTGCCAAAATAAAAAAATAAAAAAAAATAAAAAAATTAGGTGCGATAAGCCCTACCCGAAAGGTCATTTGAAGGTCAAGACATTTCAACGAATATCTTAATAATATAAGACTTTTTTAAAATCTGATATACAGAAACTGTACCAAAAGCTTGTTTCTCGAAATGGTTTTGAGATTTCCATACATATTTAAAAAGTTAGCATACTGTAAACTGTCTTTTAAATCATTTAAAACCAGCTAACCTGATTTTAAACGGAAGCAAAAGTCGTTTATTAAATTCGCTAGTTTGATAAAATTCAGTCTTTGTTGGACAAACTCAATAATAACTTCGCTGCTGCAATCAATAAACTCAACTGCTATATCATTTTAGAATCTCCATTAACCAGGCCAATTTTTAGGAAAGCAGCACTACAGGTCTTAGTAAATTTTTTTTACACCGTGCGATGTTAAACTTGCGGCAAGTTAAACTCAGATTCATAAATTTTAAATTTGATTTGAAAAATTAAAACCGGGCAAGAGCATGTCGGACCATGCTCAGTGTAGGGTTCCGAAGCCGTAACGACAAACACAAAAAACTATCTCAAAAATCATGTATGAACCAATTTTCTATTTAGTTATTTGGCGCTGTCTTAGATGATTTTTAGTAGGTATAAACCCGTTAGTCGCCTGTATCTCAGGAACTAATTAAGTCTACTTATTGTTAGTAATGATTATTTTTCTTATAAATTCGTATATAATATCTCAAACAAGAGCCAAGCTTTTAAGTGTGAGATCAGTATACCTATGTAGGTAGTTACTAGGTATCTAAACTGCTTCAAATCGACTTTAAATTACAATAAAAGTTTAATCTTTTATAAAGTAATTAATAGAAATTGAAAAAAAACAAGGGCCAGTAAATAGAATTTTAAGTTTTCCCAACGATACTCGACTCAAATCAATAATCTAATCGATTATTTGTAAACTTTTAGATCGCAAATCGCAAACTTGTAGGTAGCATTCCGGGGCACGTCCGAACAGCATCTAGGCGCTCGCGCTTATGAGCGCGGCTGTCGCTCGATTTGTTACTTGGACAGACCCCCCCGCGCGTCCTGTGCCCTATACCACAAAACTTACAATTACAATTTGACAAGTGTCAAGTTACAATTTTGTCATAATACAAATGTGTGTACCTACCACAAAATTTGCAAGTTACATATTTGTACTGGAAAATTCCTACAAATATGTAAATTGTAGCAATAACCTACAATTTATCGTATCACAAAACTTTACATACGTTACATATCTTTTCCGGAAAATGTACAAATTTGTAGCTGACAATTGTTCTGTGCTACATTAAATTGTAGTAACAATTATACACATATGTAGAATTGTACCTACAAGTTAACAATTCTCTCAACGCTTGTCACACACTCTTACAACTGCACTAGTCATTAATTGCAATATAATTAAATTATAATAATTTATCATAATATTTAGCGACCAACTCTTTGTACTACGAAATGTTTAGTTCGAGTAGCAGTGATAGTGAAGAAGAACTAATTGTAAGACGTCCTAGAACATATCAAGAACGTATAAATTTAACTTTGACCATAACGGATTTTACATTTAGGGCCGGTTTTATAACCATCCGTTCGTTTATTTTCGTATCTTTTTGACGTAAATTTAGTCTACCGGTCATCTTTTCCGTTTTATAAAGATTCGTTAGTTAATTTTTAGTAAATTTTACCTGCCGCCGGTTACTGAGCTCGGTGACGGGGGTTAAACTTACGAACCGTCATTTTTGACATGCTACCTATGTATTGTATCACCGCCGACAGAACAGCTGTTTAATTTGTGAATAAATAAACATAATAATTAACAATGCTTGGTTCTTCAGGAAGTGATAGCAGTGATGATGATTTTTTGTTTCATAATTTGGATACATCTATGGCGCCGCACTAGCGACGACGTGCATCACTAGCGTCGCCATATCAACGTGAAAAACAGAGCCGTCAAGGACTACACATTTGTCTCTCGACGCGGCCGTTTGCTATTTGATATTTCTAATTGTATATTTCTTTCTCGTTTAGTAAACTGATTTATGAAGAGTCGCATTATAATTTATAGCAGTTAACTGGCGCATAGCAGCACCAAATTGGTGACCCCGACGTTTAATAATTATGTCGGATAACGAGTTTGAAGATACGATGCAAGGAGCCGCCGGCCCGGCACAAGAGACTGCAGGGTCTGTCGACCGAGTTGCAGTAAGATTGCCGCCGTTCTGGGCGGACGACGCCGAGGTATGGTTTGCCCAGGTCGAGGCGCAGTTCGCAATATCGGGCGTAAAAGCCGATTCTACAAAATACTTCCAGGTAATTCGTGAATTAGACCCTAAAACCGCAAAGGAAGTTCGAGACATAATTACGAAGCCCCCGGAACAAAATAAATACGAAAAATTAAAAAAAGAATTGATAAACAGGCTGTCAATGTCAAAAGAAAACAAAAGACGGCAGTTGCTGCAGCACGAAGAGTTGGGCGATCGGAAGCCAAGCCAATTCCTCCGTCACCTTCGAGGATTGGCTGGCGACAGTGTCAGCGACGATTTTCTCCGTAGTCTTTGGTCGTGTCGCCTACCTACACACGTGCAGGCCATTATCGCTTCGCAAACTACTGCTTCGCTGGACGACATCGCTGTTCTTGCTGACCAAATACTTGATGCTACTCCTAACCCTTTCTTTAAGCAGGTAGCGAGCACAAGCTCTTTCGAAGATATGCTGAAGAGGATGGAACAATCCATCACGGCGCGCATCCAGAGCGAGTTAACGCAACAAATCGCACAACTGAGCGCCGGCAGCAGCAGCGGTTATCGTCGGGCGCGTTTCAACCGGAGCAGGTCGCGCAGTCGCAGCAGGTCCAAATCACACGGTCGGTATCAAGCTGTCAAAGAAGGTATGTGCTGGTATCATGGCAATTTTAATTCGAAGGCAAGAAAATGCATTCCGCCGTGTAGCTACAAACAGGAAAACTAGTACGACAGTCCATCGCGGCGGCAGCTGACTGTCACGCCACAACCAGCCGCCTATTCATAACGGACAACGTAAGCAAAATTCAATACCTTATTGATACCGGCTCCGACCTCTGCGTTCTGCCACGAAAATTCATGCCCAAATGTAAGTCGCCTGACAGCTACGCACTCACAGCAGCGAATGGTTCTATCATACATACTTATGGCATAGTCAAGCAAAATTTGAACCTAGGTTTGCGGAGGGATTTCATTTGGAACTTTGTTGTAGCAAGCGTAGATAAGCCAATCATAGGAGCTGATTTCCTTGCTCATTACGGCCTCGTCGTCGACTGCAAACACAGAAGGCTAATTGACAGCGTGACTACTCTCACAACAGCGGGACAACTTAGACATTGCGACCAAACCAGCATAAAAGCGATTTCTGGTGACAGCGAGTACCACCGAAGAAGATGACACGGCAACAAACACAGTACAGCGCATATGATCGGGAGTTGCTGGCTATTTACGAAAGCGTTAAACATTTCCGGTACATGGTTGAAGGTAGACATTTTGTGATATACACTGACCACAAGCCAATCATCTTCGCCTTCCAGCAAAAAGACAGGAAATGCTCTCCGAGACAATTTAACTACCTTGATTTCATTTCGCAGTTTACGAGCGACATCAGGCACATCTTGGGGAAAGACAACATTACCGCTGACACACTCTCCCGTATCGAAGCAATTGTCGTGCCTCCAGACTTCGAAGCCATCGCGCAAGCGCAGCAGAATGATGCCGAGTTGCACGACCTCATTGCCAAGCGATCTTCGTCACTGAAGTTGGAAAAAGTGCCCGTGCCAGGTACGATTGTTTATTTGTATTGCGATACCTCTCAAGCACGGCCCCGACCCTTCATCACCAAGGAGCATCGACGAAGAATATTCGACGCAGTACACGGCATGAGTCACTCAGGTACAAGGTCAACAACTAAGATGGTAACGGAAAGATTCGTATGGCCCTCCGTACGCAAAGATTGCGGTACCTGGGTACGTACGTGCGCAGCATGTCAACGCGCCAAGGTGCAACGTCACACATCTTCTCCGCTGGGAAATTTCAAGCTACCAGGAGACAGGTTTAGTCATGTCCACATTGACCTGGTCGGTCCCCTACCACCTTCATCCGAATTCCGCTACCTCTTCACCGCCATAGATAGGTACACTCGCTGGCCAGAGGTGAAGCCACTTTCCTACATCACAGCCGAAACCGTAGCCCATGCGCTCTACGAAACATGGATATCTCGATTTGGTTGTCCACAAACTGTAACAACCGATCAAGGACGTCAGTTTACCTCACGTATGTTCAAGGTTTTGACGGAGCTTTGCGGAACCCAGCTGCGACACACAACGGCCTATCATCCCCAGGCCAACGCCATGGTCGAGCGCCTGCATCGCACTTTGAAAGCAGCCATCATGGCCCACAACAACAACAAGTGGACCGACGTGCTGCCGATCGTACTTCTTGGCATAAGAAGTGCGTGGAAAGAAGATTTGCAGAGCTCAGCTGCAGAGATGGTGTACGGTGAGCCATTGCGCATCCCGGGTGAGTTCTTTCATACTCCTAACTCACACGCACTGCAACCTGACGATTTTGTCGCACAGCTAAGACGTCATATGTCGCATCTCAAGCCTGTTCCCGCATCGAGACACGGAAATAAGTCTATCTTTGTACACAAGGACTTAAGTTCGTGCACCCATGTTTTCCTGAGAAAGGATGCACTGCGTGGATCTCTAGAGGCCCCATACACTGGCCCACACCGCGTCTTAAGTAGAACGGACAAGACTGTCACTGTAGACTTACTCCGAGGACCAGTGACTGTCTCAGTTGATCGTGTAAAGCCAGCCTATGTTCAGAATGACGCGGCTGCAGCTACAGCAGCTGACTCCAAACCTAAAGCTGTTGCTCCCGCTGGGACCACTCGTTCTGGCCGTATTGTCACATTTCCTATTCGCTTTCAGGCAGGACTTTGAGACTCCCAGGGGGGTCCTATGGCGCCGCACTAGCGACGACGTGCATCACTAGCGTCGCCATATCAACGTGAAAAACAGAGCCGTCAAGGACTACACATTTGTCTCTCGACGCGGCCGTTTGCTATTTGATATTTCTAATTGTATATTTCTTTCTCGTTTAGTAAACTGATTTATGAAGAGTCGCATTATAATTTATAGCAGTTAACTGGCGCATAGCAGCACCAAACATCTGATTCAAGTGACAGTGAAAATATGTATCGCCGACCAAGAAATTTCAAGCCGAGACCCAATTACTGCAGCCTTTTGAACGATGCTGAGTTTAAATGCCGCTTTCGATTGTCGAAGGACAGCGTAGAGTTCGTATTGCAGAAAATTGGAGCCCGATTAGCGCCAGCAACAGCAAGAAACAAAGCTTTATTGCCGATCACTCAGCTGTTGCTAACGCTTAGATTTTATGCAATAGGCGTGGTGCTGCTCGCTGCTGGAGATTTTGTAGGAGTGTCTAAAGCAACTGCATGTGTAACTGTATGGCGAGTCTCAAGGATTTTAACCTCTTTAAGAGGAGAATTTATAAAAATGAGCAGTTCCAACTGTACGCAGGAAACATTTTATAACATCGCTAAGTTTCCATCTGTTATAGGTGCAATTGACTGTACGCACATTCGATTGCAATCCCCAGGTGGACCACAAGCGGAAGTTTTTCGCAATCGAAAAGGGTATTTTTCCCTCAACGTGCAGTGTATCTGTAATGCCGATTTGATTATAAACAATATTGTTGTTAAGTGGCCAGGGTCCTCACACGACGCAATGATATTTAATGCAAGCATCATAAAATCCCAGTTTGAAGAAAACACATTCGGATCATGCATGCTGGTTGGAGATAGTGGGTATCCTCTAAAAAAATATTTAATGACTCCGCTAAGCGACCCACGGACTCCAGAAGAGGTATTGTACAATGAGTCGCAAATTCGTACGAGGAATGTGATAGAACGTTGTTTCGGTGTTTTAAAAAGAAGGTTCCCAATACTGTATCTGCCAATCCGCTTGTCAGTGGACAGAGCACAAGCTGTTATCGTAGCAGCAGCTGTACTGCATAACATATGTAGACTCTCACAAGACGAACTCCCTTCGGATGCTATGGATGCTATGGATGATCCTAGGTTGAATGAAACTTCCAATGATGAGTCTAACGCAAATACGGACAGTAATACATTGTCAAATGACCGTTACAGGAGAGACTTAATTGATAATTATTTCAGGCAGCTTCTATAACAGTACAGCGTGTTCTTCAGCGGTTTGTAGAAACTGGTTCGAACTTACGCAGACCAGGAGGAGGCCGACTCAGGAGTACAACGGCACGGGAGGTTCGATATCTAGTCAATACTATTCTGCGAAGTCGATTCCTGCATCGATGCCTGCCGAACGATGCAAGCCTGCATTGCAGAAAAGGTTTTTTTTATGTCAAAGAGAAGGCTGTGTTGGAGGTTACTTCACAAAGTTGCCCTGAATTTGCGAACCAAAATAAACGAAAAAGCAAAAAAATACATGGACACATGTTTACAAAATGAGATCTAGACAAGAATAGGCGGGTTTTCCTTTAGGCACAACTCCGTGGCACAACTGACCAATGGTTTCTATTTCAAAATCAAATTTAATAGAGTCGACGGAGCTCCTATTTCTGAGTGTTTTGGCCCTCCGGGCCTGTTGAAGAACGAACATAACCTAAACCTACCTCATATTTATGATACAGATTTTAGTCAGTTGTGCCGTTTAGTTGTGCCATTGGGAAGTCGCTAGAATAGGCTCCAATCTTCTGCAAGGAGAACGTAAAGTTCGTCTCTACGCTCTCCTTCAACAATCGATCGCGGCATTTAAACTCGCGTCGTTCAAAGGCGTGATTAGGTCTCAGCTTGAAAGTTCTTGGCCGGCGATACATATCTTCATTGTCTTTTTGTGATTTATTAGATATATATATATTAAAACTCAGATTATATAAATTTTGTTTTATTTAATATACAATAAACTCATGTAGCGACGAACGCTGCAAAACACCAGACATGGACAAGGCTGTGCACAAATTTATGCCGTCGCCACATATCCTAAAGAACTAAATGCCACAATATGAGAGTTGCTTCAAAAAAAAAACACTGCCATAGGTTAGTACTATTATAGTATGGCTGCAGCTGGGACTAAAAAATCCAGGTGGCCTGATCAATCGGAATCACTGATATCATTGTGTTTATTTTTTAGTGTTTGTAACTTAACTTTAAAGTATTTGGCTATTGCGTTGTTCCGCTCTATTTTTGACTGTATTAATTTATCTCTATTGTTTTTATATTTATTGCTTGTGGAGTGTAACTGTTTCGTTACAGGTGTTCTTAGTTCAGCTGGAGTCCAATTCTTCCAGCGGCTTGGCTCACCCTCCAACACTACACTTCTGTCTGCACTTGTTGAGTTTTGCCCTTCTTCAGTTGCCATTTCTATAACTATATTGTCCAGCACCGGATTAGTTACTATTTCGGCATCATCGTCAAAATCGTTGGGCACTCCGAAACAACTTACTGACGTAAGACTAATAACTTTGTCCAGAACAGCATCTGGCACGATTTCTGAGGGACCACCGCCCGTCGCCCTGAAAAGAATATAAGTAGTTTTGTTTTAAGTATATTGTATGTGGAAATCAATATTTTACATATTATATTAAGGTAAAATAGAGGGTAGATCAAACTGCTACTACCAACTGTTATTCTCTGGCTCGCCTGAGTAGAACTTGATTACTACTGGAATTTTGGATTTTTTTGTCCCATAGCCATACTATATTTATAAGTACAAACCTATTATTAATTGTAATGGCAGTGCTCCTTTTTTTTGCTGCCTTTTTCAAATTGTCCCATTTCAGACGTAACGCATTTAGTTCTCTAGGATATGTGCCGACGGCATTAAACTTTGTGCACAGCCTTTTCCATGCTTCGTCTTTTGCAGAGTTCGTCGCTACATCCGTTTTTTTGGACGTTAATATCTGTTCGTCTTCTACGAAACATAGCAGACGAGTAGTCTCGTCGTGGGAAAATTGTCGGCTCCGTTTCCTCTGCAAGACAAGCGTAAATTTAAGTCAATAAGAAAAGACAAGAGTAAATAAGTACTGGTAGCCTAGTTGGTAAAACGCTGGCCTCCCATACAGGAGGCCGTGGGTTCGATCCCGGGGCCTGCACCCTAAATGTTTATTAGGATTAGGATGTGCATAGTAAATCATTAATAACCACTTGCCATAATGGTGAAGGAATACATTTTGAGAAAAACTAAGTACACATGATTCTTAGTGATTGCTATCCCTAATGATTCTTAGTTTCCAAAACGCAAAAGTTACATACCTTTGTTTGGCTTTCCATCACACAAAATGTCCTTTTTTATTTTAGTTTTATTTACTTATCGCTGAACTTTGACGTTGAAAGTTAATTTGAAAATGTCAACCGTCAACAGAATAAAAATATATGAAAAATATATAGGTACACAATAGACAATTAGGCGAACTACAGACAATATCAAGCAATAAAGGGTGGTATTTTTAAGTATCGAAGTCTCTTTTGTGGCAGTCCTATGGTTTCATAACGAATGTCAAAGTTTACGATTATTTGATTTATAAAACGCATACCAGTAAAACTTACTGCTACTTGACAAGCCGTTCGTTAAAATTATACTTACTGTCGTAAATTTGGTATCAGCTTTATAAAACCGGCCCTTAATGAGCGATTCAGAGTGAGTTAATCTACTGTCGAATATATCCTACAGACTATTGGTGGAAATCTTAGACATCCGACGCGAAGAAGTCACGCTCTTGATCCTAAACAACAGTTACTGACTGTTTTAAGATGGTTAGGCTCAGGTTCCCAATATCACGTCACTGGCCATGCTCATGGTGTTTCAAAAATGACAATGTCTCGTTCTATTCACGCCGTATGTACACAACTAGTGGACAAATTACTAGGAAGCGAAGTAAGATGGCCAGCAAATGGAAACTCACTTTCTGAAGATTTTATTGCAGCATCACATGTGAATTTTCCCAGGGTCGCAGGGATTATAGATGAATCATTAATACCGATAGATGCTCCACGTCAAAATGAAGCTGGTTTTGTTGATCGTCACGGAGATCATTCTATAAATGTAATGGTTGTCTGTGGACCGAATTTAGAATTTTTTTACGTGAATGCACGATGGCCTGGCTCCGTTCATGATTCGCGGGTTTTAAGGTGCTCATCGTTATGTCAGCAATGGGAAGATGGATGGAGACCTTTCCCCAATGCTGTAATATTGGGAGACAGTGGATATAGTTTAAAAAAGTGGTTAATAACCCCAAATATTCCAACCCGCATACCAAGAAACGCTGCATTAGATCGATTTTTAAGAGCTTTCAGATCGATTAGGCGAATGGTTGAAAACGCACTGGGGATACTTAATGAAAAGTTTCCGTGTCTTAACCACTTAAGACTTCAACCTTTGATTATTTACTCTCTAGATAGAGTGTGGCCCTGTAATCACTACGACAGAAACAGGCCAGTTTTTGTATGCTTGTGTGCGTGACTCCTTTGTCTGACACTCGCAAAACGTCATTCTATTTATCTCTGTGGGCATACATAGGGATGCCAGCTAAAGACATATTTACTAATTTACAGGGAAAAATGATCATAGTAAGGTTTAGTTATTGTGAAGTGTTTGAAAAACTAAAAATATAGGTATCGATTCGAATTGGAATGGGTTGACTTTAATGTTTTCGATTCATAAAATACACTCACCGACAAATTTTGCCGAACAAAATAAAAGGAAGACATTTTGAAAAAGTTAATTTTTACCCGAGTAAATACGCATTCCTACAAATCATATGTTTCAAAATCAAAATAAGTTATGTTTACAAAATCGTTTATTATCCACTCACACTTGGCCGTTTTCAAATTGTTTTGTTTTCAATGAGCCCATGTCAAATTTCCAGTTTGTAAGTCAAAATTTATTTTTATCAATTTCCACTATTCTCGACTTACACTCGACAGTTTTCTATTATTAATTTAATGTATACCTACTCGTACATATCCTAACGTAACTTCTATACTTAGACACTCACATCACTAGGGACTAGGGAATTTCGGATTTCAAAACTGGCAACACCAACAATAATGCCAAGATGGAAACGTATTAATTAGATATATTAAACTGATGGATTTTTGAAATAAATACTATGAATTCTGAATTACTTACCGGTGGTAGGTGACTTTGCTGTTTGATTTCATACGTCCTTTGTAATTTCGACAAAGTTTAATTACACAACTCGTCATTTTAGTGCCTTTTTAGCAAAATAAATTTTGACACGTAACACGACTGTATCCCTTGACAACACATTAGATACTAAGGAGCGGAAAGCTACTTAGGGCCACTTGCACGAAAAATTTAACCCTGGGTTAAGACCCTAACTCGGGTTAGTAAACGTCAGATTCATACAACAAATGTCATTTTAACTCGAGTTAGTGCCTTAACCCAGGGTTAAATTCTGCGTGCAAGTGGCCCTTATAGGCTAACAGTTAGCTGATAAATTTTTCGACGCATTCATGTCATTGGTTTTTTTTTTTTTTTTTTTTTTTTTTTGCCCCGCGGCGACTTCAACAGCTACTACCGCCGGGTTATGGCGTTTCCACGAATTAGTGATTTCGCCAGTGTCAAGTGTATATGAGTATAAATCAATATAGCAATAAAATACAATCCAATCTTCTCTGGGAAAATTTGGAGCAACGTTGTTCGGTAGTTTGTAGGACAGAGGTCAAGATAGTTTTAACCTATGTACCACTTCGAGTCCACTTGTAACGAGAAGAAAGATGCCAGATACGCGAAATAAGTCCAAGTTTTCAATCACTGTGCAACACAATGGCATAAAAAGTACAAATCACTATCAGAAAAGAACTTTGAACACCTAAATACACAAAAAAATAAAACTAAAACAAATTACACATCCGCCATCTTTTAACGTTGCAAATGGCCCCATCATTGAAGTTCTATCTAGAGAGTAAATAATCAAAGACTTCAACCTAAGATTGCAAGTACGGTTATTTTGACATGTGTCATATTGCATAATCTCGAAAAACGTTTAGGCATAAATGCTTACCAGTATACTCCATCGATAACGAACGCAGAACAAGACATTGAATTCAATATTGAAGATAATGAAGATAATGGTGATATAGAGGCAATTCAAGTATTAATTTCCTTAATAGAACACTTCAATTGAAATTTATTAATTATACCTACTTACGTATGAGTTTAACAATAACGATTAAAAAATAAAACTATATTTTTGATAAAGGAATAAGTTTTTATTATTTATTTATACTTACGTACAAATAGGACCAGTGACCAGGATATTACTCAAACAAACAAGATTATGTTTTGAACAAACATATTTTAAATCATTAAATTTAAAAAGTCATTTGTAAGCAGTTGTTTGATGAATAAAATTTGTTTTGTACTTAACATCCACGGCTGTATATAAAATTAACCTACATGAAGCAAGTGTACATACTCGTACCACATGTCATGACGTTACCGATAATTAAAGTACAAGCTTTTGTTGTGGCCAAACAAACACGTTTTAAATCATCAAATTTAAAAAGGTATTTGCATTTTTTAGGCTTTTGTATAGTTTTTAGGATTTTAGGTAATACTGTTAGTGCTATCATTTACTGTTTCTGAAAACCCATTGACCAAATGAATTTGAATGATGGTGTCATCTTGCATATACAATGGTAATGTAAATTTGGAGGGTTTCGTAATGTTTAATTCTTTTTCAAGTTTTAATAATTCTAAATCCAATTTGTAGTTTTCTCTTTCCAACTTTTCAATCTCTAATTCAACTTTCTGTTTCTTCAGCTCTAAAATCTTATTCGATAATTGATCCTCTTCCGATGATCTTAAAGTTTTTAACCTTTTTTTAATAGGTGTTGGTAAAATCTTTGGGCTTTGAGCACTATCTTGTGGCAGAATACTCTCAGAAACGGAAAACAATTCAGTTGATTGTGGAGCACTTGAACCGGAAGATTCAGCACAATCTATTCCGTTTATAACTGGGGACTCCTTACCAATAATGGTTATGATTAAGTCATCACTCGCATCAAATTTCATTTGTTTGCCGCCTCCTGAACCCGTTTTGAAGCGATTATCTCTTTTTTCCTAAAAGAAAAAAATATAGGCAAGTACCTACGTTCAAACAATATACTTATACAAGTAATATACTTATTCAGTATACTAGACGTTAATTCAGTATAGGTACTATACGGACGGACATGGCGAAACTATAAGGGTTTCTAGTTGACTACGGAACCCTAAAAATACTTGCATTTAAATTTAACTTACCATTTGATTGTACGTCTTCTCCAGTTCTGCCAGGTAGTGTCTCGTAAATACCTCCAATCCTTGCCCATTATTCCTGAATCATTTACATTTTTCGTTATCTCTTTCCATTTATTTATTTTTACATCGTGCGTCAATTTATCACTAAATTTACCAAAAAGTATTTCTTTATTTTCATTTATGAGGCCTAAAATAGTTAGTTTGTCTTGTAAGTCCATTGTAATCTCGGACGTACGTAATAGGTAATGTCCGTGGATACTCGTATATCGGTACCTATTTCAGTATATATGTACGTACAATTATAATTTAATGCAATTCTTTTGTGTTGCGAATAAGGTGAAACTACCTTCAAACTCAAAGAGGCGAAATAAGTTATGACATAATTATAGTTGTAACATTACAATTTTTCACCTGTATATTTACAAGTTAACAATCCAATGTAGCTGTCGTGACATACCTTTATTCTTTGTGGTACGCTTTAAAAAAAGTGACATATTTGATGATTGTGGTACATTTTTTTATTTACAATTTAACAATTTTGTAGAATTGTGCACTTGTAAAGTTTTGTGGTATAGGGCACTGCACGCCCCGTTAACAAATTTTTCTATCAAAGTTATCATAGGCGATTTTGATAGGTATAAACACTTTAGTCGCCTGTATCTCAGGAACTAATATTGTCTACTTAGCCGTGATAGTTTTCCTTTAAAATTCGTTATATGCGCTTTCGTTGAAGATTTTTTTCAGATTTTTAGTATTTGTAGTTTTGGCTGTAGGGGGGGGGGGACACTTGACTCTAACAAAAAATAGCGCTTTAAAGCTTAATATTTCATAAACGGATCCCTTAATCGAAAAATTGTTTCCATTAACCCGAAATATTTTTGAAAGACCTATCCAACGACACCCCACACTATGGGGTAGGCAAGAAAAAAAAAAAGGCATCCCCACGTTACGTGTAGGGGAGGTGCATTAAAAAAAAATATTTTTCAAAATTTTATTTTACCACTTTGTTGGCGTGACTAATATGTATATTCATGCCAAATTACAGCTTTCTAGTACTATGAGTCTCTGAGCTAGACTGGGGACGGACGGACGGACAAGTGTTCCTAGTTTGACTACGGAACCCTAAAAAACCGTTAAACTTTTATTAATTTCATGGATAGGGTCTTATAGCAAATTTAATCAGCTATCTTTCATAGCAAACGAAACTGAAAAATTCTAATAAATGTGGCCCGCGGCATCAAAAATGGTGAGCCAGGGTACCGCATTTCCAAAACTTTTAAAAGTTGAGATATCTCGTTTTTGGTGCGACTTTTACTAAACATGATTTATCATATTTTGGCCACTCCTGAGCTGAGATATCCAGCCCTGTAAGATAGTCCACTATATACCGGACACCCTGTATATCGGCGAACTCTGAGTGGTATGAAATGAGAATTAATACTTACTAGTTATCCCCAGTTTTAACATTTTACGTGATTTTTTGATTATGGGGACTAAAGAGTGGGGACAAATGGGAATAGACCACATTTTTAAATGAAACTAACAATGATCTATACATTATTTAATTTTTTCTCCTTGTCTTTACCACAGTCCAGCCTGGCTCATCTTCATCCATTGGTTCAGGCCCAGCGTTGCGGTTAGATGATGATGGTTTCTCTCCTGGGTCGTTGCAAACGTCATCTTCACTACCACTGCTAGTTGTGTCGTCGTCTGGATTGCCATGGCTCTGTTAATAAGTTATTTTTTGTGTTATAATATAAAATATTGTTCACTGTGGATCGTGATAAAGTTTTTATATTAACTTAACACTCGTATCCGTCCCATCAGGTTCCAATGGGTCACGTTTGATTGAATGCATTAGTATTGTTGATTTTTTAGTTGTTTACCGGACTACCCAAAAAAGATTGTGGTTTTTTTCGTTACTTAAAGATAAAAAAAAAGATAAAAGATGTTTATTCAGTAAGTAGGCTGCACGGGCACTTTTACACGTCATGAATCTACCAGCGCTTCCCAAGAGGAGACCACTGCCGAGAAGAAACGCCGCAAGAAACTCAGCAGTCAGTCATTTTTTAAACATGTTACAATGGTAGTACTTAATCTAGCATTATATAAAGCAATAAATATTAAATTAAATATAATATCAAATAGCAAATAGCATGCGTAGTTCAGCAGGAAAACATGTCAAAAATATTACGAGAGACAAGGGGGGGGGGGGGAGAGAGGAGAGGAAAAAAAAAAAAACACAGGACAACCAAATAAAAGTTTGATATGCTTTCCCACATCAACGGTGTCCCCTAGACAAACAACTTTGCAATTTTACAAATTATGAATGACTAAGTTTCGGGTTTAGGCCAAGCATTTTTATCTGTTAGATAGTCCTCGACCCTATAGTACGCTTTAGATATTAACGACTTTTTTAAGTAATTTTTAAGTGCTGGAAAGGGTAATGTTAAAGCTTCGTCAGGTAATTTGTTATAGAAATGAATGCATTGACCAACAAATAATTTATATACTTTACGGACGCGGAATTTTCGGATAACAATTTTATTTTTATTTCTTGTATTTAGATTATGTACATCGGAATTTTTGGTGAAAGAATTTAAATTTTTAATAACATAAATAATATTCTCATAAATAAATTGAGACGCTACAGTTAAGATGTGAATTTCTTTAAAAAGTTCTCTTAAGGAGTCACGGGAATTTAAGTTATAAATAGAACGAATAGCCCTTTTTTGTAAGACAAATATACTTTGTATTTCAGCTGCCTTACCCCAAACCAGAATACCGTACGACATCACACTATGGAAATAACTATAATAAACTAAGCGAGCAGTCTCAACATTAGTTAAAAATAGAAAAATAGAAATAGAAAATATATTTATTTGTTTCTGCTTACATAATATCACATCCATGGCTGAAGTCTCCTTTTAAGTAAAAATATACCTGTGCCAGGAGACCCCGCTCTTCTATAGCATATATTACGTTACATGTAAATTAGGAACAACTAGATAGTACAGAAAATTATTACTTAATTAAAATTAGTAATTAAAAGTTAGTCTGAAAGTAAACAATTAAAATATTTTTACACAAACAAAAAGAAATATACACAGAGTATCTGTGTGCGTGTGTGCGTGTATGTGTGTGTATAAGTGTGTGCACGTGTATATATGTGTGTGTGTGTGTGTGTTTATTTTAATTTATAAGGGTACTAACAACTGCTCAGTCTCCTCATAATTTAGGTCCTTAATCCAAGTGATAATATTTTTTTTGCATTCATAGGTTAATTTAGGGTACAATTGAAGTTCTTTATTAAGTTTGTTGTAAATTACAGAAGATAGTTTTCGTAGTTGACGTGTAGCAAATGCTGATTTTGTCGAAAAAATTGGTGCAACGTTGTGATTCCTTCTTCTACTTAGCAGCGTTGGGTTGTAATGCAAGTTTTTGTGAGTGAAGAGAGCTGTTCGCAAAATGTACAATTTTCTAACTGTTAGTAAGTTACTATCTATGTAAAGTTGATCAGTGGGGAAACGGAATGGTTTAAAAAAGGCAACTTTTAATAATGATCGCTGAGTTCTTTCGATTTCAATGAACCTAGATTTACAAGCTCCACCCCATATAGGAAGACAGTAAGAAATGAGAGACTGACCCAGAGCAATATAGATTTTTAGAAGAAGTTTAGATGGGGCAGCGTGTCGCAATGTTTTAAAAATCCAGGTAATTTTTCTAAGCCTACCACAAACAGTTTCAATTTGGTTATACCATGACAATCGCTGGTCCATCACAACTCCAAGGTACTTAGTCGTTGCTACTTTGTTGATTTTGGGGCAGTTACAGTCACTTAGAGCATGGTTGCATGAGTGGATTTTTATTTGAAAGTCGCTATGTGGCTGAGTACTGTCTATTAGTTAGTTGTCTAATTTTCCTAACCGCGTAAGCTGCCGAACTTAGTTTACCTGCCAGTACCGCTATATGGGGACTCCATTGCAAATTTTTATCTATGGTTATGCCTAGAAAAACTGCCTTATCTACCATTTGCAGACACTCGTCATTTAGAAAAATACTAGAATCTACCGGTTTATTATTAGGCAAAGCGAACCTAACACATTTAGTTTTTTTAGCATTTAGTAGTAAATTGTTACTAGTAAACCAATTAAGTACTTTAACTAGTGTGGCGTTTATCCTACTGTAGTCAATGGACTTTCTATCTACTTTGAAAATTAATGAAGTATCATCAGCAAAAAGTACAATCTCGCAAAGTTTATCTACTGTTGGTGGCAAGTAATTTATATAAACCAGAAATAAAAAAGGGCCTAAAATTGAGCCTTGCGGCACACCTAATTTCACTGTAGCTCCAACAGATTGCGTTTTGTTTACAACAACTGTTTGAGTTCTATCACTTAGATAAGAAGACATGAGACTTGAAGCTTTATTGGACAATCCATAATGTTTTAATTTTAAAATTAGGGTCGAATGATCCACGCAATCGAAAGCTTTAGAAAGATCACAAAATATTCCTACTGCATCACAATGTACTTATGTTATCTTTGCCGATTTAGACCTGTTTTTAACGAAGGGGATTATTGACATAGATGCTTCAATATGTGAACCAAGCAAATGAGAATGTAGATTCTTATAAAATGAACGTACCTACTTGTGTAAGCTTTTGAGTTATAGCCTAAACGCGTTTTCACGGTGGTAATTGTGTAATGATCTAATGAAATTAAAAAATGCTAAAACAATAGGCTAGTGTCCTAAAAAAACGAATTAGTCCGTCATTTACATTATAAAAAATATATTTGAACAAATATATTTTTTTGTCAATTAAAATTACTAAGATGCGTTGAAGTTTCGCGTGACGTCACAGCGTAGCACACTTAATACCACGTTGTGACGCCACGAGCAGACCTTTAATAACCGTTATTTTCGTGTAACGTTATCTTTCATAACGTTATTTTACACGAATAACGTTATACTATAACGTTATTTGACGTGATACTTGTAGCGGTATTCATTATAACGTTATCAAACAAAACGCTATACCTACGTATAACGATACTTCGGTTAGCGCTATAATAACGTTATAGACCATCTCTTTCTTACACTCAATTTCACCCACTCCCGAGCTTCGTGCGGCTGCGGCTTTTGGCGCATGACATTGCATTTGCCTTGCCGTTGCCGTTGCCTGCTTTGTACCGATGTTTTAACTGTACTGGGTAGTGATTCTCTGAACAACGACGGTCACACGGACGGACGAGTGAATGTCCAAGCGGTGAGTTTAAGTAGTCCCGTCAGTGCGAACAAAACATATTTTAGCGCATGCATTTTCAATTTAGCAGCATGGTTTCCAGAGATGCGATTTATTTGAAAAACTTCTATTTAAAATGCAAATACAAAATGCAAAATAGCTATTTTGTATTTTGCATTTAAATGCTTTTTAGTAAGAAGCATTTTGTATTTTATTTGAAACTAGCGACCCGCCCTCGCTTCGCTTCGGTTTATTTGAGTTTTCTATAACATACGTACATAAAACAAAATTTATTATACATAAAAACCTTCCTCTTGAATCACTCTATCTACTAAAAAAAACCGCATCAAAATCCGTTGCGTAGTTTTAAAGATCTAAGCATACATAGGGACAGACAGCGGGAAGCGACTTTGTTTTATACTAACGGGTTGGCTTAAAGTAATGAGAAGGTATTCAATTGAAATAGCAGGCAAAAAAATAATACAAAAAGGATTTTGACAGCTATAATAAATAGAAAATATGTCAATTAGTGTTAAAAAGGCAAATAATGATTAGCTGTGTTAATAAAAAATGTCCACAAGGAAGTCATTACGTGAACATGTCTATCGCCTACTTGGACGACGTGAAAAATCTGAAGTGGTCTCTCACTTCAAAGCTGAAATGTATCTCCATCTACAATTTAATGTTTGATCCAGCGGTGGGAATTTGGTATTAGGACTAAAGATTTACCAAAAACGGGAAGATCACCCATTCTTAATCATTGAAACCGGAGGAAAATGGCAAAGTTTGCACAAAACAAAGTGGATGAGTCCCAGATAAGTTAGCTGTAAAATATGCTGTTTCCCGTTGGTGAGTAAGGAATATTTTAAAGAAATACAATGTTCTACAAAGCTTCTACACTTAAAGCGTCAAAAAACACCCAAATATTCCGACATACAGCTTGAAGAAATTCCAAGAAGTGCAAGAAGTTGCGAAGAAAGTATCACTATGCAGGGTGCACCCAGAATTGACTAAAAAAGCGTGACGTTCATTTCGTATCGAAGGATTCAAACCGTCCGAACGTCGGTGTAGCTCGTCCAATGGAGGATTTTTTGGTAATTCTCAGTAGACTAGTTTACAGTGATGGGCCGGAAGCGAAATCACATACACAGTTGAAGCGCCGGGTATAAAAGCAAAGAATTAACTGAAAAAATAAAAAAAGATGTCCAACGTATGATGAAAACGGTAAGAAGAAAGCTGCGATTTTTTTTAAATGGGCGAGGTTTTCTATATTATAATGATTGATTAACATGCTGGTTTTAGTTTATTTGTATATGATAAAAAGCTATATATAACCTAAACAAGTAATTTAATAAAAAAAATGAGAAAAAAAATTTCTCATTACTTTAAGCCAACCCGTTATGTAGTGATACCTTTCGAGATATATTTTGCATTTTTAATATTCATTTCAAAATGCAAAATACTTTGTGATACAAAAACAACACATCCTTAGCAAGTTCAGCGCCAGTAGAAAGGCTTTTCTCGTACGGTGGGATGATTATGAGACCTCACAGAAGAAAAATGAGTGATGAGGTATTCGAACAACTGGCATTGTTAAAAAGCGTAATAAAATAAATAAAAATATCTGAGATTTGGTCAAAAGGTATTTTATTTTGAAAAAGTATTTTGAAAATACCTATTTTTCATTTAGCATTTCAAATACAAAACGCAAAACTATTTGGTATTTTGCATTTGAAATAGTAAATCTGAAAAGTATTTTGCATTTTGTATTTAAATGCTTTTTTAAAACCATTTTGTACATCTCTGAGGTTTCTGCCGACGGATGGAACGTATAAGGCTGATTAATTGAAAATGCACGCGCTAAAATGTGTTTTGTTCGCTCTGACGGGACTACCTAAACTCGCCGCTGCGATTTCACTCGTTCGTTTTCTGTAAAGACGACATTGTGCCAATTTACTTTTGTTTTCAACAATAGCAAATGTGAACACCAACTAAGACCCTATTAAAATCTAAGTAACATAAGTAAGAGTTATTTCATAAACTGACTATCTGTTCTTTATTTGAATGACAATAAGATAAAAGTCAGTTAAAACCAGGGCCCGCTATCCCATTCAAGGGTTTTCGAATGGGTTTTTATAAGGATTTATTTATAAAAGCCGTATCGCTTGAAAGCCGTTCGATTTCCTTTTTAAAGTGCTATTTATAAGGGTTACCTTTACCGAGTCCGTTTCGTGTACGTCTTGCTTGATTTTGCTTTTGTACCGCTATATTTTTATTGTTACCAATATCCCTTTAACTTAAAAAAACCGTTCGATTGGCTTTTTAAGCGTTATTTATGAGGGTTACCCTTATAAAAAGCCGTTCTATTGGGTTTTTAAGCACTATTTTATTTTTAAGGGTTACTCTTATATTTGGTTATGCAGTAAGAGGGATATCAATTTACTGCCGCTCTTTAGGTTTCCATTATGTGATGGCTATAGTTTAACAAATCGTATAAACAAGTCGTATATTTCTTCCAAAGGGTTTCTTTTAGTGGGTTGTACTCTGAGAGGTAAGTCTTTTAAAGGCTTTTATCGGGGAATGGGTGGTCGGGTCCCTGGTTAATACCGGTCGTCATCGATACCGGTTAAGACTGTGTTATTACTTATTGTGTTTTCTAATTAACTAAAGAATTTCCTTGGAATCAGATGAAATGTTTTTGTAGGGCAAGTAAAAACGCGATTTATGGGATACGTAACCAACTTTCATAACAATTACTCTTTGAGTAGTCATCTTAACGGAAAAAGGTGGCCACTTTTTTCCGTTAAGTTAATAACTCGAAGGTGAATTGTTATTAAACTATATGATATGCCGTATAAGTTGAGTTTTCATTTGTAGTACAAACACATTTCGTCCAATTTCAAGGAAATACTTTAGTTTATTAGAAAACACAATAAAAGTAATGAGGGCGCCACTGTACATCCGGCGTACGCTCAGCGTAGTCTTAACTAAAAAGGTTGACAAATAATTATGACGAAATACTAATTGGAATGATACTCTATGTAGCGTGACGTAATTTTTACGTCAATGGCATGAAAATTACGGCCCATTCAAGGCATGCATCGATTGAAAAAAAAGTTATGTTACTGATTTACTTGATATAACTTGAAAATTTCAAATTTGTAAATTTCATTCCTTAAGGTTCCCATCTCTTCGCGGGATTTGCGAAGTTCAATAATTAGCTCGGTCGGCAAAACCTCTTCGCTGCTGGACCCCAAAACATCTCTACTTGCTTCACGGACGGGATTCAAGTCCTGGACACCCTTACAAGGCGTATTATCCTTGCGCGGTGTTTTTACAGAGCAACACGGGCAGACCCAACATCTAGGAGCAGACGCCGTTCTCACATTAACGCACTGTTTGTGGTAAACACTACTACACTTAGAGATTTGCAGCAGCAGACGATGTTTGTAGTTTGTCACTACACGCACCGCCCTTATCCATCTTGTAACGGTAATCAAATGGCAAAGTGTGTACTGTTCAGTAGCTCACCAGATGGCGCACTGGGCCACTTATCGTTGCAAAAGTCGGTTTGAAAACAAGAACGATCTAGTAGAAAACCAAGTAGATTCCACATTAAAGAACAAGACCACTCCAGTTTTTACAACGACAACCAAGTTTCACATGCAGTTTATTGTGTGATTCGGAACTATGTAAAAGCTGTTACTAACACTTCCACACGCGAATCGCATAACAAGACTCACGTCGAGACAACAACTGGTAATTTGAACTATATTACGGGCAAAAACTATTTATTAATGCGGAGCTCAGTCGATCCGTGCACCCTACCCACTTTTCAATCCTTTTTAGGGTTCCGTAGTCAAACTACGATCCTTTATAGTTTCGCCATGTCCGTCCGTCCGTCCGCAGCCTAGCACCCTTAGACCTAGAAAGCTGTATTTTGGCATGAATATATATATATTAATTGCGCCAACAAAGCGGTAAAATAAATTTTAAAAAAACTTTTAGTGTACAGTCAAGGGCAAAAATATGTATACACTTTAGTACCTTGTCTAATTGTCGTCATATTTGAACTGCCATATATGAACTGTCACAGTGGTTAAAGTGACAAGGTACTAAAGTGTATACATATTATTGCCCTTGACTGTACCTCCCCGACACGTAACGTGGAGATGTTTTTTTTCTCGTCTACCCTTAGTGTGGTGTGTCGTTGGATAGGTATTTCAAAAATATTGGTGGTATGCGACCGCAATTTTTTGATCAAGGGATCTGTTTATGAAATATTAAACTTTAAAGCGCTAATTTTTGTCAGAGTCAAGTGTCTAAAAGCTCCATGGAGGTAAAGGTACCGCCGGCATTTGATTTGAACGTTTTATGTTGGCGGATTATGCTTGCGACGATGTACTTACGCATCATCGCATTTTGCTCACAAGAGGGTAGAAAACTCATACCAACACTGACCTCTTTTTTAGGTGATGGAACTTTCCATAGTTGCCCACGGAAATTTCAGCAACTGTATACGAGACATGCAGATTCTTCAACACAGTTCGTTAACGTTGTTCCAGTAATTTACGTCTTAATGTCAGACCAAAAAGCAAAATCCTATGAAATAATGCTGAATATGGTTATGGTGGTGGCTGGTATAGTTATGGTTATGGTATGGTTAAATCTCAGATACCAGGCTATAATATCTTATCGCACGCATTGCTGCTGCCTCGTAGTCCGTCATGAATTGTTGAGGATTACTTATTTGTTGGTTTCCTCAATAAATAAATAAAAAAACAAAAAGACTATGAGGCAGCAGCAATGCGTGCGAGAAGAAAAACGTTTCCGCAGGCAGTGATAGAAGGCTGCTTTTATCACTACGCGACAGAACTTCGGAGACAAGCACAGAAATTAAAAGTGACAAAAGCACAAAGTCAAAAAATATTTGTGGCTTTGGCTACTGTACACACAGCAACGCATCTAGCTATACACTTCAGAAATCTGAAATATTGCATGAAAGAGAGTCGCACTAGAATCGAATGTTGTTGACATAATACACATATATACATCTCTTTCTTTTTCTCTCTGCTCCGTCTTTAATGGTTAGTTAGGTGTGATGTTGTGTGTACTACCCTTCTTAGTTCTTACCATCGTATTTAATAAAGGATGGTTGGGCCTACATATTAAATGACATGCCAGATGATGCCGTAGGCCTGGCAAAATTTCAGCTATACATGGAACGTCAATATGGTTTAAGAGCGACGATTTCATCGCAAATTGGTCAATCTTCGGGCAGGTCATCCGAACTACAAATTGTTTAGAAAGGTGACAATCCAAAATAAATAAGTTGGTTGGGAAAAGGAATTTGTTGAATATACTCAATGTTTAAAAAAAAACAGACTTTTATCTGATTAGAATGAAAGGTGGCCTTCTCAAAAAACGACGAATATGTAGAAGCGATTCGACGTCATTAATTTATCTCAAATACCTACTAATACTACTATGGTCATTGATTTCGATATGGAAGTTGGATTCTTTTTGGAAAAATAAGCATGGAAAGGCTCGCTTTTTAAAATATAACTTTGGAGTTACACATGTATATAGTACATACTTGGAACGTAATTGTTTTTAATTTGAGTTTGAATTATTTTGTGGAGTTACCCTTATTCAAATTCAAATTCAAATTGTTTAATTCAGAAATACTTTCCATATTGCACATAGTAAGACACAAATATACCTACACACAACACAAAATAATAATAGTACATAATAAATAAAAAAAATAATAATAATACAAAAACATCTATTTGGCAGAAGGCCTGTGGAGTTTGTTCCAATGGTTCTGGAAGGAGCCATGAAACCTCTCTGCAATAGAACATAGCATGCTGTTCGGGCTGCCCCGCAATCTGTGCAACAGGGATGCGAGGATGCGACTCTTTTGCGCAGTATAGCAGTAAAGCCATCTGTGTGAGCATCCGCAAACCCCCGACGCGCTGCAGAATCGAGGCAGCCCCAGCAACATCCTGAAACCATTGTTGTACTGGACTCTAAGGGCGTTTATAGGCTTCTGCGTGAAGTTGACCCACAAGCTGAGGTGTAGAACGACTGACAATAAGCTTTAAACAGCGTCACTTTTACGTTCAAATTCAAATTCAAATTAATTTATAGCATGAAATAATGTTACATAGATCTTAAAATAAATTATTACAGTTCATTATTTCGCCGTTAAGGCATGCAATTAGTATACGAAAATCATAAATTCCGTATATGCAAATACACTACATAGTATCATAATTTTGAATTGAGAAAATTAAATTAAATTTAAAATTATAACAATACTTTACAAAAAAGGTACAAAAAAATATAATTAATATGATACATTAAAATGATAATATTATATGTCAGCTCTTAAGAGAAGTTTACATTTTGTGAAAAATTCTTCTAATGTGTAGAAAGCTTCTTCAACTAACAATTTATTAACTCTGGTAAAGAATTGATTATTAGGTAAATATGTCCATGCAATAGGAAGTGAATTATAAATTTTAATTGCCATCTGATAGCTGTTTTTACGACAGAGTTTTAGCCTACATTTTGGAGCTATCAACGTCTTATGAGTAACAGTACGTTTATGTACATTATTTTTTTTTATAAAAAGTGTAATATTCGCCCTAACAAACTTACAAACCTCCAGTATGTAAAGGCTCGGGACAGTAAGAAGTTTAAACTCTATAAACAGTGGCCTACATGACTCTCTCCAGTTTAAGCCCCATATCGTCCTGATACATTTCTTTTGAGTGACGAACACACGCTGAATGTCTGATGAGTTACCCCATAGTACTAAACCGTAACGGAAGGTCGAACAAACATAACTATGATAAACCAGTAGAGCAGTTTCTGTAGAGGTGATTGATTTAAGTTTTTTGAGTGCATAAATAAATTTATTAACTTTTTTACAAACTTCGTCAGTGTGCTTTTTCCAATTCAATTGTTCATCTATATGAATGCCAAGAAAATTTGTTGAGGCAACATTTTCGATTATATTATTTTCAAATGTAACTTTTAGTTTAGCGGTGCTTTTATCGTTTATCTTAGTTATAAAATTAATTATTTTAGTCTTACAGACATTCATGTGTAAACCATTATTTATTAGCCAATCTCTAAGATCGTTAATTGCGTTTCTAGTATTTACTTGTATCTCATCAGTAGACTTTCCTCTAATAATAACAGTCGTATCGTCCGCAAAGAGTACGCATCTTTGCTTGATGAAAGATGGTAAATCATTCACATAAATGAGGAACAGTAACGGGCCCAATATGCTTCCTTGCGGAACCCCTGTGCCATTGACACGCGAAGCAGTCGAATTTTTTTACTACGTTATTGCCTGCTAAGGTTTTAGTAATTCGTGTTATTTGTTTCCGCTGCGATAAATAACACCTTAGCCAATCATGTGCAGGTCCCCTTATCCCATATTTAAAAAGTTTAACTAGGAGAATTGAATGATTGACATGGTCGAATGCTTTACTTAAATCTAAAAATAATGCAATAACTTTTTCGTTTCCGTCTAGAGCACTCAACACGTTACCAACTAGATCAAAGGCTGCTTGTGCGGTTGATTTTCCTTTACGGAATCCGTATTGCTCTGAACGTAAGATGTCATTTTTATCAAGAAAGTTTATGATCCTTGTATACATGACCTTTTCCAATATTTTGGAAATGACTGGTAGTAATGCGACAGGTCTGTAATTACTCCTCTCTGTCTTTATTCCTTTCTTAAAAAGAGGTTTAATAATCGAAAACTTAAGTACATCCGGGAAATAACCTTGTGATAATGACAAGTTAATAACATGCGAAAGAGGATTTGATATTATTTTAGCGATTGCTTTTACAGTATTGACTTTTATGTCATCAATCCCCACTGAGTTAGTATTTTTTAAGGACATTATGATTTTGTATGTTTCATAAGGATCCACGGGTACCAAAAATATAGTTTTATTGACATTACTGAGGGGGCAAACACGAGCAAGACCATTATTTTGGCCTTTAGAAATATCAATGAAAAAGTCGTTAAATGACTTATTTGTACACCTTGCGAAGGTGCGGGCCAACATGTTGCATCGGACTGCCAGCGCTCTCGGCTCCCGTTCTATGTCCTCGTCATCACTCAAAGACTCAGTAAGCCAGTGACCCAAATATTTAAACCGTGACACTCTTTTTAGCAGAGTGCCACACAACTTAACCTGCGGCACTGGTTCATAGGTTTTAGTGCCCGCTTTAAAGAGCAAGAGTTCGCTCTTAGTTGCGTTATATTTCAGGCCATGTGTCTCCGCGTAAAGTTCGCAGCAGCTTGATAATAGCGTTGATTGATGGACACAGCAGCGCCATATATCGTCTGCGTAGCTTATATTGTTGACCATTTTACCGCCAATAGAACATCCGACTTTAGTGCTGCTGAGCTCACCAATCAATCGGTTCATATAAAGGTTGAAGAGGCTGGGCGAGCTTAAGCCCCCCTGTCTCACCCCGCACTCCAACCGGTACATGCCCGATAATGAGCCGACCCACCTAACATAGTTGTTTTGGTTATTATACCAGAACTTCAATATATTAATCGGATCAGCAGGAACATCCGTCTCGCCATGTAGCTTCTCCCACAACCTGTCATATGCCACAAGGTCAAAGGCCTTCGACAAGTCGAGGAAGCAGCCATACACCGGGGTGTTCCTCAATGCGTAGTATTGGACGGTGTGCTTAAGACATAAAATCGCGGTTTCCGTGGATAGACCCGGTCTGAACCCAAATTGCGCATCATGAAATTTTACATGTGAATTTAGATTTTTACTAAGCAAACCGTCCAAAACCTTTCCTATTATAGTTCCTAGTGAAATTGGCCTATAATTATTTAAACTAGAAACATCACCAGTCCTGCTCTTCACGATTGGAACCACTATGGTTTTCATTAAGTCCAAAGGTAAGTAGGAGTGACTAATACATACAGAGAAGAACATGGCAAGCACTCAAGGCAAATCGTTCATTGAATACAAAACGGACACAATCCGAAATGAGTCAGTATTGCATTTTTAAATTAGAAGCGGTAGGAATACGGTTTTTAATGGAATAGCAAATTATTTTGGAATGTGTCCGTTTTGTATTAAATGAGCGAAATGTGCAGCCTACTTTAGGTGTTCTATGCTAAGAAAGTCATGTCCCGGGGACCTGCCGCGACTCATACTCCTGATAATAGTCTCGACTTCCCTCGCCGCAAAGCGAATTAGTTTCTTACTTGTGAGTCCCGTGACTGTCTCAGTATTGCATGGTTGACTCGCGGCAGGGCCAATGGGCGACGGCACCCTAAAATGTTGTTTAAACAATTCAGCTATCTGGGCCGGCTCGCTTATACCTCTAACGCTCACTGGCACACTCAATCTAGGGTTAAGCTTGTTTGTCTCTTTCCAAAAACTTCCGAAATCTCTTTTTGAATGATGAGATGCTATTAGGTCCATTTTTATTTGTTCCACATTTGCTTGACACCATTTGAGTTTAGCCTTGAAAACTTTTCTGGTCTCGAACATACAGGTAGGTTTCCCGTATGATAACCACTGTCGGAAATAAAGACGTGCCTCCCCATGAGCCTCACTAACGTGTTTATTCCAGCCAGATACATAAGGTTTACGCTTCTTTTTCTTGGCACTATAACTTTTGCTTAGAATGGAAGCTTGAACAAGAATATCCACTATCGATTTATACAAGCTATCTAGTACCATTCGATGATCCAAATTACAACAAACTTTATCTCCACAATCTTTTAATTCCGTAGGATAATCAATTGCACTTAGATGCTTAAAACAATAGCTTGTATACATCGCTAGTTGATTGGCATCTCTTTCACCCCATACAACTTTACTATGCTGTTTGTCACTTGTACAGGTAGTTGACGAAAAAAGATATTTGAGTAATTACTTTATTAAATATATTTTTTAAATTGGATATCTGTCTGTTTTGAAAAAACTCAATACCACATACGATACCTCTTCTTCAAGAAAATGCTTCCGAGGCATTCGCATGAAAGTAAGAACAGGGAGGGCCTTCCAACGACGGATTGCATGAGGGGGAAATAATTTGGCATGTAGCCAGTACGGTGAAAAGGAATAGTGAGTTTAAGAGAGCGGGAGAAACACAGTTAACTAGGAAGTGACCTAGAAGGGGAGTACCTATCGAAAGTCAATTTACGTTTAAGATAAAGCGGGGTTGAGGGCTCAAAAAGGATGGACCTAACGATGTCGAATGGGAAGCCAGTTAAGCTGACGCCGAAAGGAGGAAAATTGGTCACAATTACGAAGACCAAAAATTAAACGTATGCCATTGTTAAGGAAACGTTCTAATCTGTTGACGGAATCCTGGCTGATGTTGTTAGTGTAGACATTGACATTAATGAGAGGCAGCACAAGTACCTGGACAAGTAATGTCTTGGTACTTACTGGGACAAAAATGTTGTATGGATATAAAGCACGCAGAGTACCAGTCACCTTCCGACTCACCTCATAGAGCTGCCCCACGAAAGGCAGCAATCGACGATAAGGCCAAGTTCCTTAATCTGCTTTGATGTACGAATAACAGCACCATCAAACGAGATGTAATCAAGACCAACATCAACTTACTTGAGGTGGTATTGCATCCGATATTGGTACACTTAGCCATTTTTGACACACTGGCATAGCAGCAACTCTTGCCTGAAGCTCCTCCCTTCTACCATCCTTGAGTAATGTGAGATATTGTAACAGTAAAGTTGCGACTTCTGTAATGAAAACATAGTTATTCACTCGTATATGCTATGCTATCTTACGGAGGCATCTTATTAAGATGTTTTGAAAAACTATGCAGCTGCAGGGTTTCAAAATATGAATCTGACAAAAGAAATAACTTTTGGTACAAGCTTTTGTTACGACTTTACTTTTTTGCAGTTATCATCTGCTTATCAAGAGCAAACAAACGAGTCCCAACTCACAATCGGTGGGTCAACGTTAAAGACAGCGGACTGTTTAATATTATCTACTATTACAATACAATTCACATTTTATGACAATTTAAACAACGTACTTTTTTATTTAATTCTTATGAATAATTGATTCATTATTTCAATCATAAAAGTATCTATAATAACGACTCCACTGCACTCTGTTCTAAATTGCCACCAAACATCTCAAGTCTCAACTCTAGTGATAACTCTATCCATATCCATATATAGGAACAAATCGTTACGGGAAATGAAAATTGGGTTCATCACTTTGAACCTCAGTTCAAAACAGCAGTCGATGCATAACAGGCTGCACAACCTCCAAAAAAATTCAAGGTGTCAGAATTAGTGATGGACAGCTTGTAGGTAAGTTATAAAAGTGAAACTTTAATTTAAATTTCATGTAAGTTACTGTAAGTTTCAAATGGGAAATTTCCGTTAAGTTCCGGTAGTTTTCAGGTGTAAATTATCTGTTTGTGTGTAATTTTATACTCCCCAATAAACAACAACATTCTTATTAGTTATCCCAGCAACCACTTTATATTGTGTTTTCTATTACGACACAGATAACATAGTATACCTACTTTTAACATACAAAACCATTACTGGCCAGACGAGAGTTTTTCATATAATCGTCAAAGTCATATTTGATTCATGATTGTCAACCTTTGTAAAAATCTTAGGTAAAAATCAAACCGAAAGGTGTTATTTACAATGGCTTTCAAGTTTTACAAGAGGTAAACAAAAGAGTTTATTACAGTAAAGATTGTGAAAAGAAATTCGGCTATCGAAATGCCACTAGTACAAAGGCGCATATTTTAAATTGTGAAAAATTACCACATGATATCTGCCATGTGGTGACAGATAAAAAATAACAGCCGCCACGTGCGAATAGAGCCCCATAGGTCTCAAGCTATTGGCACATTAATAACAATACTGTTGTATTGTGTGTACACCCAGAGCTTCAGGATTGTTATTTAAAAAAAATTATTATGCCTATCTCATAACAGTTAAAAATAATAATTAAAAGTAAAAGAAACACTATTTACAAAAGTATTTGGGACTTCATTTTATTTTATTAATACATCTAAATTACTAGCATGATACAGGATGTTTGGTACATTCTTTGTCAAATTAAAATGGGGGACAGAAGGGGTCATTTACTACCTCCTACGGCCCCTAAAAAAATCCTTGGGCCCACGGATTCATTCATGTATTTTTTTTTTAAAATGCCTGGGTAAAGACTCGTTTAAACTTAAATTTAAAAAAAAGTTATATTGCCTACACCTTACATTTTTATTTAATTGTAAGGTGTAATGTTGTACTGTTCTATCAAAATCAAAATTCGTTCGTCGTCTATTAGGAAATCGTTCTTGACAGATTCTTTGTGCTACTTGTGCAGCATCATTGGCCCTTCCATATGCCATCAGTGCCATCACCATGTCCGCGGATTCTTCATTAGAGAATGTCGCCATCTCGCCATTGTCAAATGAGTAAAACTCAACAGAACCAGCAATGTCAGAGTTGAACAAAAACACTAACAAAACTTAACAGAACGGGTCAATAAAATAATAACTAGACCAGAATTGTTGGTAATTTTGATTTTCATAGAAGCGTAAAACATTACACCTTGCAATAAAATAAAAAAACAGGTTTAAGCAATGTAACTTTTTTAATTTAAGGTTAACGTTCACGTTAAAAGTTCGTTCACTAGGATTTTCCAAAAAAAAGACAAATAATCCGCGGGCCAACGAGTTTTATTAGGGAACGTTCCATCCTTTATTTTAGTTTAGCAAATAATGTACTAAACACCCTGTATACTTAAGAAAAAATAAAAAACGCTTTGTACTTTAGATAAAAATAAATGAAAACCGATAAATTTTTTCTCGAAAACCAGTGGCATTTTAGGTGAAATAGCATCTTATGCCAATCAATTTGGCGTCTGGAGCCGACCCTTACATGGTTATACCCTTTGTAGAATAAAATTTATTCCCTTGGTTGATATAACAACTTTTCGACTATTTTCGGTTTGCCTAATATGGTTTGGGATGTTTAATCATTAGTTTTACATCACTTTTCATATTTTTTGTTTAATATAATGATTTATTGATCGAACCGTGTGTATTATTATAGAAGTTTTGCACCATTTTTGTATACGAGTAGTATAATATTCTTATACCTAACGATTAAGTTACCTAACTGTCGTTAAGTATAACGTATATTTAATCTAAATGAGTATTTATTGCCTACTGTAAGTTTTGCATAAATTTTTATTTAGTCTATAATTGACTACTGCAACTTTCAGATAAGAGCCCTCGAAAAAAATCGTGTGTGTGTAACGTTTGCCTTTGAATATTATACTTACATATTTTTATCATAATTTTCTGATCAGTAGTTAATGAGAAAAATAATAATTAAATAAACAAGGATTAAAATGACCCGCGCTAAATTGTGGTCGGACTTACGTAATATCCGGTTTAAGAAGCGATTTCCGTTTGACTAGGATAAAGCGGGATTTACATTACGAAATTAGTGTCATGAAATTGGTTTCGTGACATATGTTTTACCAACAGTTTCACGTGTAATTTAGTACTTTCATAATGCATGCATTAATTTCACGAATGCAAATCAGTTTCGTGCTCTGCGCGATTTTTTGGTGAAATTAGTGTCATGCAACTAATTTCATAGTGTAGATGCGACGTGAAGCTAGTGTCGCGAAAGCGCCTGCTAATTCAGAGATTAACTTTGTTGCACCAAAATGCTTTTTTGTTATCCATCCTCGAACCCACCAACGTCTTTTTTTTCTTGCTAGTCTTTTTTTAAGTTTATAAAGAAGCATCTCTTTAACCACATTAAATATAGAAAAATATAGCTTAGATGCTGACGGGGCCATGGTTACCGCGGTACTGCGAATTTCACGACACTAATTATTTTACGAAATTACTTTCGCGTATATCGAAACTACTTTCGTGAAATTAAACTCGACCTGCATGACACTAATTTCGTAATGTAAATCCCGCTTTAGCCCAGCACTAGATTTAGACCTGTCATTGAACGACGTTGACAGTTAACGACATTCTTTTCGCACAATGCAATGTTCTCAGGCGGTTGTGAATTTCAATTTGTTGTGTACTGTAGCGTGACCGCTACAAAAATCTAATCCCGCCTCTTTTTTCACGACTCGTGTTTAACCTATTTATTTTATCGAACTGTCTGGCCGAATGCTCTTCGGTCCATGGCAAATTTGTTTTCAAGTTTCGAATACGTCGTTTGACAGTGTGTCGGAGCGACGTGGAAAAAATATTCTTTTGTTTTCTCAGAACCAAACCAGATGATCAACTTTAATTATATAAAATTGTAATCAACGCAATACAGTTGTGTCGGCATAGGCCCATTTCCAAAAAGTTCAGTTCAGTTAACGTCGTGTATTTTGTGTGTTCTTGAGGCAACCACCAAAAGGTTTGCTTGCGCAACTGGTGTTACAAAAACCACCGGCGCCTTCGTACTACGCTGACATTCAACCGGGACTATCCGGGTAAGTCGCATTCGCGGTCGTGATTCCCTTTGCCCAACGTATCTCCTGACCGGCGTACCTTCTAGTTCACGTACCTACGTTAGCTCAACGAGACTATTATTTCAGTCCACCCCTGGGGCTGGGTCAGAACTCCTTATAAAAAGGATCCGCCTCTGCGTCGTGCCGTGTGCCTGTTGACGCGCTGTCGATACCGGCACGCAGAGCGTCCCACCAATAAACCGGCGACTCCCGTGGTCGTAGCTGCCACCCCTGTTTCCCGTCACTCCACCAGCCTTTACCAGGAACTGACCATCCAACTTGTTTTTTTATATAACCCTAATTTTGTTTTTATATCGCCGGTAACGTTTTCTGAACCTGTTTTTTCCATTGTTTTGCTATGCTAGATTTAGATATCCTACTTAAAATATTCTATAGAAGTGCACATCTTAGATATATTTCGCTCTGTGGTTGTTAATTTGTCCCTTTTTACAAATTAATAACCACAGATCAACTTGGTAGGATATCGGCGAATTGACCTATGTTGTGGTGATCATCTCCTTTTTTCCAAATTCTAAAATAGGCCCGCGAGCCCCGCATACCGACTAACGGTAATTTTTTTTTTTTTTTTTTGGTTTTTAACACTAGCGTATTAGCGCGACCTTTCGGCTTTTCTACCCCAAAATTGTAATGTTCATTTCTAACATTTGAAACCGGAATAGATTCGTATATCCAACCTACTTTTTTTGGTTTATTTAACGTGGCCTTCGCCTCTTTCTTGTTTTACCTCTTCTTTTCCTTTGTCTCCTTTTGTTGTATATATTATCTTTAATTAAAATATTGTTTAAAAACTTTTTACGGTTTAATTTCAAAATTTAACGTTTGGCATGTGCCACGCACAATGTCCATGTGGTACTGTAACTTTATTTAGTGCTGCAAAATGGCGCCCGAAGAATTCTATGTAAGTAAATTTTAATACCTTTTTCGTGAACTTAATTACGTGAATTTTTCCTTTTTTTTTGTGTCCAGTGGAGGTGGATTGGTCTTTTAGTCGACCAATGAACTTCTCCTTTATTCTGTGCTATTGATAATTTATATGTTTTAGCATCCAGCGGTCGTCAACATTTTTCATGTGGCACTGTTTGATCTTGGACGTTTGACGCGGTCGTCAACATTTTTCATGTGACGCTGTTTGATATTTGACGTTTGACATCTGTGGGTGCTATCGGCATCGACGTCAGGTTTACCTACACTTCGTGCTCGGACCGACATGTTTATGCTTTTCGATTTATTAATACATTGTACCAACATGAATTTATTTAAAAAAATTGTTAAACCATCCGAACTTTATTGTTTTTTCTTTTCCCACAAAAAGCCCTGAGTTTTATTTTCCCGTGTTAATAGTTTGTATGGTTCAAGGTGAGTGATATTTTTATTTTTGTGTGTGTCTCGTGTCGGGTCTGTTGTTTTTGTGTTCATCCTCGCTAGCCCAGTTTTTTTTTTTTTGCGATGGAGCGCGGTGATGAACCCTGTCAGGACATGGAGACGCCACAGCGACATACTCCTCTCAGTCTTCCAGTTAAGCAACCAGAGCAGTTTTTTGATTCTGAGGACCAGATAGTATCGACGCCTCTACCTGTTATCCCACAGCGTCAGTGTTTTAAACAAGAATCACTTACGAAGTGGAATATCGTGTTTAGCGGCGAGTCTTGCGTACGGGAATTCTTCCTGCGTGTCGACGAGGAGATTGAAGCTCGTGCGGTTACCTATGAATACGTCGTTCGCCGTTTCCATGAACTCCTATCGGGAAGCGCTTTGAAATACTTCAGATCAGTGAAGTGTCCTGGTCTTACTTTTAGCCAGTTAAAAGGCGCTTTTCTACGCACATTTAGCGTAATTGATTACGACTTCAAAGTCGAGCGCGAGTTGCGTACTCTACGTCAACCCCCTACTCAGTCCGCAAGGGACTTCATCATATCAGCTCGTGACCTTAATTCAAAGCTGCGTAACCCCATCTCTGAGTCTGATTTATTCACGATCGTTAAATATGGTTTGCACTCTAGGTATCACCCTTGTTTGGCAACTAACCTGATCGTGGACTTGGATGCGCTGCTCCATATAACGTCGAATTTCGAGGCCTTTCTTCCCCAGACATGCGTTTGTGCTGCGTCAACTTCCGCACAGGGTATTGTACCACCCGTGTGTTTAAAGTGTGATACTTCCGGACATCAGTACCGTGGTTGTCCGAATGTTCCGGGTCCTGTATGTTTCAGCTGCAAGCGTCCTGGTGTTGTCACGCGCGACTGTTCGTCTTGTAACCCATTGCCTAAAAAAAACTGATTGAAGGTGATACGACTAGACCGAACGTATCACCTGTCATTATTTCCGGATCACTCGACAACCGACTTTTCGTCGAGATTACAATTAATAAGTTTAGAGTTAAGGCTTTGCTGGATAGTGGCGCTCAAGTTTCTTTAATTGACGTCTCTATCCTAAACGGCCTCAATTTGTCTTTTAGCCCTAATTACAGACCTCTGGTTAATTCTGTTGATAGTTCTCCTATCGAGATTCTTGGTTGTGTTGACCTGCCTATTTTTTTTAGAGGCGTTTGGGTCCAACATCCAACCTTAGTTAGTAGGAATTTGCCTACTCAGCTTATTTTGGGTATCCAGTTTTGGAACTATTTCGGTCTTACTGCTATCCTAGCTAAGGCTTTCGAAGGTGAACATTCCGGCACTCTTTTCCTGCCGCAGAATGACACTTCAAACCTTAGCAGTGTCCACATCAATGAGGTTCGATATGTTCATCCACGTTCGATTTTGTCTTCAGAACAAGAAGTTAAACTACAGAGGGTCATTAATGAGTTCGAAGAAATTTCATCTGATAAAGTCGGTCTCGGCTGTACGTCTTGGCTTTCTCATAAAATCATCACTGAGGGACCTCCCATCCGACAGAGGTATTACCCACTTTCTCCTGTCAAACTGAAAATTTTAAATGAAGAGATTGAAAAGATGTTGGAAGGTGGCGTCATCCGCCCATCCAGGTCGTCATGGGCAAGTCCAGTCGTGATGGTTACCAAGAAGGACGGTTCCGTCAGATTCTGCGTCGACAGCCGCAAACTCAATAGTGTTACAATACGTGATTCTTATCCATTACCCCGCATCCAAGATATTTTGGATAACTTGCGTGGAGCCAAGTATCTAACTTCGATTGATTTCCGTAGTGCTTTCTGGCAAATACCTTTGGCCGATAAGGCGAGTTGTGAGAAGACTGCGTTCATAGTCCCTCAACGTGGTTTATTCGAGTTTACGCGGATGCCATTCGGATTAACTAATGCTGCATCAGAGATGCAAAGGTTAACCGATCTGATTGTGAATTTCGAATTTACCACGGATTCGGACAATTTTGTCTTCGGGTATATCGATGACCTTATTTTAGTTTCGAAGGACTTCGACAGTCATTTACGTCTCATTCGTAAGGTTCGTGACAGGTTAAAGGAAGCCGGTTTAACTGTCAGTTTAAAGAAGTGCGAGTTTTGTAAGCCTGAGCTTAAATACCTCGGCTATATCGTAAACGAGAAAGGCTTACAGACAGATCCAAAAAAACTCGACGCGATCAATGACTTTCCGGTTCCAACAAATGCTAAGGCATTACGAGGTTTTATCGGTATGGCTTCGTACTATCGTCGATTCATCAAAGGTTTTTCGTCAATAATTGCTCCTTTAACAGCCCTGATAGGTAAGAGGAAAGGTAAAGACCCTATAAATTGGAATAGCGAGGCAAATACAGCCTTTAACTTGCTGAAGAAGGCTCTAATGGACTCCCCAGTTATGTGATGTCCTGATTTCAGTCTTCCGTTCATTCTTCAGACAGACGCTTCGTCCGTGAGTCTGGCTTCTGTGCTTGTCCAGGAGATCGAGGGTGTAGAGCATCCTATTGCCTACCACTCGCGATTATTCACTAAAGCCGAAAGGAATTATAGCACGACGGAAAGGGAACTTCTGGCTGTCCTCGATTCGATAAAACATTTTCGGGGATACCTTGATGGCGTTAATTTCACGATTATCACGGATCATATCGCTTTAAAATGGCTTCTTACGCTCGATAACCCTTCCGGCCGTCTAGCTCGATGGGCTACCATTATTTCTCAATTTAATTTTAAAGTCGTCCATAGGAAAGGCGTTCTGAACGTAGTTCCTGACACACTTTCGCGCGCTCAGGTCGGTTTGATTTCGTTTAATCGTGGCAACATTCCTACTTCCGATCCTTGGTACGAACGTATTTATAATGGTGTCCTTCAATCGCCTCAGATCTTTCATGCTTATTGCATCCATGATGGAGTTTTACTCCGTAAAATGCCAAACGACAATCCGTTAAAGAGCAATCCTTGGCGTATCGTTTTACCGTCGGACAAGATCAGACAAGCCGTTCTTGAAATACATAACGGGTTTCCCAATGTCCACCCTGGAGTTATGAAGACCTATTCCAAGGCAAGGGAATTATATTATTGGCCTTCCATGTATCGTTCTATCGCTTCTATTCTAGCGGAATGTCAAACGTGCAAAGCGTACAAGATTGCGAATTGCACTCCGCATGGTCTTAGACTTTACCCAAGGTCAGTGAATGCACCGTTGGACTTGCTTTCCATAGATTTGATAGGTCCGTTACCACCTGCTTATTATGGATTTCGTTACATATTGACAATGGTCGATGTATTTACCAAGTACGTTTGGCTCGTACCCTTGAAGATCGTAAATGCCAAGAATATCTCGAAAGCTCTGGAGGCCGAAGTTTTCATGCGTTATGGGACTCCCCAAAACGTGTTGTGCGATAACGCTACCGTTTTCCGTAGTTCAGAATTTTCTTCATTTTTATCTGGCTACCAGATTCCCGGTCCTGTTTTTACCCCATATTATTCTCCCCAAGCTAACGTCGTTGAGAGGTATAATCAGAGTGTTATCACGACTTTGAGTATACTCGTGGAGAACGATGCTAAGTGTTGGGCTAAAATGCTTCCTAAAGTCGCTTTGTATTTGAACTCTTGCATCAACCTCGCAACTTCTTATTCGCCAAACTTTTTGATGTTTGGGCGAGAGGTCGTTTCGATACACGAACGTAATAATGTTCAGATTGGGGACCCAGGAGTAGAACGCAGTCGGGATGAACGCGCTTTGTGTCTCGAAACACTTCAGGAAGTTTATGCGAAGGTTGCAGACGCTTTGGTTTTAGGTTTTCAGCGAAATGCTTCGTACTTTAACCGCAACAGAACACAAATCCGTTATGGTGTTGGTGATTTCGTGTGGCGAAGGAATTTCGCTCGTTCAGGGCAAGATGAATTTCGTGGCGGCAAATTCGCTCCGCGTTTTATTAAGTGTACAGTCGTCCGTGTTATTTCCCCGCAGGTGTTAGAGTTGGCCGACGTTGACTCGCCTCATCGTGGTACCTACCACGTTAAGGACATTCTGAAGTAATGTCAAAGTATCTCCCGATCATCTTTATTTTATTTCTCTAAGTTTTTTTACTTCTAAATTTAGTTTAGTTTAGTATAGTCTTAAGGTTTTTTACTTCTAGACTTAGTTTAGTTTAGGTTCGTTTTAAGTCTAGGTTTAAGCTTAGGTTACTTTCCCTCAGCTTCGCGTACCATACGTGTTCGCGTGTTAAGACTTGTTTTGACTATTGGCATTCCCTACCAAAGCCTTAGACTATTTTTCCGTCTAGGTTTTTTATTTTTTTCCTGGTAGTTTTAAGATAGTTTTTCTTGCTAAGCGCGGCAAGTCCTTAACGTAATGGTGTTTTTTTTTTTTTCTCTGTGAGTCACGTGTTATGACAGGTTTTTTTGGGTGGTGTTTGTCTTCGTTAGCCAGTTTTTGTTTATGGTGCGCGGCGACAAACCCTGTCACAACACGTTGATACAACAATTTAACACTTCTCTTGACTTTTCTATGGTGCAGCTGGAGTTTTTTTTGGACACGTTTTATTTAGCGGTCTGTGTAACAATGTTCAGACTGCGGGCCCAGGAGTGGTACGCAGTCGGGACGAACGCGCTACGTGTTCCAAATGCTCCCCCAGCCATCTTACCAATTCGTCGGAGATTTTTATGGAGTAGATGTGGTCAAGTGATGTGGCCTGACAATGTTCAGACTGCGGACCCAGGTGTGGAACGCAGTCGGGACGGACACACCTTGTCTCCAATACTCCTCCCCTACTTCCGATTCACCATATATATTTTTTTTTATGCGGTACTGTGTTTTTTTTTGCCGACCTTGATTATGGTGGTTGACTGCAATTAATTTCAGGGCTGTCACCACCGAAATTGTTTACGGTTGGCACTATTAGAGTTTTTGTGCTGATTTTTCTTAGGGTTAGTCTAGGGTTGTCCCCTGTTGTTTTTAGGGTTATCCCCTCTGTTCTTTTTAGGGTTGTCGGTTTTTTTTTTTTTTTTTTTTTTTTTTCTTGCTCTAGTTGGGAGATAATTGTAGCGTGACCGCTACAAAAATCTAATCCCGCCTCTTTTTTCACGACTCGTGTTTAACCTATTTATTTTATCGAACTGTCTGGCCGAATGCTCTTCGGTCCATGGCAAATTTGTTTTCAAGTTTCGAATACGTCGTTTGACAGTGTGTCGGAGCGACGTGGAAAAAATATTCTTTTGTTTTCTCAGAACCAAACCAGATGATCAACTTTAATTATATAAAATTGTAATCAACGCAATACAGTTGTGTCGGCATAGGCCCATTTCCAAAAAGTTCAGTTCAGTTAACGTCGTGTATTTTATGTGTTCTTGAGGCAACCACCAAAAGGTTTGCTTGCGCAACTGGTGTTACAAAAACCACCGGCGCCTTCGTACTACGCTGACATTCAACCGGGACTATCCGGGTAAGTCGCATTCGCGGTCGTGATTCCCTTTGCCCAACGTATCTCCTGACCGGCGTACCTTCTAGTTCACGTACCTACGTTAGCTCAACGAGACTTTTATTTCAGTCCACCCCTGGGGCTGGGTCAGAACTCCTTATAAAAAGGATCCGCTTCTGCGTCGTGCCGTGTGCCTGTTGACGCGCTGTCGATACCGGCACGCAGAGCGTCCCACCAATAAACCGGCGACTCCCGTGGTCGTAGCTGCCACCCCTGTTTCCCGTCACTCCACCAGCCGTTACCAGGAACTGACCATCCAACTTGTTTTTTTATATAACCCTAATTTTGTTTTTATATCGCCGGTAACGTTTTCTGAACCTGTTTTTTCCATTGTTTTGCTATGCTAGATTTAGATATCCTACTTAAAATATTCTATAGAAGTGCACATCTTAGATATACGAGGGTGGATTGAAAAGTTCTGAGCCTGGTAAAAAAAACTAACTGGCTCACTTTTTATAACAATTTTATTTTTCGACATAGTCTCCATGAAGGTCAATGCACTTAGTCCACCTCGCCTCCAACTTCATTATCCCATCAAAAAAAAAAGAATCTCTGAGGTCGTTAAAATATGAGTCTACTGCTTCTTGTACCTCCATATTAGTCGAAAATCTTTGTCCTCCCAAGTGTTTTTTGAGGTTTGGGAAGAGATGATAATCGGAAGGAGCTAGATCCGGCGAGTAAGGGGGATGCGGCAGCACTTCAAATCCACAATCATGTATTTGTGCCATTGATTTCGCCGAAGTGTGAACGCGAGCGTTGTCTTGGTGAAACAATACTTTTTTCGACAGCATTCCAGGTCTCTTTATTTTAATTTCCTCTCGCAGACGACGTAAAAGAGCACAATAGTACTCTGAATTTATTGTTTTGCCCTTTTCGAGATAGTCTATCATGATAACCCCCCTGCAATCCCAGAAAACCGAGGCCATTACCTTATTAGCTGACAAAATGACCTTGGCTTTTTTGGGTGGTGGTGAACCTGGTCTTTCCCATTGCCTGGATTGTTCTTTCGATTCTGGTGTACTGTGGTGGACCCATGTCTCGTCCATAGTTATAAAACGATTGAGAAAATCTTCGGGGTCACGTTGAAACATGTCCAAACAATCTTGGGAAATTGTAACACGTACTCGTTTGTTCTCGACTGAAAGCAGTCTAGGCACCCACCTGGCTGACACCTTAGAAAATCCAAGAACATCGGTGATGATGTTCTGTGCCCGCTCATAAGAAATACCCATTGCTTCCGCTATCTCCACAATCTTCAATCGCCTATCCTTCATTATCGCATCTAATATTTTATTGACATTTTCATCCGTAGTAGCCGTCAACGGCCGCCCACTCCTAGGCTCGTCTTGAACAGTCTCCCGGCCACGTTCGAAATCAGCTACCCATCTTTTTATGGTAGCATACGATGGAGCAGATTGCCCTAATGTTTTGTTCATATCTTCAAATATTTGTTTTGGTGTTAACCCCTTCTTTTGCAAATATTTTATGACAGAACGGTGCTCAATTTTATCCATTACTTGAAAAATCAGTGACCTTATGTAGCAGTTCCAGCATAAAATGCAAAATAGTGACAAGAAAAAAACAAAAGATAGTGCATAATGGCGACTAAATATGGCACTTTTACCTGCCAGTATTTATTTGTTTTTTTTTTATTATATACAACCTTAGGCTCAGAACTTTTCAATGCACCCTCGTATTTCGCTCTGTGGTTGTTAATTTGTCCCTTTTTACAAATTAATAACCACAGATCAACTTGGTAGGATATCGGCGAATTGACCTATGTTGTGGTGATCATCTCCTTTTTTCCAAATTCTAAAATAGGCCCGCGAGCCCCGCATACCGACTAACGGTAATTTTGATTATTTTTTTTTTTGGTTTTTAACACTAGCGTATTAGCGCGACCTTTCGGCTTTTCTACCCCAAAATTGTAATGTTCATTTCTAACATTTGAAACCGGAATAGATTCGTATATCCAACCTACTTTTTTTGGTTTATTTAACGTGGCCTTCGCCTCTTTCTTGTTTTACCTCTTCTTTTCCTTTGTCTCCTTTTGTTGTATATATTATCTTTAATTAAAATATTGTTTAAAAACTTTTTACGGTTTAATTTCAAAATTTAACGTTTGGCATGTGCCACGCACAATGTCCATGTGGTACTGTAACTTTATTTAGTGCTGCAGTACCTACTCGGCTCTTTAACAGTTTTGCGCTCTACACGAACACTTGACGAAGATTTTTTTACTGATTTGACCTGGCTACGACTTTGGACTCGGCGAACACTCTTTACAATTGGACTCTGCTTTGTTTTTGGACCCACTGAAAAATGGAACCTTATAGACCCCGCATAATCTCAACGAAACACTGCTTTGTAAAAACTTGTGACAATAACACAAAGAAAACCCCGGATGGATAGGTCTTTTACCGTATCTAGTGGCAACTTGATAGAGTGGTGTCGCGCGGCCGGCTTAGATATCATACACCTAAAACCGGGCAAGAGCATGTCGGACCATGCTCAGTATAGGGTTCCGAAGCCGTAACGACAAACACAAAAAACTATCTCAAAAATCAACATGTATGAACCAATTTTCTATTTAACGTTATTTGGCGCTGTCTTAGATGATTTTTAGTAGGTATAAACCCGTTAGTCGCCTGTATCTCAGGAACTAATGAAGTCTACTTAGTACCGTAAACCGAGGATACTTTGATTTACGGGGTGACTTTGATAACAACTACCATTCTACACAATCGTGGTTTTTTTTGAGGAGTTTAAAATCGCCTTAATATTATTTTTTCGCCACTGGTAAACCTGATAGTTGCTCCATCATATGTTAAAGTGGCGCGTGTGTAACTGTGTTATTTAGAATAGAAAAAATTGATCAATGGTAAGTGTACTTTTTGTCTATATTTTTGAGGTAAAATAACTTCACATGTACCTATGTTCAGCAAAAATGTAATTGCCTTGTTTTGTGCCTTATGATAAGCAGACCTAATTGGTGATATCGAAAAAAAATAATATCAATTTTATAACCTATAACGGCGCACCCCCCCGGAAATCCACAGCTCGGGGTGTCTTTGATCGGTCACGTGGGGTTAGATTGACCAAATCCATGGAACCAACTGCAGTAACAGAAGACTGTTCGGATGATGACGAACCTGAGCCAGAGGAAGATATCGACTCGGAAATTTCTATCGGGCGATTTGTTTTAGCTAAATTTTTTACCTCCCGAAAGAAGAAAATGTATAAGATGTTTTCTGTATTATAGATACAACTCCTTTAGTAGTTCAGGGATTTAAATCTTGGCAAACCAAACAAACGTTCAAGTTAGTACTTGGAGATATATCAGAAATTGATAAAAATGATATAATTGCATTCTTGCCACGGCCAAAAGTAATTAAGTCTGATGAAGACGTTAAAACTGTTAAATTAAATTATGACATTGACATTTTGGAAATGTGACTAAGTAATTAAGTTCCTAAATTTTTTTGATTATTTTCTAGTTTAATCGTTCTTTACATTTTGTGTCATTTTGAAAATGTAAAAAATTGTCTTCGATCTCAAATTGTGATTTCTTTAAGTTAGATTACCTATTATATTAATGAATAAGTCGTGTTAATTAACACAGAAATTAAAAGAAACAACTTAAAAAAAAGACTGACTACGTCAAAATATTAACAATATTGTCATTTGATATGTTTATTAAAATAAATGATTGAAAAAGAATTGAGTATCGTATTATTGGTATTGTCAAAGTAACCCCAAAAAGAAAAAAAATATATAACACTAAAAGTAATTGACCGATTTTGTTTTTTTTAATTTTTCCTTGCTTTTTAGCGGGTTTACTTTAGATAGTCATTCAAAAATGTAGTGGTTTCAAAGTAACCCCATTCATAGTTTAACTTTGATCGTATTTTTTTAATTTTTTTTATGGGAAACTAAACGTCTAAATTTTTTCCAATTTGTCAAGTCGAAAAAACAAGAAAAACCGATTATTATACATTTTTATCATAGTATTTTGTCTTTAAGTTTTTATAAAAAATCGTGTTGAACTTTGAATTTGATCAAAGTATCCCCGGTTAACGGTAATGATTCTTTTTCTTATAAATTCGTATATAATATCTCAAACAAGAGCCAAGCTTTTAAGTGTGAGATCAGTATACCTATGTAGGTAGTTAGGTATCTAAACTGCTTCAAACCGACTTTAAATTACAATAAAAGTTAAATCTTTTATATAGTAATTAATAGAAATTGAAAAAAAAACAAGGTTCAGTAATAAATAACTCAAATCAATAATCTAATCGAAAATTTGTAAACTTTCAGATCGCAAATCGCAAACTTGTAGGTAGCATTCCGGGGCACGTCCAAACAGCAACTAGGCGCTCGCGCTTATGAGCGCGGCTGTCGTTCGATTTGTTGCTTGGACAGTAAAGTTTGACTCCCCCCGCGCGTCCTGCACGCCCCGTTAACAAATTTTTCTATCAAAGTTATCATAGGCGATTTTGATAGGTATAAACACTTTAGTCGCCTGTATCTCAGGAACTAATCATGTCTACTTAGCCGTGATAGTTTTCCTTTAAAATTCGTTATATGCGCTTTCGTTGAAGATATTTTTCAGATTTTTAGTATTTGTAGTTTTGGCTGTAGGGGGGGGGGGACACGACTCTAACAAAAAATAGCGCTTTAAAGCTTAATATTTCATAAACGGATCCCTTACTCGAAAAATTGTTTTCATAAACCCGCAATATTTTTGAAAGACCTATCCAACGACACCCCACACTATGGGGCAGGCAAGAAAAAAAAAAAGGCATCCCCACGTTACGTGTAGGGGAGGTGCATTAAAAAAAAATATTTTTCAAAATTTTATTTTACCTCTTTGTTGGCGTGATTAATACGTATATTCATGCCAAATTACAGCTTTCTAGTACTACGAGTCTCTGAGCTAGACTGGGGACGGACGGACGGACGGACATGGCGAAACTATAAGGGTTCCTAGTTTGACTACGGAACCCTAAAAAGCGACAATTTGTCAATTCAATTCAATTACGTTTTTTTTTTATTCTAATATAATGATGTTGTAACCAGAAAAACTTCGAATTTTGTCACGAATAAGCTATTACATAAAATTCCAAATTGCACCCAAATCTGTCCAGCAGTTTCAGCATAAAGAAGTAACTAACACGCAAATTTCCGTGTATTATATAAATATTAGTGTAATTTAATGATGTGATGTAATTATTGTTACAGTTGGAGGAAGTGAACTGTCACTATACAGTACCCGGAAGATTTTCTATAAAACGGTGCTTGTTTATTGAAACAGTAATTGGGCGAATAAGACTGTTCAGACTATACTCAAGCCTCATGCTGTAGTAAATCATAATCTTGTAAATATATTAGATGAGGCTGTAACCGTAGCTTGTGGACTGATTAATCTGCAAAACCCCATAAAGATGTAAGACTGACAGATTGTTTCATTTGAAGTTTATTTGTATTTAAATAAACTCTTATTTAATTGAATAACAAGTTGAATAAGAATCTACTGTCGAGCATTGTCGAGTCCTGCGGGCCTAGAATGGCTGCGTCTATTTCGCGTGTCAAAAGCTACCGTCACTCTCGTACTTATTTACGTGTCAGGGGCCCTACTTTGAAAATCGAAGTTCGAAGTTACGTTAGCTCCATCCTTTTCTCTCGATTTAATCTCGAATAACGAGTGACAGAGATGGAGCTAACGTAACTTCGATCTTCGATTTTCAAAGTAGGGCCTCTGAACTCAGAAGGTGACGGATGCCTTTATCCAAAATTTATCACGCGATAAACGTTACCATGTTAGGGCCCCTGGTGCCGTTACCTTATATAGCTCTACCTAGCTCTCGCTCCATTGCTCCGGGTTTTTACCCGACTGCCTGACTGAACTGAAGAAGGGTTATGTTTTTCGAGCGTACCTAGTTAGAAAGTTAGAAAAGAACGCTATTATTACGTAACTGTTAGAAATACACCGATAATCAAAATAAAACTTTATTAACTCACTCACTTAAATCGTTACAAAAAAATATCGTACAATAAACTTCAAAGACTTGGATGATCGCTCGGGTCGCTCTTGTTCACACTGTTCGCTTTCCAAGTACCTAAAGACTGCCTGTACCCGCAAACCATTCGCCTTTTTACTGTCCCCGTTTCCGACCATTCCAGAATGCCTGTTCGTAAATGCAGGTTCGTTGTTTACACATTCCGAATATTCCGCGTATTGCTGTCTCATTTCCAATCGTGTTATCTCTTCAGACGCTTCTTGAAGATTCTCAGTATAGCTGTCTCTTCTAACCATACTATCGCTTTCACTCTTAGTGGAAAAGGCCGTTTCCTCGTGGTCCTAGTATTTTTGTCCTACTGACTTTCGACGGAGCCCCGCCCAAGGGCGGAGCTCCTGCTTCTAAGTGGTTTTGCCCTTCGGGCATCTAAAGATACCTAACGAACCTAACCTACCTACTTTTACAACCACAATTAGTATTTAGTGATCAAATCTAGGTTCACTTTTTGACTAGTAGGACAAATTAGTAGGACCACGAGGAAGTATGCGTGGAAAATGCCATATACTGAAATGTACTTCAAAGGCCCATAAGAGTTCCTGAAAACGCCTAAAAGTGGGTTCTCAAGTTATGCAACGGCAAGTTGGTTAAAATTCTGATAATCAGGTATGTGATAGAGCTACCTCCGAAACGGACTGAAGCGATATTTCAGCCTGTTGAAAACGCTTCTAAAGCATCAAAACTATTGAAAATTAAACGCGTTATGCCATCGGCGTTACACTATTATTATTCAACAACAACACAGCCCAGCAGTCTTTCAAAAATATACTTCACCCAGAACTCTTCAGCTTGTTTTATTAAGTTTGAAGTGTAAATACTGTCATAATCAATCCTATATTTATGAACTATTTGATTCTGTTCATACTTTGGGTCAGCAAGACAGAATAACGCTTTTTCTTTTTTGGCAGCATGCATTTCTAACATTACTTGGGCTTTAAATTTTTGAGTGATTGAAGAATTTTTAATATACCTACTCATTGATTTTTCGCTGAGTGGACACTTCACTTCCACAATAAAGTCATCTGTGACTCCGTCTGGTGAAGCTCCCACTATGGGTGTCACTAAAATAAACTCGGATTTGTTAATTTTAATTTTCAACTCCTTTTCTAACTGGTCGACAACTGGACCTTCCAGCTGCTTGCCTCGTTTTATGGCTAAAGTCTCAGGAACTTTATAGCCACCCAAAATAGTCTGTACCTGAGAACCGTCGGCAGTTATGCATCTAGTTGCATCGTGAATAGTACAGCCAGTTATCCTCCCTTGGCGCATATTATGCCAAAGTCTGTTATTTGCTTGGTCCTTTGTTTCTGATTCGATTTTATTTATTACATTCTCGTTCATCTTATTTCTCACATATTCATAAAATGAGCTAAACTCATTATCTCCAGTTTTAAGACTAAATTCGAATAATAAATTAAATAAAGTGAAATCTGTAATGTTCTCTGTTTTAAAATTATATCTTACTATCAAAGAATTACTTATTTCACGTTTCTTACACTCTTCAATAAATAAATTAAATGTCTGAGAATTTCCTGAAATGACTGGTTGTATCTTAGATTTTTTGCCCAAATCCTTGGCGAGTATAACGCTGCCACTTGTCACGGCCTCTGATAGTTTTGGTTTTTTCCAATAACAAGCCACAGATGTTACAGGTGGCTCCTCAAACCTTTTATTCAGCCACATAGCAAAGCACAGGGCATGTTTGCACCCACCTTCAGCAGCCGCACAATCAAAGCACTTGATGTCAAGGATATTATCTTTGACTTCATCTATCTCTGCCATAACTCGGTATAATTTACCTCGAACTTTGTGTTCAGGAGTTACCTTGCATTGGCAGATGCACCTGTCGCCCTCCCGTTTGACTTCCACGTATCCAACTGCAGTTTCTACGTACGACGTCCTAGTAGATACAAACAAATACAAATACAATACAAAATTCTTTATTCATAAAATACATGAGGTAAATTTGTGCTATTAGCCACGGTAAATCCTTCCGAAGTTTTCATGGTCAATATTGTCAGCCAAGTTGTTGTAGTCAAAATATTCGCCGAGTCCAAAATCCAAAGCCAAGTTGTCGTAAAAAGAATACCCGCCGAGTCCAAAATCCAAAGCCAAGTTGTCGTAAAAAGAATACCCGCCGAGTCCAAAATCCAAAGCCAAGTTGTCGTAAAAAGAATACCCGCCGAGTCCAAAATCCAAAGCCAAGTTGTCGTAAAAAGAATATCCGCCGAGTCCAAAATCCAAAGCCAAGTTGCCGTAAAAAGAATATCCGCCGAGTTCAAAATCCAAAGCCAAGTGGTCGTAAAAAGGATATCCGCCGAGTCCAAAATCTGCCAAATCCTATCAGATGAGCTATTGTCGATGTGAATCCGAATCCTTTATGTAATCCAAGAACAGAGAAACGTGCGTGGTTCAAGGTTAAGTGTGGTTTTGGTTTGACGTTCACTTTACCATAGGCTTTCATAGAGGTAGTTAAGTATTATAAAGATCGTGGTTTAAACTTAAAACCGTTTTTTAAATCTACTTTATTAATTATCAAAAATGCGTTAAATTACCCTATATTCATTCGATAAGTACTACATTCTCAATCTTACATTACAAATACAAACAGCGAGTACGAACTGGCAACACTATAAAATCATTCTAATTTTGTACCGATTTCCATCCCTAGGCGTGACGTCAGTTGTATCATGTGACGCTTAAGCTCTTTCGACATAAGCAGAGCAAAAAACTTTAATTTAAGTATGAAACAATACTACTTTAAAAAAATAAAAAAATACGTATTACCTAATTTTCAATGTAGATTATATTTAAGGCTTCAAAAACAAATCTGAAAAAACGTTGTAGTTGTCAATTCTATATACGTATAGGGTCTAACGATCATGTCGTCTAATTAATGAAGTGCAGGTAAATAAGAGTTCCCTTCCTTTACCGACAATATTTTGGTATTCTAATGTATTCAATGTATTCCTTTTATAAGGTAATTTATTCGACACTGTCTAATATTTTTGTTGATTATAAACCGACATTTTATTTGACCAATAAGACGTATTCTACTATTATGCAAGTTATGTCGAATACTATTTCAGAACTGACTTCAGGGTACCCCATTTCCACGTGTTCTTGTCTACCCTACCCCTAGTGTTTTTGCAAAACGCGGAACCAAAAGCTGGCGAGGAGGGCCCGCGGACCGAGCATGCGGAATTGCGGAGGCTGGAGCGTAGTTCGCGAAGCGAAGGTCTCCCATAGGGTGGGTCCCTCGAGCGAGAGTTCTGGCGAGAGACCGCTAATTTCCAATACCTGCCCCGTTGATAAATTTATAAATTCGATTATTTATGTAAAATAATTTAATGTTGATTTGTGAATTGACTTGAACTGGAAATATGATTATTATGTTTAGGTACAGTCAAGGGCAAAAATATGTATACACTTTAGTACCTTGTCTAATTGTCGTCATATTTGAACTGCCATATATGAACTGTCACAGTGGTTAAAGTGACAAGGTACTAAAGTGTATACATATTATTGCCCTTGACTGTACCTACTGATATAATGCACTATGAATAAAAGTCAAAACAAAATTATGTCAAGTGAGTGATATAATTGACCAATTAATAATTAGGCAAACGCAAGAGTATTATACAAACTGATATTACGCACTACAAATATTATATAGTTTGAGTGTTTATGAAAAATAATATTATATTAAACGACTAGCTTCTGCCCGCGACTACGTCCGCTTTTTTTTCAACATAGTTATTACCTCGGGAACTTTTAAAATTTCCAGGATGAAAAGTAGCCTATGTGTTAATCCAGGGTGTAAGCTAACTTAATTCCAAATTTCATCCAAATCCGTCCAGCCGTTACAGGGTGAAGAAGTAACAACCACACACACACACACAAACTTTCGCATTTATAATATTAGTAGGATTATAAGGCGAAGTGAATGTTTATATTATAACAAGTGATTTTAGATAAACTGACATTATGCCAACGGAAAATAGATAAAAAGTTGTTATACCAATCATTAGATAACTTTAGTATTTTAAGAAATAAAGTTCTTAAGTTAAAAAATGCGTTTTATTTTGTGTATCACCTGTGTTTTAATATTTTCACAAAATAAAAAAGTCTCGATTGCATAATATACCTAATCATTACCTCGTGTGTTCATAACATAAGTTTTGAGCCGAAATAAAAGCATAAAAATTTCAAGAATAAAGCTATATCATTGATTTAGTATTATACTAGATACACAATCAGCACGAAAAAATGGCAAGTCAAAACTACTGCCGAATCGACTTGGGCAGTAGTTTTGCTATTAGTCTTGTTCCGACCACAGACAGTGGCAGTTGTCAATCATGACGAAATGTGTGGTGAAAAACTGCAAAAATAATAACAAAAAAACTAATAAAAAGGGTGGAATGTCTTATTTTACGTAAGTTCTATTTATTTTTAAACGTTTCAAGCTAAAATTATAATGTTTTCATGATTTTTAGGAATTTATTTTGTGCACACAAATTATGACTTACCAAGGAACAAAATTATCATAGAGTAGCTATTACTTTTTTAATTTTTTTAATAAGTATTTTTTATTTTTAAATTTAAGTTTTCCACGAAATCCTCTACGACGTGCAAAATGGGTCGCAATATTAGCACGAGATAGGGGTGATCAACTATTCAAGGCGAATAAGTCGTCTGTTGTGTGCTTGATCCATTTTCGTACAATTATATAATAAATTAAACTTATTTCAAGGAAATTAGGTTAGGTTGGGATCGCATCACAATACCCATGTATAAAGTTCAAAATACATAATGGGTCATATTACATAATGGTCATAATAAGTAAACTTTTCAATATTTTTAAAAGCCCATTGTATAGAACCCATTAGGTTAGGTTAGGTTTGTTGTATAACAATCTTGAAAAGTTCAGGGTTTAAAAAAAAAACCATTATATATTATGACCATTATGAATTATGACCCATTATGTATTTTGAACTTTATGTACATATTATGATAAGTGTAACCGGTTAGGCTAGGTTGGTTATGATAGGACAAGATCTTGTCTTGTCTGGAGTAAAGTGTAATGTTTTAATGGTTCATTTATGTATGTATGTATAATTCTTTATTCCAACATAACTTTGAACACCTGAGCCAATTTATATGTGTGTGGTACCGTTAGAATCATTTCACCATACCAGGTGACAAAGGATACCTAAACGTTAAAATTTGAATAAAAACAATCGACGGGACGGGTTTTTAAACCTTGCTTTGCATTAATTTATTCATTATTATTATTGTATATTATATATAGCTTAAGTTGTGTAATACAATGACAGCATTTATAAAACATGTCAAAAGTTTTTTTGCGTAATTTGTAATTTCGTTAAAACTAATACAATATAAATAGAGAAATTCGTCTCCATTCATTCGATGTCCACTTTTGTCATAAATGTATGATAATGGCGATTTCACTAAAGAGTTTTAAATATTTTAAAACATTAGTTTGCAAATTTGACACTTGACTGCTAGTATATTGAGTTTTTTTTTGCATGAATGCTTAAGGTAAAAAATAGCGATGTTAGCATGTATCTGAATGCAGCTATCAATGTCATTTGGGACAGTTTATAATTTAGTTTTGTGCGGGATTGTGTATCTTGTATATACTAAATCAATGAGCTATATTTATAAATTTTACAGATAATGATAATTAGACATAAACCAACAACCACAAGCGATTACTATTCAAAATGCCCACCCCTATTTTTAATACAAGCTTTTAGACGTTCCGGCCAGTCATCGATCGCGGCACGAATCTTCTCCAGTGGGATATCCTTCGCTGCTTTGATGAGGGCTCGCTTTAAATAATTCAAGTTTGGGTGGGACTTTTGGCAGGCCCTGAGTTCCAATTCAGTCCACAAAGAATAGTCCAGTGGATTGAGATCAGGGCTGGAGGATGGCCCTTCTTCCGCCGCGATGAAGCCCGGCAAATTTTCCCTTAACCAAGCTTGAGTCGTTTTAGCCTTATGGGCGGGTGCTGAGTCTTGCTGGAAAATCCATTATTTGTTGTGAAATTTAAATTAGACAGGGGTTTCACTACAGTATCTGAAATGTCACTTTGATAATTTTTTGCTTTAACCTTGACACCTTGTTGGCAAAAATGGAGCGGAGTAACACCTTCGTACGAAACCCCCCACCATACCATCACACTCGCCGGATGATGGGCACGCGAGACATTTCGTGCTGTAGCAGGAACATCTTTGCTGCTTTTGGCATAAACTTTATTATTTTGCCGGTTAAACTTTTCTTCGACCGTGAAGATTTTATCGTCGGTGAAGAGTATCTTTTTCACATCGTGTCTCTTAAGCAGCATCGGACAACGATCGCGACGTAATTTACGAAGGCGATCATTTAGAAAATGAACTTTTATACGGCTATAAGCCTTTACTTTGAGATCGTATTTCAATATTCTGTTGACTGAAAGATTGATTCCTTTTTCGGCACATTCCTTTTTGGACATATTCCGTTTTCGGCATATTCTTGTTTCGGCACATTTTAGTAAATAAATTATACTATGAAATACTTGTGACTTTGCTTGCGTAATAAAATAAAATAATATTTATTAGTAAAATATTAAATTTTAATGAATAAAAATAAAAGACAAAAATTAAACAGTTCCTACACTGATTACTTATAATAATTGGGCAACTAACTTATGATAACCAACTAGGTATCTAAATTCATATGCTTCATGGACCCGTCTTTTATAAAAGTTGGCAAAGCCTATTTAAACATTCCATTACATTTATTTTTTTATTTACAAAATCATCTACAGCTGCCTCCTGCTCTTTTATTTATTGCTCCTTTATTGCTCCTGATATTTTTTTTTCCATATCTTGCATGCTATTTATATTTATATATATATATATCACTACATAGTATAAAACAAAGTCGCTTCCCGCTGTCTGTCCCTATGTATGCTTAGATCTTTAAAACTACGCAACGGATTTTGATGCGGTTTTTTTTAATAGATAGAGTTATTTAAGAGGAAGGTTTTTATGTATAATAAACTCTGCTTTACGTACGGGTGTTACAGAAAACTCACATAAACCGAAGCGAAGCGAGGGCGGGTCGCTAGTATATATATAGAATAAAAATAAATATACCTAGGATTAATTTCAATTGTTGTATATGATGATTTATGCCGAAAACGGAATGTGCCGAAACAAGAATATGCCGAAAACGGAATGTGCCGAAACAAGAATATGCCGAAAACGGAATATGTTCAAAAAGGAATGTGCCGAAAAAGGAATCAATCGACTGAAATACGCGAAATGTTAGTTTGCAGAACGAGGTTTTTCTGGGTGCGACATGGATTTCGGCAAAGTCGCTCTCTGATTATTTTTATGTTCGCAGCCGTCCTTACAGACCGCGGGCGGCCACTCCTATGGCGATCTTTCAAAGAATCAGTCGCCTTGTACACACAGCAACACATCTAGCTATACACTTCAGAAATCTGAAATATTGCGTGAAAGAGAGTCGCACTAGAATCGAATGTTGTTGACATAATACACATATATACATCTCTTTCTTTTTCTCTCTGCTCCGTCTTTAATGGTTAGTTAGGTGTGTTGTTGTGTGTACCGTTTAATGGTGTAATATACGAAGTTGCGGCTTACCCCAAAACATTTTATGTCACGGAAAATGTCCATTGGTTTTTTCCACGCCATAGGTAGTGAAATGACAGTCGCGCGCAATTCTTTCGTTCCTTCCACGGGTTGGAATCTACCTCATTCACTCTTTTACGTTACTGATTTGTGGGAATCATGACCTGAAGTTCATAAGGTATCCTATACAGTTCAGGTAATTGAATGATGTTACAAAGCGTGAATAGTTTACTCGTTAACTTTGCTTTATCTGTGGGTCATTTTTACATTCATTCAATAATTTCAAATGAAAGATTCGAAGTGACTTTGCGTTTGACGGTGTATGCCAAAAAATTGGTTTTGTGTTATAAAGATCTATCTAAAATAAATACTTAATAATTTTCTCTTTTAAATCTTTTCCAGTTTCCATTTCCATTTCCACCAAGTTTAACGTTCACTCCATCCACCAATTTGAAATTGTGTTCGCAAAATCTTGCCGTACAATAAAATGTATTATTCCCGTCTGCAACTCGACCGTGGATAATCAAACGTTATACCGGTTCCCTCGGAACGCAGGGTTAAAAGGTATCTGGTGTGACCTGCTGACGCCACACGCTGGCAATTTAGTGTCGAAAAGTAATTCAGATTCGGAAAATTTAAAAGTGTGTGTTTTTTACCATTTTGAAAAACAATATTTATTTTGTGGACGGCCAAAGCCCCGTACGATGACAATGGCGTGTCCTACGCTTTTCTCCGAAGAAGAGATTCTGTCAGTGTCTCTTACAGTATGGCGGAACAGTGCATACACTATTCATTTCTGTATCTTTTCAATGAAATAATGTTTGTTAGTAAGAGTTATTTTTAACTAGAGATTTTGTACGGCGTTTTTTCGCAAAAATGGTTTACCTACTCTTAAGAAACGCTGGTAGACTCGTGACTTAAAATTTGACTTAATTGCAAAATAAATGTTTTTAATTTAATACGGCTTATAATTTCTACGGTATTATATTTTCAATTCACAAAGACGCACCCAGCTGCTTGATTTCATAATTCAATCTCGTAACAGCTAAATTAGATGTTGAGACGTGTGTGTCTTTGTGGATTGGAAACAATAGTTGCGCCTATTATGCATACTTTCCTATTTTGTATAGTTTGTTTCACTGCATCAGTTTATTGTCGAAAATGTATTAATACTTAACTCGTTTAAAATCAGTGAAACAATCTTATTCACACGGGAAAAAAAACATGAGTTCCTATAATACACAAACTGCAGAAATTAAAAGTTCGTTCTCGAATTGAACGAAGTTAACTTATTCGTGTTTATCAACCAAAAGTGCGAAGAAGTTTATTTCGTTCAATACGAAAATGAACTGCTCTCAGAATTAATTTGCCGCCATTCCTCCATTTTTTTTTTCATTTTTTTGCATACTAGCGCCACTGCTTTACGCTGCGGTGCGGGACTCAACTACTACTAACGTTATGTCAGTTCCAAGTTTGATTCCTATCTGTCTTTAATAGACATATCCTATAATCTGTGGTTCCTTCCATCACGAGAAAAACAAAAGAAAATAATTTTAAAAACATACAAAGAGCACACTAACATACCAAATTCGAAATTGAAAATATAATAAATAATAAAATAGGTGCCAGTATTATTTTCTTTATTTTATTAAGTAAAAAGTTTCTCTCAAAACTTATGAACATACGAGGTAGGTATATTATACTGCAGAGGCCGGAAATAATTGACTTGCCGGAATATTTGTCTGGCCAATGAAAGTTGAAAGTAGTGATGTGCCGGCGGTAACTTACTCGTTACCAGTATAATACCATTTGGTAAAATACTCAGTAAATTACCAATGCTACCGGTAATATTACCAGAAGCGAACATAGAGATCGTGTATTTTTGTTTCCTTTCTTTATTCATTTATTAAATCCATGGTGTCGGATCACTAGTGGTCCAAATGAAAAAAAATAATAGCTCACACCCAGGGCTACCAAAAACACCCCCATGTATGTTCAGCGATTTTTAGTATTTTCGGAGATATTGATCATTTTAGTCGGATTTTTTGTAATTTTTCCTTGTGTCCATGTTACAAAAACTCATTAATTTGATGTAAGGTAACGGCACCGCTTCAAAATCAAATTCAGTAAATAGACCAATTAAACTAAATAACATTACAATAGATCAAGTTGAAAATTTCAAATATGTCGGAAGCATTATTACCAGTAATGCAAGATGTAGCCAAGACATCATTGCAAGGATTGCAATAGCCAAACAAGCTTTCAACAATAAGAAACATATTTTCAGATCAAAAATAGCAACTAACATTAAAAAGCATTTCATAAAATCGTACATCTGGAGCATAGCCTTATACGCCAGTGAAACGTGGACACTGATACAAAGAGATAGAGAAAGATTGGAGGCTTTTGAAATGTGGTGTTGGAGAAGAATGGAGGGGATAAGCTGGACGGAAAAATTACAAATGACCGAGTGCTGAATAGAATAAATGAAAATAGGAATTTACTAGGAACAATAGAAAATAGAAGAGGAACAATGATAGGACACCTGCTACGACACGACTTTTTCCTTAGAAACATCATAGAAGGGAAGTTAGAGGGAAAGAGAGGCAGAGGAAGACCAAGAAGAAATTACTTTGAGCAGATAAAAGAGAAGGTTAAGGTTGGGTCGTACCAGAAAGTCAAGCAGTTGTCAGAGGACCGGAGCGGTTGGCGATTGCTCCACCGACAAGAGCATGGCTCTTAAATGGAGAGAGAGAGAGAGAACGGCACCTATTACCGTGGGTGTTAAGGTAGTTTTCAAATAAGAGCCAAAAATTAAGGGTATCAAGACACCCTAACGACCGTTTTTTTTATTTTTATAAAAGTGTGTTGATTGAACTTTGTAATTTGCACCTTTATGGCCTCATTTTTGGTGATTATTTGGGAGAAAATAAATATTAAACCCAAAAAGTCGGGTTCTCCTAATACCGTGGTATTAGACGAGCTTTGACCCTATTACCGCGCATGAGGCTCCTATTACCGAGGGTAGAGGATTAATATATTTTTGGTTCCGTACATTAAATTTTGAATTTTTTTTTTGTTTTTAGTACAACTTATTTAAGTAATAAAACATTTAAAAGTGGATAAAGATTATTTTTTTATTAAAACTGCTTATTAAATCAAAATTGTCTGGTGATAAACTAAAAAATATCAATAAAAAAAAATATAAACACGGCAAAATACCCCCACCCCCTCCCCCAAATAAGCTTTCGTATCAAAAAAATCGTTAAATTTTATTAAGGAATCCGAACTACGGTACCCTAAAGTTGATATTTAATTTACTGTCACACGATAATAGGAGATAGTATAGGATCCTAACTCCGACCCATAAAAAACCTAAATACCTCGGAACTAAGTTCCCATACATCCTATTACCGAGGGTTATCTTTTCTTACCCACGGTAATAGGATAAATTCACGGTACTACAAAACCTAATTACGACCCATAAAAAAATAAAGTTATCGTGACGTTGGTTAAACAAATAAAACCTTAACATTTTAACCATCTAATAAAACCAAACTCATAAAACTAATAAGAACATTTTTAAATATATATTTATATTAAAACGATTCAAAAATTTAAGGCTTTCTATGGAAACAAGTAATATAGTGCACTAGTTTTTAATAAAAAATAAGGCCTTTACTAGTATTTTTCATACCACGGAAATTGCCCTTTAACTGCTTAGATAGATAAAGTTTTTATTACCACTATAAAAATTAATAACCGACAGCAGATATAAGCAATAAAGGGTATTGAACCTAAAGTACCATTTCAGCTATTACCGTGGTATACCTCGGATTTAGGAGCCATAGCGAAAAACGAAACCGATTACCGCGGTATTTAATATTCTAATTTTAACGTATTTCCAGACAAAAATACACAAAAATTGTATTTGAAAGTCGCAAAGGAAACAATAATCAATAAATTAAAAATCTTAGCATTAGGTTAGTCATTATAACTATTACGCAAATCACTAAATAAAATGTGAGTTCCCTTACGTGTGGCGTCTCGCGTTTCTATGGCACAAACTGCTCCTGCGCCGGTGTCGCGGATACTGGCAGTTTGCGAGTTGTTTATTTGATGCATAAATACTAGCGCTCAAAAAACCGGTACTCTACAAACTGCGCTTTGCTCATGTAAAATAAGTTTCTCAGTGAGTAAATCGACTTGTTCATAAAACGCATTTTTAAAAATACCGCGGTAATGGGTGCCGATTTTAGGGGGGGCGGTAATAGGTGCCCTTACCTTAGTATTTCAATATTTTTTCAGTGGTTTCTTACATGTATACAATTATTATGAACTTAGAATGTTTTTAAAGCTACTCGCCATTTTTTTTCCCGTCAACTTTTTGTGTAATCATGCAAAGTTACTTTCTCCATACTAAGTGAACCCCATGTTTGTTTTTCATCTAGTGTAATTATTGTAACGCTGTGTATAATTTTAAAACTTGATTGTTCTTTTATTTTATTCGTAAGTATCCGGTTTTCACGTGATAGATATGTATATGAAGTATAAATATGAGGGAGTAATATTCCCGGTAACATTGGTAAAATACTCGGAAATATTAAGTATTTTACCAGTAACATTGGTAATATACTAAACTACTAAACCCATCTTAACATTATTAGTTTAAAAGGGTCCGTCTGGTGCTAAAATAGTATAAACATGTATTTAAAACATAGGTCATATTTACGAATTTTGTATGTTACCGTATATTACCGCTTTTTGGTAATGTTTCTGGTAGCGTTACTGGTAAAATACCCGCTTCGAGTAAGTTACCGGTAACGGCACATCACTAGTTGAGAGAGATTTATTGAAAACTTTTTACATGGCAACAACAATTTAAATGTCACTTGCGTCAAACGTCACTTTACTGTCGTGTCACTCGTCAGTTGGGAATAATATTCTGGCGTCCTACCAGAGAAAGGCGGTTAACTGCATAGTAATAGTATAAGCATTATTATTGTTAACAATAGAGTATAGAATGGATCGACTACTACATTGCAGTTAGATACCTTCCTTGGTAGGACGGCAGTATTACGGTTTTCTTTAACGTTTCTGGTGTTAATTATGAACAAAAGTATTAACTGCCGCACTCAGAGACGTCGATTCAATTTAATGCTTGTTTAGTGACGTGTTGTCTTATTTTATTGCTATAGCAAAGAAAGTGACAGCAGCCACTTTAATAAAGTATTAAATCTAATTGACGTCTATCCCCCTTACTTATAAACGTGGAATAAGCTTGGAATAGTTTATCCCATGCTTTGTCACTTTCTGTCAGATGCAAATGTCACAATTATAGATAAGGACAAAGCATGGCATAAACTATTCCAAGCTTATTCCACGTTTATAAGTGAGGAATTCTGAGTGCGGCGGTAAAAGTAATACGCGTCGAGTTTTTGGTAATTCTGTAGCTCTGCCTACCCCACTCTGGGAAAGGCGTGAGTTTATGTATGTATGTATGTATGAAAATGACAAATACCTCGCATGCTCATTCTTATTGAAACAAATATATAATTCTGAAATCATCCGTCCATATACCTACATATTTTTTTGTAAATTACTTTATCGTTGATTTTGGTTCGCAAATCCAGAGCAGTTTTGTGGGACAACTTGTAAAATTGATGAAGAACTTGGTTGATTGAAGTAGATGCTCGCTATTTTCAAGGGTCATAACGACTATGACTGGAAGACTTCAACGACAGGACAGGATTCACCGTACATTGTTGCTTAACTACGAGTATTTATACTTACTTGACATTGGCAAAATTACGTTATTATGTAGACGCCATTAAATAAATTAATAATAATAAATGATAAATAACTAGTATGCTCATTCTTATTAAAACAAATATAAAAAAAACATCAAGGATCAAGATGATCACGCAGTACTAACCGAAAAAGTCCATTAACGTGCGTAAATATTCCTTTTTCTGTGCGAAAGGAACATTTTTCTGTTCTTGTTTTCGTAAATCGTTATCGTGCATTTTGCAAACATTCCAGGATAGCGATTTAAAATCATATCTTCTTTCCTATTTGCTATTTTCAAAATTAAAGTACTACTAAGTAACTAATGTAAATATCCATAAAACAGTGATCGTTATTAGTTCCTTGTTCTTTGTTGTAAGTTTTCGATATTATTTATTTCATAGTACAGGTAGAGTTTCGTATTACAATAATTACAGGTGGACCCGATAAAAGCCTTTAAAAATATATTGTACTAGCGACCCGCCCTCGCTTCGCTTCGGTTTATGTGAGTTTTCTGTAACACCCGTACATAAACCAGAATCTATTATACATATAAACCTTCCTCTTGAATCACTCTATCTATTAAAAAAACCCGTATCAAAATCCGTTGCGTTGTTTTAAAGATCTAAGCATACATAGGGACAGACAGCGAGAAACGACTTTGTTTTATACTATGTAGTGATTGTATTACATAATAAGTATCACAAGTATCAAAACTATTTTTAGCACTATACATCAGGGATACCACATCTTGATTTTTGAATTTGCCGCAATTTTTTCATTCTCATCTTTCATTGGCCAGACTCTAACGGGTCGGCGCCAAAAATACTTCTCGGTAAATAGCGCCTCACTTTTAGGGGGAGATCTTAGGTCCCGATTTCTAAGGGGACCTTGCTTTTTTGAGACAGTAAATCACTTGGAATAGGGTTACAACTTCGCGCGTGCGTCTATGCCGAGGTAGTGGGACCTAAAATGTCCCACTACACCCAGGTATTTACCTATACTCGAAACTGGAATTCAAGACCAAAAAAACTACGACAATGTTGCCACTGCAATAAAATGTTCGTACAATAGTATATCCCTTTTTTCTAAAAATACACGCTGAGATGATTTATTTATTGGTAATTTTAATTCCATAATTTAAAGAAGTCATTTTATGTACTTATTTTTACGTAAATACAAGAGGCCTTAATAAAAATTTAATCATCCGCAATGTTTGGTTGCAAAGCTGGTATTGTGCTTGTATCACTTCAGGTGTTAATAACATTTGGTACAAGAATTTTAACTACATATTCAACCATACTGTCTTAATAATATGGCACGCTGTCGGCAACACGTCCTGCTATGTACAGTCAAGTTCATGATTATCTGAGCAAATAACGGATCGAAAATATCTGATCTACTTCTTATGCTTCTGACAATTGGGTCTTGTTCAGACGTTTTTGGTCCAATCTTTGCTCAGATAATGATGAACTCGACTGTACCTATACGAGGCATAACAACTAACTTTCAACCTGAAATGACTATTCTAGTTTAGAATTACTCTGTAGTTGAACAACGCACCTTTATCGTGTCTAAGTTCTTTACAATAAAATATTGTCAATGTTGAGTTGAGAATAAAGTTTGCAAGTAGATACCTTTTTTGAGAAAATCCTAATTAATTAATTGTAACAGCCAATATGTACAAAGAAGCATATAACAAAAAGGTTGGCGAAACCTGATAACTTTATTTGACAACATAAGTGACTTTGACAGATTTGACAGTGACGTATCTGTCGTAGTTTTTTTGGTCTTGAATTCCAGTTTCGAGTATAGTGTTTACCCTTATCTATCCAAATTGTCGGGTAGATATTTTTGTTACTGGTGGTGTCACCGTTGTTTCAGAATTGGAATAAAAGTTTATAGTAAGTTTAATTACATAATTTAGAGTAAAAGTAATTAACAACACGAACTATTAATGTTAACTTAAAAATACTTCCGCTTGAAAAATCACCATGATAAAATATTGGCGGATCATGACAAAGCCACTTAATGTGATAAAGATGTTGCGAAGAAAGTTAGTGCGATGAAAAGACATGGCTAAACTACTGCCCTAAGCATGTATAGAAATTTCTTACTAGCTCGTAACATTCGAAAATTAATTAATTAATTAGGACATGTTTATTATTCTCTTAGAACTTTCGAATAATAATAAAGTAATTAAAAGTTGTTTTTTCATATTTTTTGTTCGCCACCGAGACTTAACACATAGGTAACAGATAACATTAATCTTATGTTGTCTGTCATCTGTCAGTAAGTATCAAGATTCGTTTTGCGTAAAATGTTTGTAAAATGTTACGATTTATTTTCAGGATTGTAACGATTTGAACAGTTCCTGAATCTTTTTTCGTGCTGAATACTAATATTCAGCTCATTAGCATAACATATTACTAGTAACAATGTTTATACATTGCTAGGGAAGTCGCCCATACTTCAGTTTAGCCATGTCCTTTAGTGTTCATTGACTTATTACTGCATACATTCATTAAAGAAGCAAATAGTGTTTAGAACCTAATGTGTTGTTTGAATGTTGGACAATATTCAACGATTCAATAAAAAATAAAACAAAATTATCTAAATGCGAATCTTTGAAATTATAATCATAAAAGCGTAATATTGACCAAAGGACATGGCAAAACTACTGCCTTAAGCTTGTAAAGAAATTTCTTACTGGCTCTTAACATTCTAAAATGCATTAATTAATTATCACATGTTTATTATTCTCCTAGAACTTAAAGTAAGTATTTAAAAGAATAATAATAAAGTAAGTATTTAAAAGTAGTTTACTTGGCTTTTCAAAATTTTGTTCGCCATCGAGACCTGAAAGATAACAGATACCATTAATCTTATGTTATCTTATCTGTTATCTGTGAGTAAGTATGACGATCCGTTTTGCGTAAAATGTATGTAAAATGTTACGATTTATTTTCAGGATTGTAACGATTTGAAAGGTTCCTGCGACTTGATTCATGCTGAATACTAATATTCAGCTCATTAGCATAACATATTACTAGTTACAATGTTTATACATAGCTAGGGCAGTCGCCCATACATCAGTTTAGTCATGTCCTTTATTAATAACTAGCTGTTCCAGTGTCCACTTCGTTGGGCAAAAAAATATTTTGAGTTAATTATTTTCCCGCTAATTCCCGTTTCCGTGGGAATTTCGGGAATTCCTTTCTTAGTGCACCTCTACGGTACCTAAGCTACGTCCCTTCCAAATTTCAAGTGCCTACGTTTAGCCGTTTAGGCTGTGCGTTGATATGTCAGTCAGTCAGTCAGTTTCTCCTTTTATATATTTAGATTAGTACTTAGATTGGTAGACAAATCAACACATATTTATGTATATATAGGTAAAAACTTAAGTAAAGGGCCTCTTGCATGTAGATTTAACACATCTGTATTGAACGTTCGACATTGTATATTTGAAATTTGACGTAAATTACATGCAACAGTACACAAATACCTTATTTTTCACCTAAAAACACTTTATTGTACAAAAAAAAACAATACAATCCATATAAAAAAGATGTACAAATGCGAACTACAGATACAAGAATACCTGCAGATACGCAGGTATAGTCTTTATTATTTCTAGCGAGCCGATCTTCTACACAAAGGCCATTGTTTGTGTACAATACTATTATCTTTCTTTGTGTCCGTAACCGCAAGCCGATTACATACAAAAAAAGTTAGAACTACATTGAATGTCCATAGAATTATCAACCCTATCCTCTTAGTCAGTAGGTTTAAAATGTAAGTGTCAGGATACAGATATGTCTTTATTATCTGGCGACTGAAGATGGTAATATTGTGTAGGGAATAAGACCGGTTCAAATAATAAAGACATATCTGTATCCTGACACTTTACATTTTAAACCTACTGACTAAGAGGATAGGGTTGATAATTCTATGGGCATTCAATGTAGTTCTAACTTTTTTGCATGTAATCGGCTTGCGGTTACGGACACAAAGAAAGATAATAGTATTGTACACAAACAATGGCCTTTGTGTAGAAGATCGGCTCGCTAGAAATAATAAAGACTATACTACCCGTTGGTAGGTAAATGTCAGGTATTTACAGGGTAAAAACGGGAACACGGTAAGTTGTGTTGTACACAAAAGAAAAAGGTGGTACGCTTGACATTTGGCTACACGGGACCTATATTTTCCTACATCTATGTAACGAATAGGTAAACAAATGGCGATGCGTTGGTGTCACGTCAGTGTCATTTTTTTTATGTTGGCACTAATTATCCAATAGTAGATTAAAGGTTGAATACAATGTAGATTTTATTTGTTGTTAATTTTCGATAAGTACCTTTAAATATTTTCTTTAACGTACATAGTAATTTTTATTGTAACGGTAGTAAGTAATAATTACACCACGAACCGAAACAAAGAACAGCACTGTTTCTTAAAGGCTGGCTAGGTAGAGGTCATTTTCGTCTACGGAATAAAAAAATGGTCTTTAGGCATACTTACAAACTCAACTGCTTCCAGAAAAGTAGATAGGTTAGGTTAGGTTAGACCTGCGACCATAACAAAACAACATGATACCATATAAGTGGGATAGGTTTATTGATTGACCGAAACTTACTTGACATAAATACTCACTGCTAACAGAAAAGTACGTTAGGTTAGAACTGCAACCATAACAAAAACGAACTGCTATCAGAAAAGTAGGTCAGGTTAGGTTAGAATTGTGACCTTATCGAATCAATAACTAACTGCCACGTTCGTTCTGTAGACATAATTCGGAGCATGAAAAATATGACCGAATAATATCCGGACTAACGTAATTCTGCATAATCAAACTATGCTAATGTAGATTTTACGGGCTATGCCCAGTTGTCCACACTGTGGACAACTGGGGGAAAAAAAACCAGTTGTCCAGAGTGTGGACAATTGGGAATAATAATTCCCAGTTGTCCACACCCTCGAAATTATGTGAACATTTCACACTCTTTAATTTGACTCAACTGTGTTAGTTTTTATTAATGTACTTTAGTAGATTAATTGGGATTGACCAAAAAAAATAACTCACAGTTTTTACTTTCTCATTCGAAAGAATAGGAAATTTTAAGACACCAATTTCATTAATTTTATATTTGACCCAATAGTTTTGTTTTAATATCTTTATTTATTTAGCAGACATTTTATGGATGACATGATTATTTTAAATTTGGGATGGCATTTTCTAATAAGTTACAACAATTAAATGATATCCAATGAAAAAAAGTGATTGTAATAGTGTATTAAAACATACTATTTCAAGCTGTTTTCGCCTAACCCGTAAGATACACCTAGGAGGGCTTCAAGTCGAAAACGAAAGTCAAACAAAGGTTAAATATACTTTTGTCGAAATAGCCAAAATGGATAAATATTTCAATAACTTAATAATGCAGAACGGCTTTTAAACCCTATTCCTCGAAATGGTTTTCGAATTGGAGTAATTGTAAAATTATGAACAATCCCAATTGAGTCAAATTAAAGAGTATAAAATGTCCACATAATTTCCAGGGTGTGGACAAAAGGGGTGTGGACAACTGGGAATAGCCCGATTTTACGATAGGTAACAGTTTATGCGCAAAGCCTAATATGGCTATACAGATTATGCCACAAAGAAATATTACTTACAAAATTATTCCACAACTGGACGAACCGTTCGGAACATGACTTAAATACGTGCCCATGTAACACGGAAATACTTACACTTACTTACTACTAATACTTACACACATAACTGACACAATATAATTATTAGCTATACCTTTTAAGAATCTCTAACGTTTCATTATCTTTACACACTGGCCACATAGAAAAAAAGCGAAGGTTCGGTTTTAATTGTGGTTGTCGATTCGCTGCTGAAAATGGAATTATCCCGTGAAAATGTAAGAGCTTTACGAGTTTAAAAGTGGATTAACACAAAAACAATGTGGAGACCGGATGACTGCTGCTTTTAGTAAAGAAACACCTTCAAAGACGACAATATACAGGTGGAATTCAGAATTTCAACGTGGCCGTGTATCCCTCACGGACGCCGTGCGTGAAGGTCGACCAAAATCGGCAGTCACGCAAGAAAATTCGATGTTGTGCGTCAGCTGATAAAGGAAGACCGACATGTGCGAGATTCAAGAGTATTTGGGCATTGGAATGACTCAGATATAAATTATTTTATTGGAACAATTAGACGTGCGAAAGTTATTTTGCCCAAGGATCCTTATTGTCTGACGAGCAGAAAACGACTTATGTCAATTGGTGCCGCAGAACTTTGAATAAATTCAATGGAGGAAGCTCAAATGCAGTTTATAGCATTGTATCAGGTAACGAGTGTTGAATATATATATGCATATGTGCCTGAAAGTAATAACCAGTCTCGAGCATGGGTCTACGAATACGAGCTCAAGCCGACAAAAGTTATTCGTTTTCGCAGCACGGCCAAAACGATGGTGGCTAAGTTTGTCTCCAAATCGGGTCACGTGGCTACTACAAGATCGTAAAACGGTCAATGCTAATTGTTACACCACTATATGTTTACAGAGTATCTTTGCTGAAATACGAAAAAACACCCTACTCGCCGCATCATCCTATATTACTAGTAACAATGTTTATACACTGCTAGGGCAGTTGCCCACACTAAATATATAAACATTGTTACTAGTAATATAATATGTTATTCTAATGAGCTGAATAGTGGTATTCAGTATGATAAAAGTTTCAGGAACATTTCAAATCTTTACAATCCTGAAAATAAATGAACATTTTACGCAAAATGGATTATCATACTTACTGACATATAACGAATAACATAAGATTAATGTTATCTGTTATCTGTTAGATCTCAAGGGCGAACAAAAAATATGAAAAACCTAGTAAACAACTTTTAAATACTTTATTATCATTCGAAAGTTCTAAGAGAATAACAAACATGTAATAATTAATTTATTAATTTTCAAATGTTACGAGCTAGTAAGAAATTACTATATATGCTTAGGTCAGTAGTTTAGCCATGTTCTTTACCTAGTGTTGTCCATAATTTATGATGAAATTTATGACTTCAGTTTAGCCATGTCTATTGTGAGAGATTGTCATTATTTTTATTTAAATAATTATTTAGATAAACTAGCTAATCCATAATTTATTATACATGAAACCTTTCTCTTGATTCACTCTATCTATTGATGAAAACTGTTTTAAAATCCATTGTGTAGTTTGAAAGATCTAAGCATAAATGCAGAGGCACAACTTGGTCTTATACTATGTCAAGATAAATACTTAAACACAGAAAACATCCAAGACTCATTTGGTACTATGTTTTAAATTACAAACTTCACAGAAATCATCCTATATTGATTGACCCAAGGTAGTGTTACTGTATTGTGCATCATATGTTACATCCTCGTAAGGCCCAAAGTCCTACATATAGGATATTTGTAAAAGTGATTTTTCACTTAAGTTGATTGACATAAGATTATTTTTCAAACTAACAAAATTTGATGTGAGCCTTATGAGGTTATTATACGATTTACATTCTCAAGCTATTCTGATTTCTATTTTTTATTACATTCATGTCACATAGGCGCATTAATATACTGCCCTATTTTGTACTATAGTATAACTTACCTTTAGGTGAATTATCATGGCAAACAGTATCAAACTCTTCATCCATCAAGTCTTCTAGCACTTCAGTAAGGTTATCAATATCTATAATATTTTCAACACAATACCGAGCTATGTAGACCGACATGAGTTGTGCTGTCTGCAAAAGAATCAGAATTGAGACTCAAGCATGGAAAATCAAACAAAAAATTAGTGCTATGAACCTGATTTCCGCGACAACAAATCTCAATACCTATAGGTATTGCGATTAGTTTCTGTAGCGTTGTAAGTAAAAATGAGTTTAAGGATAAAGATACCATCCAGCTGTTTTAATCTACTAGAGGTTTTAAAGATCAAGAGGGTGTTTCTTAGAAAGTTTATACCTAGTTACGGACTGAAATTAAGAAACGTTAACTTTTCCGCGGGGTTACGAAAAATAACTAAACTGTCTTAAGATACCGTTTCTTAATTTTTGTCCTAAACTAGGTACAAACTTTCTTAGAAATGCCCAAGAAACAGCATGGATGGATGAGCATGTATATAAACATGTATACCCGAAAAACATTACCCTCCGAGGGCATTCAAATAATAAGATAACCACTACTTATTTAAGAGGTTCACACCTTTTCGCCACCCGGTGCGCCCATTCCATGTTCCACTGCCAACTGCAGAGCAGTCCAGTTATTTAACACTAAATCAACGAGAGGTTTAAACTCATCGTACAACATGATAAATTAATTAATCATTTACTTAAAGCCTATAACAAGTTCGCCTTACATTAACATGTAAACACATTTGTATTTTAAAATATAACACAGATCACAAGATACGTGCGGTTATGTACAGCTAGCATAACCTCAACAATTTTTTTCTTTTTCATTTGTCCTTACGAACAGGCTAGGGCCAAAAGCCATGCTGCCTCGTCTTCAGCTCAACAAGTAAATAAAATATTAAATAAAATATAAGCGAACAGTAATTAGTAATCTGTGGTGGAAATCATTACAATCCTGAACGTTCAGAAACATTGTTTCGTTTAATGGCAAGGCCACACTAACGAAAAACGTCAACGACCATCACCACGATAAAAGTTGCGTTAATTATTAACGCGATAAATTGAGTGACCACCTTAGACAATATACAGGTGTCCAGTAAATAATGGACAAAGATCTATCCATCGACAGGGCACCTTAGGCTGGTCCCTAAAAAGCACTTATAGGTTTAGGCTGGCCTAACACTTGGTAAGTTTACTTACGTAAGTAGGGACGCAGCTATTTGTTGGAATAAGATAGAAATATTTTTGTTTCATTCTAACAGATAGCCGTGTCCCTACTTACGTAAGTAAAACTTACGAGTGTAAGGCCGGCCTTAGTAAAAGTTGCGTGGTTTTCGAGATAATCTAAATATTCTATTTTTTTTTAATAATGGGCACTGTGGCGTGGGTGTTAGAATAATAACTAGTTTTTGTCAATTAAGTCTATAATCATGGTAAAAGGTACAAACACAGTATTAAAACAAGTAAACCGAACAGATAAAAACGAGCGGGGCGCGGGAGCGCGGGAGGTTACGGAACGCGTGTACGCAGCGCAGCTCGGACCTCGCGCAACCCTCGAACCTTCGGCGGGTGGCGGGGAAGGATTGAACCTTCGCCCTCTCGCTCACCCGCGCGCCTCTCTTACAAATCGTAACGCTTAGGGCCGGCGCTGACTGCCGGCACGGCACAGGATGGCACGGTAAGTTGTGCTGCAGCATTCCGAAGGATAACACGGCCTTCCGCGGCATGCCGTGGCATCCTGCTGGCATGACACGGCAAATTATGCTGTGGCATCCCGAAGGCCGCTACGGCATTCCGCGGTATGCTGTGGCATCCTGCTGTCGACCCAGCCACTCAAGATTAATTGGACGGCTAATACAACGGGGAAAGAGATTATATACTTGGTGATAGACCAGGGTAGAAGCCTTTAAAAATAATAAAAAGTGAAAAAAAATAATAGTAGGATGAAACCCATTGGAAAAGGAGGGAAATGTTATAAAAATGAAAGGAAAAATAATTTACGGGCGATCTGAGGTCGGGAAGGGGGTGGGGGTGAGTTTTTAAGGGTAAAAAACGGTTTTTCTCGATTTCCGGCAAAACTAAAAGTCCTATCGAAAAAAGTCAAATGGCAAAGTTGTAGGTAATAAAAAGATCTAAAACTTTTGTAGTTACACTTTTTTCACATAACCCTAAAATTTATGTGAAAAATCCAAAAAACCAAGTTTTTTGGTTTTTTATTTTTATCTTTTACAAAAAATTTTTTTTTTTAACGAAATTTGGTGAAGACTTACCTTTTTATGTCCCAAATACGCTGTAATTTATTTGATTAAAAATATTTATTTTTTCACCTTATTTTGAATTAATATCGAAAAAACACCCTAATTTTCAATCGAAAATTCACCCGTCAAAATATCAGCTTTTTTCAAAAAGTTGGTATGGTTTCTGTTCAAGTTTTGGAAATCAAGAAAAACCGTTTTTTACCCTTAAAAACTCACCCCCATCCCCTTCCCGACCTCAGATCGCCCGTAAATTATTTTTCCTTTTATTTTTATAATATTCCCCTCCTTTTCTAATGGGTTTCATCCTACTATTATTTTTTTTGGTTTTAAAAATTATCGACCCTGGTCTATGACACTTAAGACGTAATACAAAATGTAATTTCCCGAATCTACTCATGATTACAATCAACTATTAATATGGGACCAACTTCGAAAACGTAAACACAAAATCGACGTCTCCATACAAATTGTGAAACCAGCTGATTGCTTTTAGTATGGGAGATTAAATTTTTTTCTACCGATTTCGATATTAGTCCCATAGTAAAAGTTGATCGTACTGATGAGTAGATCTAGAAAATAAAATGTTGTATTACGTCTTAGGTGTCACCCTGTATTAGGACAATCCAAAAATAAATGTACCAATGTGCCTTCAGCCAGACCGCACTCACAAATCGAGCTGTCCTTAATTCTCAGTTTTGCTAGAAAAACAGGAGAACAAAAATGACCCCGACGTAATCGAATGATTGTACTTGTGTTTAATTTTGAAAAATCTCTGTTAATAAAAAAACACGGTTTGGATGGAAGAGCAGGCTGCAGGTCTCCGTAACGCTTGCCTTTGTTTAGACGGGATAATTGCCATAGATTGTTCCATTTTGCCTCTAGTTCAGGTTTTTACAGAAGCCTTCAGATCGCGAGTGAAACATTTAGCCCAAGTATTAGCTCCGATTTTGGATGGCTTGGTTAAATAATAGCGTAAATAATATTTGGTATATTTATTTTGTTGTTGACACATAGAATAAAAAAGTGACGGAGAAAAATCAACGTCCGCTGACTATATTTCGTGATTAAAAAGTTTATTCAACACAAAGGCAGTTTTGAAAGTAAATTTTCTGCAATCAATATTGTTATTGGCAGTAAATTATCGTCTAAAGAGGAAGTTAATTGCAATCTATCTAAATGGGGTGATCATCGTCTGATTTATACTGATGGATGAGTCTAAAATGGACTCTAATGTCTCTTTTGCCATTTTTGATACTAGGTACTATAAACAACTCCAATTTCAAACCCGACCCTGCATATGGACCATGCGAGCACCGTTTAAAAGGTTTATACCCCAGGAGGGTACTGGCAATGCCAGAGAATCCCTCCCCAGGCCTAGCCTGGGCAGCCCTTCGTACTCTGGGGGGGGGCAAAATAGTGCGAGCATGTTCAGATCCCTCCGGGGATCGAAACGGTGGCGATGCCGTTTGCCACGCGTCACGCTGTGTTCGTAGGGGGTTTGGCAAAAAGCGGGCCGCGGAAAGCCGCCTTGTTACGATGAATGTGTGTGGAGGGATGGAACATAAAATTAGATGAGGTATGTATGATGATGAAAGAGAGAAAGCTGGATGTTCTATGTGTGACTGAGACGAAGAAAAAAGGGGTGAGTACGTCCACACACGGAACCTTGACGGCATTGTGGTCCGGGGTCCCGGTATCCGAGTACGGTCGTCAGGGAGTTGGTATCGTACTCACAGAGCGAATGGCTGAATTTATGCAAGAGCATGAATGTGTGAGCCCAAGACTTCTCTGGGTGAGACTCAAGGTAGGTCTCACCCGTTTATTCGTAATTGGGGCTTATGCCCCAGATATGAATAAATTGACAAAAGAAAGGGAGGAGTTTTGGGAAAGTTTGCATGAGGTTTCAACAAAATGCAAGGAGAATGAAAGGATTATTTTGCTAGGCGATTTTAATGGTTGGACAGGCGTGCAAAGGGATGGTTATGAATCAGTACTGGGTAAGTATGGTGATGAGCGAGTGAACGAGAATGGCAAATGCCTTCTCAATGTATGTTTGGCTAAGAATCTCTGCGTGACCAACACTTTGTTTGATCACAAAGAGATTCATCAGTATACGTGGAGACGTCAGAATGATAGACTTGATGATTGTAGATGAACGGTTGCGTAGCAAAGTTGTAGATACCAGAGCATTTCGAGGGGTTAGCGTAGGTTCAGATCACTACTTAGTGGTAACACGAGTAAGGGGTCTGTTCACACGTTGGCGCCATCGTGTTCCCGTACCGACCACTGCGTTAGAGAGGATAAAAGTAGAGAAACTGAATGATGAAGTTATAAAAGATGAGTACGTAAAAAAGCTGAAAGATTGTTTTGAATATGTTAATAAGATGAATGACAGTGAAGTTGAGAATGATGTAAATAATGTATGGGAGATTATGAAGAATGGCATGGTCACATCGGCCACTGAAGTATGCGGTGTAGTAAAAAGAAGGAAAAGCAAGAATGAACGTCAGGAATGGTGGGATAGAGAGGTAGATGATGTAGTGAAAGAGAAGAAAAAGTGTTGGTTGGATTTTGTAGCTGTAGAGCCAGGACAAGATCTAAGCAACAGAAAGAAAAAAGAGTATAATAGATCAAAGAAAAGAGTGAAAGAAGTTGTAGCTAGAAATAAAGATTTACTGAATGAAAAGTATGATAGGAGTTTCTCTGACAACTTCCGGTCGAATATTAAACTCTTTTGGAGCTTGATTAAATCGGCTCGGGGGAAATCAGAGAAAACTAAATTAAGCGCGGTGAGAGATGAGTCTGGAGATTTAATATGTGAGGAAGAAAGAATGCTTGATAGATGGAAAACTTATTTTGAAAGCTTGTTTGAATGCGTAGATGTTTGTCTTGAGCCAGAAAGCACGAGTAAAGATGTAAGTAGCGAAGATGAAAGTGTGATTAGCAAACCTCGAAGTCGCGGTGGCACGAATAAAATTTTGCTAGGGACTTCCACGCGATATTATTTCATCGATAAAATGGACTTTCTTATGACAATAGTTATGTTATGGCTATGATATTTGAAGTACTAAACACAAGATAAAATACTTTGTTACTTATTACTAATATAAGGTTCATAATTGATTAAATTAAAATAATGTAATGATGTTAAAGTACTTCTAGGTTTTAGTTTACTTTGCATGGAAATTGATGAAATAAAAATTTAGTTGTAAAGGTTGATTTATATTTGAATTTTAAAATTCCTAAAAATGTCCTAAAAACTCCTATATAGGTAACATTGACGGGTAGTAATCATCACATTTTAGTTAATTTTCAATTATTCTGTAGGTAAACTTTACAGCTAATATGAAGTGTCACTTCCAAATAAGCATTCAGTTATCGATAAATTTTATATCGGAAGGAAGTCCCTAGTTAATTGACGTTATTGCCACCGCGACTTCGAGGTTTGGTGATTAGTATGAATGAAATTATGAAAGCTATAAAAAGTATGAAAGCGAGAAAGTCACCAGGTTGTGATAAAGTGTCGATAGAAATGCTGAGGAGAGGAGATGGCGTGGTGGGTAGTCTGTTGTACCGTCTTTTCAATGCATGTTGGAGTAGCGGCCGAGTCCCGGAAGATTGGGTCAAGGCCGTTATCGTCCCTCTGTATAAAGGAAAGGGGTCACAGCAAGACTGCAATTAAACTACCGCGGTATCAGCCTCCTTAGTGTTGTCGGCAAATTATATGCGAAGATTTTAATTGAAAGGGTATTGAATGTTACGAATGACAAAATCTGGGATGTACAAGCGGGATTTCGAAAGGGAATGGGATGTACGGATCAGGTCTTTTCACTACGGTCCATCACAGAAAAGTTCTTGGCTGTCAACCAAAATGTTTTCAGTGCTTTTGTGGACCTGGAAAAGGCCTATGATAGGGTAGATAGAAAGGAGTTGTGGACGGTGCTGTCTATGTATGGAGTGAGCAGCAACCTGGTGCAGGCTTTGAGGTCCCTTTATGAGGGCTCCAGAGCCTGTGTCAGGATCAATGGGGCATACTCGGCCTGGTTTAATATCTCTAAAGGTGTTAGACAGGGCTGTGTTGCCTCACCGTGGCTGTTCAATTTATTCATGGACAGTTGTATGCGAGATTTGAAAGAGTATGATAAGGGTTTGCGTATGCAAGAGTTGCTAATCAAATGCCTCTTATGATCAAGAATCAAATTAATGGGGCCCTGTACTCCTTTGTGAGCAGACAGGGCATTTCACAAAAAGCCCGACTGGCTGTTCACAAATATGGAGTGCTGGCCCCTACCCTGAATTATAGTAGTGAATGTTGGGTGTGGCAGGACAAGCATAGGTAAATGTCGTGTAAATGCCGTTGAAATGCGCTCTTTGCGTAGTATGTGTGGTGTGAAACTGATTGATAGAGTAAGGAATGAAAAAGTCAGAGAGAAATGTGGAATAAAAGAAGATGTATTGACTTAAGATTGAAAAGGGCATGCTTCGATGGTTCGGTCATTTGGAAAGGATGGATGAAAGAAGATTGACGAAAGAGATATACAGATCGATAGTGAGTGGACGGGTCGGAAGGGGCCGCCCTAGGCGTACTTTTTCGAGTCAAATCGGTGAAATACTGGAAAAGGGCCGAATCTTAAGTACCCGAAACCGACGTGCGTGCATGACTCGATGTATGAATGTGGAAGAAGCGAAAGAAATTTGTCAAGATCGTAGCAAGTGGAAAGAAGTGGTCTCTGCCTACCCCTCTGGGAAACAGGCGTGATTTAATGTATGTAATGTATGTATGTATGTAACTTGTGGAAAACACCGAGTATTTTTTCAATTAAAAAGAAAATAACGCCGTGGGTAGGGTGAGTGTTAGGCCCCCCACAGATGATCAATTTATTTGTGCAATCACACTGATTGCTCAAACTTTTTGATCGTCTATGGCTATGATTGAAGTTTGCGCAATCATTGTAGAAAAGTTTGACACAGTTGAATTTTGTTTGTGCCATCACGTCTGATTGTGTGGTCTATAGTAGTGATTGCTCAATTTTTTTTAATCTGTGGTACATTTTCAATTATCCTGTCCATACCATAATCTGTGATCGTGTCAACTTGTATTCAATTCAAAATAAATAATGGCTGAAAATACGACGTTGAAAAGTAAAGAGCGAGAATTTATTATAGAATGTATTCAGTTATATCTATCAGCCTGATAATACCTAGTTAATTCACCATAGCCATAACCATACATCATAGATCATATTACCATAGATCATAATGATTGATGATTGACTCAATCAATTGGCACGTGTAGGGACAGAACCTTTTTCAATCTGATTGTACAAAAATTCGATTGCGCAAACGTTTTGTAGGTCTGTGGGGGGCCTTAATTGGCCCAAAACGTGTTGCAAGTGACCCTAGCTACCCACCCTATTCGTTTGGCACAGGACTTGCAATACACGCTGTCTATATAAATAACTGAAGACTTTTATAATGGAATTTACTTCTTAAAGTATATAAACTACTGAAGATTTCAACACTGGATTTGACTGAAGACTTTACAAGGGATTTTACTTCTCACTATTTTGATGATGATGATCATGAAAAGGAGAATTACTGAAGACGAGGCAGCATGGCTTTTGGCCCTAGCCTGTTCGTAAGGACAAACGAAAAAAAAAGGTGTGATGTTTAGTCTTTGGTTAGTGTTGAACCTGTTGACTTGACTGACTGTTGAGTCTGTTGACCATATCCTATAATCTGTGCTGTTGAAATAGCGTCAGTGTTGCAAAAGTTCCCGATTTATCGGGATATCTATCGATTTCGGCTCTTCTCTCCCGATATCCCGATTTAGCGACCCCGTCTCCCGATTTTCTACATTTCGAGCTAAAGTAACAACTAAATTCAAATTCAAATTCAAATTAATTTATTGCATGAAATAATGTTACATAGATCTTAAAATAAATTATTACAGTTCATTATTTCGCCGTTAAGGCATGCAATTAGTATACGAAAATCATAAATTCCGTATATGCAAATACACTACATAGTATCATAATTTTGAATTGAGAAAATTAAATTAAATTTAAAATTATAACAATACTTTACAAAAAAGGTACAAAAAAATATAATTAATATGATACATTAAAATGATAATATTATAATGTCAGCTCTTAAGAGAAGTTTACATTTTGTGAAAAATTCTTCTAATGTGTAGAAAGCTTCTTCAACTAACAATTTATTAACTCTGGTAAAGAATTGATTATTAGGTAAATATGTCCATGCAATAGGAAGTGAATTATAAATTTTAATTGCCATCTGATAGCTGTTTTTACGACAGAGTTTTAGCCTACATTTTGGAGCTATCAACGCCTTATGAGTAAAAGTACGTTTATGTACATTTTTTTTTTTATAAAAAGTGTAAGTCTAAAACAGTATTTTGAAGATGTCAACACCAAAGGTAACCATGTAACATTAAAACAATGCACGGGGACTCCCCAAAAGTTCACGCACGGCCTTTCAATAATGTAGTACTCACAAAATACATTAAATCTATATGCCCTAAAATAGAGTTCATTATTGTATGGTGGGCGTATGCTAGAAATTTCCAAAAAATCAGGGAGGCTACTCCAAAGTACGAAATTTGTACTTCGTTTTATACTGCCCCGGTTACACAAATACCTAAGTGTTTTACAGCTGCGTGAGAGGGACCGTATGATACGAAATTCTAATTTCTCCATTGGTCCTTTGTGGACCCTCAAAGTTTAACTTGTTTGGCGAATGTACCGAGATGTTTATTACTTCTCGACGACGATATAGACGTTAATGACCAAACAATTAATTATTTTATAGCTTTTAAATTAAAGTAATCAGCGTAAAATACAAATGTTTTATTGGACAAAAATCTCCCGATTTCTCCCGATTTTTAGTTGAGAAATTTAACGATTTTTTAATTTTCACTTTTGCAACACTGCATAGCGTTGAGACTTGCGATGCGATCTTTAGACAGTTTAGACATATCCTATAATCTGTGGTTGCGATACTTGTAATGTTTCCCTCCACGAAATACGACATTGATACTAAACAATCGTTTCAGTAAAGTAATCGTGGAGCGGGAAACAAGACGCTTTGCCGAATCTGAATTGTTATTGGTTATAGAACTTATAGTACAGAAAATGAGTGACGATATTCAAGTGTCATTTGTTATCCCAAAGCATTGTAAGGATCATAATGATTGTTCTGAAGACATGCTCGTTGCCTTTGCGGTGAGTTTGTTTTTGTTCTCCCTGTACTCTAGTCATGAATGAAAAACGGTTAATATTTACACGTATCCCTTAAATTACAAAAACCGAAGACTACAAGTGGCTAACAAACTTTTACTGGATTTGTAATAACCATATAAAGAAAAAGCATAGTGGAGAAACTCTAGCTTAATACCTTGCCCAAGGTGTTTTAGCATACTTCCCCGTTTACTATCTTTAGACACTCAGATCCCAGAAGTGAGCATTTCTAAAAAAGTTTGTACATTTCATTTAAGACTCCGATTTGCGAAAAAAATTGCAGGTAGGTAGGGTAAATGATACTGAGTCTAAATAACATAGTCTAAATAACATAGTCTCCCAAAATGTCCCAATTAATTTGAATGGAAACTTCCTTTTTTGTTACCAAAATTCTTCCGTTCGTGGTAACAAAAAAGGAAGTTTCCATACAAATTAATTAGGACATTTTGGGAGACTATGTTATTTAGGCTCAGTATCATTTACCCTACCTACCTGCAATTTTTTTCGCAAATCGGAGTCGTAAATGAAATGTACAAACTTTTTTAGAAATGCTCAAATAAGGGAGATATGCACAGACCATATAGACGCCGCTAACGCGTTCAATTGTATGGAATCCGAGCGTGTTAATTTTTATATGCCTACTATGACGTCACGTAAGCAATTTAGTGATGTCCAATACTACCGCCGCGTTAAACCGATTCAAAGGCGCCGCCGACCGATTAATACTCAGTAGGCCTTTGCGGTGAGAGTATGTACGCAGCCTGTCCGCTTTAGTTTACTTTCTGCATTTTACTTCAAAATTCAAGTAAGTAACCTATGAATTTACATTAATAAGTCTGATTTAAGCATTCAAAATGTTCCGTAATAATAAATCAATATTTTTATGAATGAATTTCTATCGATTCTTTTATCGATCATACTTTGAGTTTATAGACAGACAATGAGAAAGCGATTTAAAGATTACAAGTTAGAGATTGTTTTTTTTACACGATTGCCCAATAGAAGGAGGGTAATGTTTTTATAACAACAACCTTTTAATGATGCAAAACTATAGTTCATTTCAAATGGGAATAGACATAAGGAAAATAGATATTTTATAGTGCATTTTTTTGGATAGCATACAATACGTGAAATATGGTTATTAAATAAATGCAATTTAATGATTGCATAATAATATTCTTCTTCCCTTAATGTCCTGATACCTACACGTATAGTCAACAATCAAATGAATATTCTACTACCTACTTTATGAAAGAAGATCCCTGCTTCTGTGACGCGTAAGAATATATTGCTATATGGAATTACCTATAAGCTGTGTCATAGTGGTTATTGTGGTGTAGCGGCATCTTATTATGAGACTACTTGGAATATGACTGCTTTATGCTGTCAATGTTTTAGTTATCAAATAAATGGATCCCAAGACTTAAGGTGCCATAGAAGACGTTGTTATTAAAGTGGATCGAACAAATCTTGCTATGTTTGCTAGGGAACCAACTTTTTTTATTCCCTGTCGCATTAATCCATTTTTCTTTTAGTATTGGATCATTAGGGAATCTGAAATATTTTTAATGTAAAAGAATAACATTTTTGTATAGTAACTAGCCTTAATTATCATTGTCTGTCACAAAAATCGATTGTAAATCGAATTGCACAGTGACATTGCATGAAACATCGCAGTGTACAGCACTACTCACTTTAAATCGACAGACGATGAGAAAATCCCTACCACCATACAACGAGAACATTTACGAATTAATCGTTTGCTTCACTGTCCATTGCGGTCTACAAATAATATGCCTTAAGTATAGTATAAAGTAGAAGCCGCAATGGATGGCGTGCTTCGAAAATATACTATGTGTGTCACTATTTTGGTAGAAACGACACGACATCACTCCAAGTTGAAAATAATTAAATTTAAATTAAATAAGGCGAAATTTATTAGAAAAAATACTTATGATAGGAAACGTCACCGTTTACTCGACTTGCCACTCTTGTTGAATTTAAACAATTAATTACGGCGCAGTGAGGCATTTTCTAGTGCAGCAAAAAACGTCTGACAGTTAGGACAATAGGAGCGCGACTGAGCGGCAAATGGTGCAACGCACTACTTAGATACACGCGAAGTACAAGCATTGGCGGCATCTAGGTTTATCTAGGTCTGTGGAGATATGGTATGGTGGTTCGTGACTCCTCAGTATGGCCAAAATGGACATGTCGGTACAAGTCGCGTCAAGCGTTTCTGATGCTGTCAATATACAAGCTCCAATTAAATGGTTAAATGACTGTTTGTAGTGTGAAAGTGTGCAAAAATGAAGGCCAAACATTAATAAAATTTTATATCAAAAGAATATGGCACTGCTAAATTTCGTTTTTAAGCATTAATTATTTTTTTAAATGAATATTCAATGTTAGTATTAGGGTTGCCAACCGTACTATATTATATAGTATTGTACTATATTTTGACTCTCTGTACTATATACTGTTGAAGAAATATATAGTACGCAAAAATACTATATTTTGGGGAATTTTACAAAGTACTTCAATTTACACACATAACTGACCTAACACACGTTCCAAGTTAATTTTATTTAAAAAGTTCTAAATTATCTGAAAGCTGTTCAAGTTAAAAGAAGTGTTATTTAAAAGGAGTTCACAGAATGCTAGTAAGTATAGTTTACCCCAAAATAAAGAGTTGTCTTAAAGTACTATATTTTTTACTGTGTACTATATTTTTTAGACTTTTTTTTTGGAAAATACTATAAATCCCCCAAAAATAGTTGGCAACCCTAGTTAGTATGGATTTCTGAGGTAAAGGGATTGTTCTACAGTGATCACTATTATTAAACGTCTTGATAGTTAAGTTATTTATCATCTATGTAACAGGCTTAAAACACAAGGAAAATAATTTTAATTAATTTTCATGTTAGTTTTTTTTTTTGAAATAATAAACGTTATGTAAAGTTTACACTGTAAGAACATATTCTGAATGACATACGTATACATACACATTCCTAATTGGCATTCCAAAGTGGATTTGCAGAAAAGAGATGCACATAGCAATGTGATTTTACTGGGAATATTCCCCAAGCGGGTATTTTCCTAGTAACACTACTAGGAATATTCCCAAAATGCGGTAATATTGAGTAACTTTTTAAATTTGTATATAATTATATATTTTTTTGTATCAAAATGTCACTTTAGAACTAGCTAAATCTTGTGCAATACAAATATGAGACAGTTAATGTATCTAGGAGTAAATTCCCAATTCTACCGGGAATATTCCCAAATCTACTAGGAATATTCCCTATGTTGCTGGGAATATTCCCCATTAGAAAAAACAAATATAAGCGAAAATACTGAAAAATAACTTGAAACATAATTTTAGGTATAATTAATACATACACTCAAGTTTATGGTCACCGCATTTTCTTATTCTAGTGACTTTTTTGAGTTAATGTCTACTGTAATTTTTGTTTTCTAATTTAGTTCCTACTCTCAGTGTATAATGTTCTGTAAATAATAGGGAAACCTATTATTGGCCCATTTTAGGTTTCTAATGATTGTACTTCTAACTATCAAATGTCCGGCTGTTGGTTTCCTCAATAGATTAAAAATAAAAAATATAATAAAATTAAAATTAAAATCAGTTAAATCATATAAATAACAGATTAATCTGAACCAACAGTCATATCTTTCTTATCCTAAATATCACGTAAATTAAGTGAAAACATACTTAATTAAGTATTCAAACAAATCTTATTATTAAGGTGATTAACAATCTCTTTGTTGTTATTCAGTTTTTCTTAGCCCACGGGTCAAATATAATTAAATCTTAAACAAAACTAATCTACATTGGCTAAATACGTAGGTACGAATTCAGTTTTATAACAATATTAATCATAAAATCACAGTTCAATTACAAATTGGTTAGGAACTTTGTGTTTAATAATCACATTTTTGAAGAAAATTAAATTAAATATAGGTTATACGAACACATTGTTCAGTTTTCTCAGCTGCAGCAGTTCTCTTTTCTTGTGTGTTCTGTAAAATGAGTAAACAGTTTACTTTGTGGTTTAATTTTGAGGCTTTAAACTTAACACAACATAATTATACGTACACTTTAATTGAAGACTAGAGCAAAACTAAGTCAACAGTAGAGCGTAAGCATAAGACCCACCCATTGCTAAAAGTGGCAACACCGGGTCTGGTTCGAATTTGCGCTCATGACATATGTCCCTTGTTTCCGTGATCTGAGGCTAGACACCATGACGTTTAGGTTAATAAACCCCTGGCCTTCCTTTAACTTTGCCCATCATAATTGTTTGAAGCAGACAGTATCTGCATCATTTATGTTTCTAATCATTTTTTCAGGCTTGTGATAATCACAAAGGAGGTGGAATGAAAGCATGCTGGGTACATGAGAATTTGTTAAACCTCGACATATTGCATGCTAAGAAGCATATTTTTGTTTTATCTGAATTTGAGGGAGATCTGTATGAACAGTTGAAATCTACAAAGTGTCTGTAAGTATAACCTTAGCAAGTAAAATAAAAAGAAAATAGAGAAATCTGCTTGATAGGATTAATGTATTTGGGTATGTATAAGTAAGTATTTATCTCTATTGTGTAGTATTTGTGCTGTGATAATATGTATAAAGATGGTAGACACTTTTATTTGTTAAATATTTTTGTTTCTTCTCTTTGATTTGGTGTATTAATTGGGATACACCTAAAAAACTGCTCACTTATTATTTTTTATTGGACAGAATTGCCTTTTATAAGAATCTAATTTAAATCATTTCATTATTAAAAGTTTTATTGTTATATAAATAATTTATTAAATACAAATAGCCTCTCCTAAAGTCTGTTTCTATTCAGAGTGCCAATGATAATAACAGGTAATAATAGGTACCTGACTGTAATTGTCTTTTGATAGAGGATGAAATAATGATGGGAATAATTTTGCCTTTAATTAGTTAATTAAAAATGTTTTTTTGTTTTTTTTTTTTATTTATTGAAAGGTACACTTACAGCAAGTACAGAAAGCATTCACATCATAGTAACAGGTTAAGGTATTATGTCTAGTGTACCAGCCAATTACAAGTATACACAACATTTCCAGATAACTTAGCGGACTAAATAGAAACAATAGGTTACACTAAACATCAGTTCGTAATAAACAGGCCAAGATTTTAGTTTTAAATTTGTTAAGCGAATCAAAAAATAAATCGAGATCAGGCAGAGTTGCACTCATGCCATTGAATGCATCACAAACACGAGGCAACGGAGAGTGTCTGCCAACGTTGGTACTATATGTAGGAATAAACAGAATTTTACTAACAGGCTTCCTAGGTATGCGGGGTGGTACAGAAAATTTAAATAGAGGCAGAATTAACACAGACTTAATGCTTCCGTTAATACAATTTTTGAGAAACATTAACTCCTGGAGTTTCCGGCGATTGCGAAGCGAGATGAGACTTAAAAAACTCATACGGGCATCATAGGAACATCTGTGTGATATAGATTGAGAGACATAAGCCAGGTGTCTGGTGGCCGTCCTCTGAACTGACTCAATGCGCTGTGAATGTACGACATACGAAGGGTTCCACACAATACTGGCAAATTCGAGTTGACTCCGCACAAGGCTTTTGTAGAGTGAAAGCTTGCATGACACGTTAAATGATTGTGTGTTTCTCCTGACAAATCCCCACATCCGTGCTGCCTTGCTGGTAATAGAGTTCACATGAGATGTAAACTTGAGCTTGGCGTCGAGCAAAACCCCCAGGTCACGAATTTCACCCACTCGCACCAAATGCTCACCACCAACTGAGTAAGTAGAAACTACAGGACGCAGTTTATTTGTGAAGCTGATAGATTTGCACTTAGCAACATTTAGCGCCATACAGTTCGACTGACACCACTCATGAATACCATCCAAATCACTCTGGATGAGCTCCATATCAAAATCAGTTTTTACTGACCTGTAAATTTTCAAATCGTCAGCAAAAAGTAATACCCCGCAATGTTTGATGCAGAGGGGAATGTCGTTAATGTATATATTGAAAAGCAACGGACCGAGGTGAGAGCCCTGCGGCACGCCAGAACCGGCGATGTACAATTGTGATTCATAGCCGTTGACGACAACTGACTGAAGTCGCTGGAACAAGTATGACGAAAACCATACCAGAAGTGAACCTCCAACGCCGTAGGCCTCCAGTTTGCGTAACAGCACGAGGTGATTCACCTTGTCAAAGGCAGAACTCAGGTCTGTGTATACCGCATCCACCCTCCCACCACCATCAATTCCCCGTGCTACATCAGATACGAAACAAAAAAGATTTGTTTCCACCGAGTGTCCAGTTCTGAACCCGTGCTGATAGGGAGACAAAAGTGAATCAAAATGGCCAGATACAGCAGGGCACAGAAGGGACTCGAAGATTTTGGATGGACATGAAAGTATGGCAATAGGCCTATAATTTTTTACATTACTCCGATCCCCCTTCTTATACACAGGCACGATTCTAGCCCTCCTCCATAAAGCGGGAAACTCACCAGCCGACAGAGAATGATTAAAGACTGTACACGATAAAATCTGGCCATGCATGATCTGGTGTATCTTTGCGATGAATGCATATTTTCAAGCAGTTTTTTTTTAATATGTTGTATAATTATAATACTATATAATGAAATAAAATCGTATCATAATGTATGGGTATGTGTTAGTTTTCGCCAAATATATTCTATCATACCTTTCATCTCTTGTACAGCGTTTTTTGACAATATTCACTCACTTCCTGCTTCTACGCCACAACTGTATTTATATTGTTACAAGCAGTTTTACCCACAATAGAATGTCGTCTTACGAAAAAAATACTTTTTGAAACTCATTTCTATTTGTAGTAGTCAGGAAGACTTTTTACTCCAAGCACTGAAAGTTGTTTTTGTATGGGAGGCATTTATTTGTCAAAAAGTCAAATTCGCCAAAGTTAAAAAACCTCAGAACTATCTTAATCTGAATATAATTAGGAAAGTTTTAACTATTGTGGTAAGATAATTTAATAAGGTATAATTTGGCTTGTATTATTAATAATAATAAAATGTTTTAAAACGGAGAATTTGGTAAGACTGTCAGAAGATCGTGTACAAAAAAATAAAGGTACTGTGGATTATATAAGGGTCTAAGATACAGACGCTCTTACATTTTATTATGATTGTATTTTTATTATGTAGTTTCATAACCACTGACTATTACAAAAAAGTGCTGCTTGAAAATTAGCATTCATTAAAAAAATACACCAGATCATGCATGGCCAGATTTTATCGTGTACAGTCTTTATATATATAACACAATGGAAAAGCCAATAACGCCGCGGCTCGCTTATAAAAGACCGCGGGGACGAGGTCAGGACCAGCACTTTTATCGGGATTTAAATTCTTAAGCATATCGAGTACCTTTTCCTCACGAAAATGCATGGAAGTCAACTGACTATCGTGATGACACACAGAGGGCAAATTCCCGGGAGCAGCATTCGAATACACGGAGGAGAAATGAGAAGCAAAAAGGTTGGAAATACCATTGCCATCAGAGACCATGATATCATCACCACGATGCATGGCTGCAGGGACTGTCGCGCAGCTACCACGTTTACTATTTACATAACGCCAGAAGAATTTGCTATTCTTAATAACAGAGGCCTCAATAGACTGTTTATACTTCTGGTGATTCGTAGTGAGCAGTTTATTGCACCTGTCACGAAGAAGTCCAAACTCAAAACCGTCGCGAGGGTTCTTGTACTTTTTGAAACGTGAACGTAGTTTATTCTTTTCATGCAACAGTTTAACCAAAGAGAACCCAAACCACGGAGGATGACTACCTTTCTTGGATTTGTGCATAGGCACATGCTTCTGGATTACAGTGTTGAGATGCTTATAAAAGACAGATACCATATCATCAGTGGTATCGCAACCAGACAGTTCTGTACTCCAATCCATACCACCCAGATCTGATACAATAGTCTCATAATTGGCCCTATAATAATTATATTTAACATGTATAGGATTATTATTTTTTGATAGAGAGAGTGAAGGATCGACAGTGAACAGTAAGGGAGGATGATGAGCATCCACTCTACTAAGTACATCTAGGGCAGCAGTCACTTTACCCCCAGGTATATCACTAAGAACCAAATCCAAGATCCTGCCATTGGCATTAAGAATATTGTTGAACTGGTTCAGATTAGCTTCACACAAAAAGTCTATCAGAGAGCTCTCCATGGTGCTGAGAGTACCAGACGAAACCATATAACCGCCATCACTTAAACTAACCCACGGGATACCTCCCAAATTAAAGTCACCAAACATAATGACATTATCAGTCTGTTCCAATACACTCTCCGCATTACAAGTGAACGTTTTGAGGGTACTCAAGCTGGCTGGAGGAGGAATATAGACAGCACAGATGGCAAGCGTTCTTTTAATACCATTACTGCACAAATCCAACCTGATCCAGAGATCCTCACAATTCGTCTCCCAGCAATGGATTCTATATGAGCGAAATTTACGAGAAACCGCTATCAAGACGCCTCCTCCATCCCGCTTGGATCCAACACCAGTTACAAGACGATCTCTCCGGTACACTATATACCTTGAATCGAATAACTCTGAGTCAGTTATACCGCAATTCAGCCATGTTTCTGTAAACACAATTACATCGAAAGAGCTCTGCAACACATTTAGGTATACATCATTGGTTTTGGAGCGTAGGCCACGAGTATTTTGATAGTAAATCGTGAATGTATAATACAATATCAAGATACGATCATTGATTTAGGAAAAATTATGCGTTTTTAACAATATTTTTTAGGGAATCTATGCCACGAACGAGCAACGCCTGGCTAGTCTCATTCTTCCGAACGTATATTCGGCCATTTCGTACCCATACGTATCTAAAGTTCATCTCTTTCGCCCTTTGCCTTGTGGTCGCATGAAGGCGCTTGTTCGCAGGCGTCAGATGCTCAGCAACATAGACAGGACTCCTGACACCAGCCAACCCGAGATGATGCGTGTTCAGCTTATTATCCTTGTTTGCCTTGTTGTACGTCTGGACAGCCGCCAAAAGAAAATCACGTTGCTGAGGAGTACGTAGTTTGGCAACTACCAAACGAGGTCTGGGGTCATCTCTATTTATTTTAGCAACTCTTGTGACTTGGCAAAAGTCATCTTCCACGAGGGGTGCGTTAACTACTCTCGCCAGTTGCGAGAGGCAATTGGTAAGATTTTCGCTACGGTTTTCAGAGATGCCGTTGATCTCAACGTTGCACTCCCTCTGGAACTGCTCTGCGATAGCTAATCTAGACGATAAATCATTGACAGTGGATGACAGGTTTTCATTTTCTTTCTGCAACTTTACGATGGTAGCAGTGTTCGTATCGTGCTGATTCTTCAGAACTTCAAAGTTATGGTTCAGGAATTGAAGAGAATCGTGGAACTCCGAAAACCGTGTGGTCAACTCACTCAGTTTATGGGACACTGCTTCAGTGACACTGAGTTTCAGCGACGTCATCATATCCAGCTTGAACTGCTCGAGAATCTCCCGCATAGCGCGCGTAGTGACAGGCGCATTGTCCTCCGAGACAACGGCAGTAGTAAGCCCACCACCCCCCGGGATATTGGAGCCCGTACGTGGTAGCGAGCTAGATGGTAGATTTTTTTTAGCCTTGGCTCTTTGGGTTACGTTGCAGGAATCAACACTTGCAAGAGAAGGCAGCGCGTCACCAGAACCTTGAATGTCGTCAATGTTGCGAGCGGGAGGAGGTGAGCCAGTATTGTCTAGTTTAGACTGCTTACTCGTGCAGGAACAGCAAATCCATGACGCTTTTTTGTCGGGAGGCATAGCTTTAAAACGTCTTTCACTCAAGCCTGCACAGCGAATATCGTAGGCATCCTTGCAGCGAAAACAGGTGAGGTGTAATTTGCCGCTAAAAGGAACACGGCAGCTAGCACACAGCACTATACAGTGTGTTACCAGCACCCGGGCTTTTTTTAAAGTAGGTTAAAATAACGTATATTTGTAACGTAACTATGACATTAATTTAATTAATAAACACATTTTCAGGCTTTGTTAACTTTCTAACAAAATTTTAATTGCCAGCAATGTAAAGCACAGCAAATTGACAAGTGCAAATGACAGTCGACGGATACTTTGATTATTTATGATTTGCCCCCGTACCACGACGTGCCTTGTACCAAGCAACAGCGATACTGATAACGATGAACACGCAGCACATGCACTACATTTAAAATGGACAGTATCTAAGAAAATTAATTGTGAAGTTATTTTAATTATTTTTTAATTGATAATACTTGCAAACAATTGCTAAAGCAGCATATTATCGGCAGTTTTAATAAATGCCCGCATGCCGGTAACACACTGTAGACCAGGGACCCGTCCACCCATTCCCCGATAAAAGCCTTTAAAAGACTTACCTCTCGAAGTACAACCCACTAAAAGAATAACCCTTTTGGAAGAAATATACAACTTAGTTGTTTGTTAAACTAGTCATTCACATAAGGGAAACCGCTTAAGAGCAGCAGTAAATTGATATTGATATCCCTCTTACTGCGTAACCAAATATAAGGGTAACCCTTAAAAATAGTGCTTAAAAAGCCAATAGAACGGCTTTTTATAAGGGTAACCCTTATAAATAGCGCTTAAAAAGCCAATCAAATGGCTTTTTTAAGTTAAAGGGATATTCGTATCACTCAAAATATAGCGCTACAAAAGCAAAATCGAGCAAGACATACATGGAACGGATTTGGTAAGGGTAACCCTTATAAATAGCACTTTAAAAAGTAAATCGATCGATACGGCTCTTTCAAGCGATACGGCTTTTCTAAATAAATCCTTATAAAAAACCCATTCGAAACCCCTGAAATGAACCGAGCATGAGAACAGGCCGTGTGATTCGAAGGTGACCAGAGCGGTGGAGACTCATCAAATTTATACTTATGAGCGCCAGATGAGTTCACCGTCAAAATGAGAATATGCTAAATAAAAGTCATAAATCAGTAACAAGTAAACATTTATTAATTAAGTCCTCCCCTTACCCTCTTTACAGATTGCCAAGTTGGCACTAGGATTATCTTATAAGTAGTTACTTAAGAGCGAGGCTTTCTCGGTTGCTTTGGTACCGTTATTCTATAGTTATTCAAGAAAAGGTTAGAATTTACCGGCTTTAGAAGTACGAGTTTGAGGGTGTTGGTTGAAATGAAACACGGAGTTTTACCCGGAGAACATCACACGCAGGATCCCGTATGGACAGAGGTCAGACACAGCTTGGCTACAGGTCAAACAGCGTCCGCCGTTACCATTGAATTGTAGCAGAATCTGACTTGTGGATCGCGGTACCCGATGTACACGCGGTTGGACTTCGTTTTCTCCCTCAATAGTGATAGTTTTGTTCTGGGACCAAATCGTCGGACATCAGCACACCCGTGTAGTTGCGGGGCCGCCGTAAAAGAGTGAAGCGACGTTGAAGTATCATAATAAATTAAGGAATTTTCATCGGTGAATAACTGAAATTAAAACAAATGCTTTGAGAAACATTGTCAACAAAACAATGTCACCGCTTCCAACTAGATACGAATAAATAAGTTTAGAAACCTCACCTGAGTAGTGGATGGACAAAACGTGGACAGACACAGTAGTGATTCTCCTTAGTTAGGACATCATTTGAAGTTAAATTAAACAATCTGGGCCGAACGCTGAAAGTAATTGAACAGATTTATTAGAATGTCACCACATTAGGCAAATAAAAGACACCTTTTCGACTCAAAACTCACCCCGAAGCGAGAAATTGATCCAGCGACTTAAAATTGTGTGTGTTCACATGGTCGAGAAAAATCTGAATGCAGAGGTCAAAAAAGGTCGATAGAAAGATCGAGAACCAATAGTCATGTGTTCCGTTTCGTCGTTGAAGCTAGAGATTTATTTGGACGAAACCGACCGAAATCAAAGACATAATTTATTGAAAAACGAACACACATAAAGAATGGGGAATAGAAGGGAAACTTCAGACTTCATCCTATTTTTACCGAAAAGCATTACTAAAATAAAAAGCCAAAATGGGTGACGTTTATCCATACACTCGAACACAACTTGCCTGAAACGAAACCAAAAATTACCGGGTTGCCAACTTACGGCTGCGTTTTGTTCGACACGGAAGACTAATAATGACCAGCCAAATTGTAAGTAAATGAATTATATATTTTAGTAATTAGTGAAGATCTATGATTAAATGTCCTACATGATGCTCAGGATTAGAATATATTCATGTGGAAGCTGAAACAAGTTCAATTGTAAGAAAAATATATGGACGACTGTCAAAGGTGACAGCCGCGGATGAAATCCAGAAATGTAAACAAAGAAGTATCGAAACGTTACGTTTGACAGTTAATGGCTAAACAAGAAAAATTATATCTGTTTGTTGATGTTCTATTTGTGCAAATATCAGCGTGATTAAGTGCTAACAAGTTGGGAAAGTGAAGAGAAAAGATAGTATCGAAGTGACGGAATGCATTTCTTCCATAACCGCTGGCCTTATGGACCAAAAGAAGGTAATAAATTGACTTTGAAAGTTACATTCTCGTCCAAACTTCATGTAGGTTGTTTTAGTAGACAAAGTTAGCTAAATCTATAAAATCTAGACTAGAAAGTGTTACAGTACCGTTTTAGTTGGGTAAAATAATTTTATTTCAGAATTAACTAAATTCTGAAATAAAATTATTATAAGCCTCCTCGCTATGAGTAAAAATAAAAGGGGAGTAGTAGAGATAAATTATGTTATTTTTTTTTTAGTATTTAAGACATGGTTTAACTGAACAGAAGAAAGAATATCAGAAACCTAAGTATGAGAAGCATGAAGCTAGAGGTAGCTAGTGAGCTTTGAGGTGAAATAAGCAAGACACATTCTGACAACGTAGGGCAGAATGGCTTATCACCAAATAAGAAGAGCAAAGTAAGAAATATTTTCAGACCGTTTACACCCATGGTGTAAGCGACGGAATCTAGACTACTTAGTGGTCCTATAAACTTTACTAAATTAAACTATAAGAGGAGCATACTATACAGATACGTCTTGCACAACTGTAGAAAAGTAGAAAATGGTTTGTCTGTGCCAAGTGTGGGCAGACAAGTGAAATCATGTGTCGTGGAGTAGGCTTCCTAACGTTCCACGGATAACCTAAACCTCTTCACACTACTACTTAACTAATTTAACGAATATGCCTATGTCTATGTTCTGGACAGCAAAGAAAAGTCCAAACATAAAAAAAAAATGTCTGTGCCAAGTGTGGGCAGACATGTGAAATCATGTGTCGGAGAGTAGGTATCCTAACGTTCCACGGATAACCTAAACCCCTTCACACTACAACTTAACTAATATGTGAGACCTAATGCTTACAACTAAGTTTTTGGACAATACGAAGAAAATCCAAAGAAAATTGGTTTATCTGTGCCAATTTTGGGCAGACAAATGAAATCATGTGTCGGAGAGTAGGTATCCTAACGTTCCACGGATAACCTAAACCCCTTCACACTACGACTTAACTAATATGTGCGCGCACTAACCTAATAAAATTACACGGTACTTGCTAACTTACAATTTACTAGTAATGAATGAGTGAGTCGACTCAAATTCTCCTATTTCAAAATTATTAACTATGGCACTAGATGTTTACTTTATTAACAATGCACTTTGGAATAGGATCGGAAAGGCAGACTATGCTGACCATTTCTCAAATACCTAGAATCCAACAAAAAAATGAGGCTGGAAAACAGTTTTGCAAATATTTACTTTTTTCAGCATTTTATATATAATTAACTTCGAAAAGTATCATCTTCTGTAAGATTACAATATTTATAAGAGTGAGTAAAGGAGGCGAGACGCTTAGATGAGCGACACCAATGTTAAGTTAGTTTAGAGCCTTTAGCTTAGGCTACATACCTCAGGCGTGACACACGACCAATGAGCTATACACGAGAAAGTAGTCCCGTGGAATATGAAAGAATTTTATTAGATGAGGACGAGACACTCAGTCCTAACAAGCTATCCGTTGACAAAGCAGATACGATGTCTGCAGTAGAGACGTTGAAACAAAGAATCTGAGCAAAGACCGGTGATGTTAATTACAAACACTAAGCTTTACTCCAGAAAACGTCAATAATGAAATATGAATATAGTAACTCATAATAAATACCACCTTTATTCTTAGAGTAGGAAAGGTAGAGTTACACAATTAGGCTTAGATGTTTACCAGCGTAGGGGTGATGGTTGTAAGCCCATCGCCCAACGGTATTGGAAGCCTTCATCTCCTTTGTCGGCTCTTACGACATCCACGGAAGAAATGGAGTGGCACGATTCGGACCCGGATACCACACAGGGAAATATCTAACATTAAGAAGTGGGCGCAGCTTCGCCAGGACGGACTAGATCTTTAATGTGAAAATTTCCTAGATTTTTACCAGATAGGGATTTCAAAGTATGTAGGACTGATACTTCCATCGACACGTCTGAACTTCCAGAAAGATTAAAATTTACACCACCTTTATTAGCTAGTTCGGCTGTCTGTGCAAGCACCTGTTGTAAACTATGACGACGAGATACTGGATTTACCTTACAACCTCTAATAACTAGTTCATGACTGATTTCGTCTTTTTTCAGATGTGCAATACTGCAACCGGCTAATAAAAAGTCCATCTTGTTTTGTACTAAAATTATGGAAATAAACAGTAGACCGTTAAGAATAAAGCCGAAGTCCAACACAATAAAAAACAACTCTTATTTCGCTGGTATAAGAGAATTAAGGTTAAATTAATAGCAACCCAAAGCGTCCGAAAAAAATTACAAGTCTAATAATATTAAAATATTACAAGTTAGTTCTAACTGTTCATAGTATAAAATTACAGTAAATTTGAACAACAGACAGTATCAATAAAAACAGCTTAAAACACTGATACTAAACCAGAAAAAAAATAATTTGTAAATAAGTTGTATCACAGTAAACTAGTTAAATCAAACCACGAAGTTAAGGATTAACAGCAAATTCGAGTTTAAAACCAAGTTTAACTTCAAGTTTCAATGCACATTTCTAATAAAGTTAGGATGAGAAAATTTCATTTAAAACTTCAAGTAAGGTTTTAAATTTCTAAGTTCAAACCTTTAAAGATTCAGATTTATAGTTTAAATCCCGATAACAATAAACATTTTCCCTTATTGGGTTATGTTTCTTAATAATAAAACACCAAAGAAATATCTTATACACTACTCAGTTATAATAAAAATACTTATTCCAAAGCAACCCGTTAATTAAAAACTTAATTTACTTAGCAAATTCTCAAACTGGCCCCACGTTGGGCGCCACTGAAATGAACCGAGCATGAGAACAGGCCGTGTGATTCGAAGGTGACCAGAGCGGTGGAGACTCATCAAATTTATACTTATGAGCGCCAGATGAGTTCACCGTCAAAATGAGAATATGCTAAATAAAAGTCATAAATCAGTAACAAGTAAACATTTATTAATTAAGTCCTCCCCTTACCCTCTTTACAGATTGCCAAGTTGGCACTAGGATTATCTTATAAGTAGTTACTTAAGAGCGAGGCTTTCTCGGTTGCTTTGGTACCGTTATTCTATAGTTATTCAAGAAAAGGTTAGAATTTACCGGCTTTAGAAGTACGAGTTTGAGGGTGTTGGTTGAAATGAAACACGGAGTTTTACCCGGAGAACATCACCCGCAGGATCCCGTATGGACAGAGGTCAGACACAGCTTGGCTACAGGTCAAACAGCGTCCGCCGTTACCATTGAATTGTAGCAGAATCTGACTTGTGGATCGCGGTACCCGATGTACACGCGGTTGGACTTCGTTTTCTCCCTCAATAGTGATAGTTTTGTTCTGGGACCAAATCGTCGGACATCAGCACACCCGTGTAGTTGCGGGGCCGCCGTAAAAGAGTGAAGCGACGTTGAAGTATCATAATAAATTAAGGAATTTTCATCGGTGAATAACTGAAATTAAAACAAATGCTTTGAGAAACATTGTCAACAAAACAATGTCACCGCTTCCAACTAGATACGAATAAATAAGTTTAGAAACCTCACCTGAGTAGTGGATGGACAAAACGTGGACAGACACAGTAGTGATTCTCCTTAGTTAGGACATCATTTGAAGTTAAATTAAACAATCTGGGCCGAACGCTGAAAGTAATTGAACAGATTTATTAGAATGTCACCACATTAGGCAAATAAAAGACACCTTTTCGACTCAAAACTCACCCCGAAGCGAGAAATTGATCCAGCGACTTAAAATTGTGTGTGTTCACATGGTCGAGAAAAATCTGAATGCAGAGGTCAAAAAAGGTCGATAGAAAGATCGAGAACCAATAGTCATGTGTTCCGTTTCGTCGTTGAAGCTAGAGATTTATTTGGACGAAACCGACCGAAATCAAAGACATAATTTATTGAAAAACGAACACACATAAAGAATGGGGAATAGAAGGGAAACTTCAGACTTCATCCTATTTTTACCGAAAAGCATTACTAAAATAAAAAGCCAAAATGGGTGACGTTTATCCATACACTCGAACACAACTTGCCTGAAACGAAACCAAAAATTACCGGGTTGCCAACTTACGGCTGCGTTTTGTTCGACACGGAAGACTAATAATGACCAGCCAAATTGTAAGTAAATGAATTATATATTTTAGTAATTAGTGAAGATCTATGATTAAATGTCCTACATGATGCTCAGGATTAGAATATATTCATGTGGAAGCTGAAACAAGTTCAATTGTAAGAAAAATATATGGACGACTGTCAAAGGTGACAGCCGCGGATGAAATCCAGAAATGTAAACAAAGAAGTATCGAAACGTTACGTTTGACAGTTAATGGCTAAACAAGAAAAATTATATCTGTTTGTTGATGTTCTATTTGTGCAAATATCAGCGTGATTAAGTGCTAACAAGTTGGGAAAGTGAAGAGAAAAGATAGTATCGAAGTGACGGAATGCATTTCTTCCATAACCGCTGGCCTTATGGACCAAAAGAAGGTAATAAATTGACTTTGAAAGTTACATTCTCGTCCAAACTTCATGTAGGTTGTTTTAGTAGACAAAGTTAGCTAAATCTATAAAATCTAGACTAGAAAGTGTTACACCCCTTGAATGGGATAGCGGGCCGGTCCCTGCTGTAGACATTTCGGATTATATGTAGATGATAGTAGCCTTCACTTCATAACAGATGCGTCGGAATAAGCGACGGCTCAGCTCTCAATCCGAGCACACAGCAGTTTTAGAGGCCGAGCGGTCCCAAAACGTCACTCGACGAAACGCATGTAACAAGTCCAAAGGTACTAGGTATATTGGCGTCGCACTCTAAAATACCGCTAGGGGAGCACCTTACGGTCCGACAGTGCAAGCGCGACAAGGAGCCACCGATACTTTGCACTATTTCGTAGATAAAAAGATCAAGAGATAAGATCACTTCACTAAGAGCCAATCGTGCGAGACACCGACGCGTCGCGGTAATTACCATAAGCGAAAGGTCAACGTCGGCCGGTCACTCAGAGTGCCCACGCTCCACGATCCAACGGCACAAGACACGGTAGTCTAATGTAAATAACACCAAGACAGAGGTCTATCGCGAATGGTCACATGCGGAGCACAAGTGTGGAAACGTCCGTTTACAAAGCCGCTACCGACTGAACTGAATGTTGCATATTTATATATGAATATATATTATATCGTCATCGTATTATGTCTGAATAAAATTTTTGAAGGTGCTCCTCCAGGTAAACCCCCCGGGTGAGTGGTACTTTAAGAGCTGATATCTTGTAAACGGCTCAATTGGTTCATGCTTTAGGGACCTAAGATACCACAGACATACACACCGATACACACATTCAAGTAAGATAGCAAAATATGCTAGTTGCTCTTGTAGCACAGGAGTTGGAGTAAGACAGCAGTATTGATTGCTGTACAAACGCAGGTGTTTCCTGCTCTAGGATGCTGTCTTAATCATAATCATAATCTTTATTTGCTTCAAAAATAGTACAATAAGGTGTTTCATATTTGGACCCCAACAAAACATTTTTCCAATGATATTACACATAAACAAGAAGAAGATAAGATGAAGATATTATTATTATTATGCTTCGGAAGTGCACAAATTACCGAATTAAAGTGAATAAAGCTCAAGAGATCACATATCACGCGTAATTTTATTATGTATTTGATTTTTACTTGCCAACGCAGCGCAAAATTGGGAGACCCGCGGACCCTGAGTAGGCGTCGCGCTTTCGTAAGCGTCACACAGGTGACCCAGGTGAGTTAGTCCGAAACACCTATACTACAAATACCTTTTATTCCACAGTTATAACGTGATCGAAAGAAAGGGACAAGCTTAGGCTAAGTCGTTTAAGTGCATACTACTTATTTGCTCATAATCGATAACAGTTTTGTTAATTAGGCGTTTTGTGGTTAGTTTTGTTAGTGACATCTGTCACCGTAACAGGGTCGGTACGGTTTGAAAAATAGGTACCACAATTTTTCTTGTTAAATTTGATAGTTTCAGCTCATTTAAACAGTAATTATTTTTTTTCATCACAGATCTTTTATTTTCCTCATAGGTGATGTAAAAAGCAGTATGTATTACACGGCAGAAAAATTATTTCCATCTTGGGCATTAACACTCGAATCCCTCATTACGCTCAGGATCCAATGTACGTCCTCGCCGCAAATATTTCATTTTGCTCCTTTGTGACACAATCTACATACTATTTTGAATAGCTATGAAATTAACCAAGATATATTAAGCCAACAAACATTTTTTCTAGCAAAACGGAATTTAACGTGGAGTTTATATGGCCGATCAGTTACATGACGTCACGCACCACAGTGCATATCGGATCTTAAGGCTAAATCACAGAATAAGTAATAGTACAAGTACAGAAGCGACTCTCTGTGACAGCAAACATGCATTTAAACCTATTCAGAACGCAGGAACGATAATAATACAAGTGCATGCACGGAAGTGACCTTGGTTACATTTTTGCGATCGATGGAGTCAAAATGCACCTTAAATCAGCGCCGCGAGAGTCTGTATTATTTCACCCGTCATGAGCTTTACTGACTCCGTTCACCTCCCAGGGCCGGCACTTACTTGAACTATTACTTTTCCGTGGCTGTTGTAAGAAAACAAATTGAATTTATGATAAATGGTAGTTTTCTTATGTAGTTCTTACTTAAATGACGAGAAAAAATAGTACATGCATGGAGGCCTAGCAAAAGTTGTCCGCGACTTGTTTGTTATTTGCTCGGATCTCCCTTTCTATCTACGTAATAAGACGTAGTTTACTACTATTAAACTTCAAAATATATGTCATTTAATTATTTATTTTTTGGCATTTTCCTGTAATGTGATAAATGCCTAATTTTTAGTTTTATTGAATGCCGACTGTGCTTACTGTTGCACACCTGTAATTGGTACTAACTATTTAACTATTTTCTTTATACATACCTTTTGTATTTTTATTTGTTTGTATAGTCTTTATTATTCCTAGCGAGCCAATCTTCTACACAAAGGCCATTGTTTATGTACAATACTATTATATTTCTTTGTGTCCGTAACCGCAAGCCGATTACATACAAAAAAGTTAGAACTACATTGAATGTCCATAGAATTATCAACCCTATCCTCTTAGTCAGTAAGTTTAAAATGTAAAGTGTTAGGATACAGACATGTCTTTATTATTTGAACCGGTCTTATTCCCTACACAACATTACCATCTTCTGTCGCCAGATAATAAAGACATATCTGTATCCTGACACTTTACATTTTAAACCTACGGACTAAGAGGATAGGGTTGATAATTCTATGGACATTCAATGTAGTTCTAACTTTTTTGTATGTAATCGGCTTGCGGTTACGGACACAAAGAAAGATAATAGTATTGTACACAAACAATGGCCTTTGTGTAGAAGATCGGCTCGCTAGAAATAATAAAGACTATACAACTATTGGTGTGTCTAATTGAATAAATAAAAAAATAAATAAAATAAACAAATCAAGTCTGTAACGATAGAGACGCACTGAGCGACAAGCGAGAAAATACAACTTGTGCTACCCGTACTGGATAGTAGTCTAGGAGCTGACGCACGTTTTTGACAAAAAATAACGATATATTGTAAGGACTTTGAAGTTTCATTTTGTAAAAGTTGCATTACAAAATTTGTTGTTAACATACTATAATATCTTCGATATAGACCTTAAATTTTTTTGTTAGTTATAATCTCAAGCACTATCGTTACCTACTTCGTTACTTTGCTGCCATGTGTTTGTGTGTTGTGTTTACCTAATAACCAGCACATGCTGACCTTGCTTTAGAAGGCAGGCAGTTAATGGGAGATCTACTTACACTGAACGCTGTTTAAGGCAAGTAGATAACTGGTTTTTGGTCCGAATAAGTTGAAAATTGCGAAACTGCGGACGGGTCGTTAATACAATAAATAATATTATACCGCTCTCTGCGTCGAGGATTCAAAACTGTAGGTACTGATTGTGTGAGTAATTAAGTCCAGCTACTCGTAACTACCTATCTAGTTCGAAGTTATTAATAATATTAATCTTACCTTTCGGCATCCTGAGGCAGATTAAAAAAAGATAATTCGACATTGGAGTTATTATTTAAGCACCCGTATACTATGCAGTACTTTTTGCCTTTTCGATTAGCCATATTCTTATGAGTGCGTATTCAAACAAAAACTTTGGCAGCGCACGGCGGCGCGCGTTTAGACGAGCGCTCGCGTGACACTCAACTGATTAGCCCCTTGCAAGGGGTAGCACATGTTGTAGGCGGATAGCGCGGAGTGTCACCGGCCTGGCTAAATTCACATGAACGCCCGTCAACGCGCGGTTGGCGCGCCGGGCGCATTACCGTTTACTATTTAGCTATGAAAATGGTGGACGAGATATCTATTGATTTACTAAAACCCACAAGCAAATTGCTTCCTCCGCGTCCATTCTCACTGATGGTTCACGCTAGACTGCCGCGCGCAAGCAGCCGTCATCTGAGCAGCTGAATCGCGCGGTTTAAGATCTTGCGCGCGGTGCACGACGCTACGCGCGGTCATGTAAACGACAACATTGATATGTTATGATCTCACACCGCGCGGCGAGTCAACCGCGTGTTGACGCGCGTTCATGTGAACTTATAGTGCAGTCATTGAACCGAAAAATACGGTCTTACCTCCGATTTTTTTTAACTGTGAACCGATTTGCATGAAATTTTGGAATTAGGCTCATCTTAACCTTAACTTCAAAAGTGAAAATGATCTAAACTCCGCCTATTATTTTTAAGGGGTGTAAACAACCCGTTAATGGAAAAATTTACATTGAGCCATTTTATCGCTAGAAAACATGTCTAATAGTAAGTGGTGAAATTGTAGTGTTTTCTAACACAATTACCTCATATTAAAATCATTTTCAACCCCTTGAAAATCTTACAACCCTTGCAAACAACCCCTAAATTTAAAAATCACAAAAAAATACTTTGGTATGACATAAAAATATGTAAGTATAGAGTAAGTAGTATTTTATATTCTCTATAATAATTATCAAATTTTTAACCCCCTTTCAACCCTTGAAAAGTACCCCTTAATAAAAAATAGATACATTTTTGTTTTGATAAAATGAAAAGGATTTAAATATTATTCCACACTCGAAAATGATTATCATATTCTTAAGCTTTTCTACCCTTAAAACTACCCCTAAATTAAAACAGTAAATATATATGATTACATATTTAAAAATAATTTAAATTAGAGTAAAAAATTGCCATTTATTGAATAAAATATTTAAAAATTATATAAAATTGTAATTGTAGTATTCGTAACGAAAACGTGGAATTGTGGCCCAATAAAAGAATGCAACATAAAACAAATAAATTATTTAAATATATTTTTTTCGCAATTGGTAGAACTATCGCTATATCATAAAATTTTGTTTAAACAAAAGCATGATCATGAGAAGTTGAAAATCGTGAAAACAACAGGGCTTTAAGTACACGTTGTCGAAAAAAATTTACAATTTCGTTACGTTTTGGACAGAATTATATTTTTATTATTTATTTGAAAGGATTTAAATCAATTATGTCACTTGCGACCTTGATAGTTTTTATCGCGTAATATAATAAAATTGTTTCGAAACCTCTCGGTGCTACCAATTTTTTTTTATGAGCATGTTAAATTTGAAACGTCCAAATTCGTCAAAATTCGCGGCCTTACCCATATAAGAACGTTGGTATGTATTCATGCCTACGTTTCCAAAATATATGAGCCATATTATGTATATATATACACATTACAATAGTGATGGGTCTCTATTATACTGCGTACTTTCACATTGCTCCAAATATTCACACTCTGAAATTTTCAGTTACTAAGTAGAAAAAAATATGATAATTTTTTGGACCATAACTCCTTCAATTTTCATGCTATCACAATTTATTAAAAACCATTGTAAAGGTAATTAAGAGAGCTACAACATCCTTCATTGCAATATATAGTAAAAAAACCTTTTTCTAAAACGGTGAAGGGTTAAAGGGCTTAAGAGAGGCTGTGATTGCACTGCCACGCGCTCTTTAAACAATCATATCTCCGTCATTTTTTGTTTGACAGAAAAAACTAAAAATCCAAATTGTTTGTCAGAAAAATACCTAAATTTTTCATCCCTACACTTTTATACGTATCTGTCGTCATTTTTGAGATATTATGAAAAAATGTGGGTGTTTTAAGATTTTTTTATTTTTTTTTGTCGTGACTTTTTTGAAAAATATGTTTCCTGAAGCAGCCAAACTGATATAATCTATCAAACTCTTCATAATAAAGTTAATTCTAGGCGGAATACGATTAATTTTAATTTTGGTGGAAATGGCACTTATGAAACCCATTGATTTAAAAGAAAAAACATTAGATGCTCCTCTTATTTGCAATACAGCTCACTTATTTAACGTGCAAAAGACTTTTAATTGTGCTCATTTTAAAGCTTATTTCAAGCACTACAAAACCCTTTTTTATTAGAATGCATAAAATGCATCTGCTCGCCGCTAGATGGCATTGACCACATCGATTAAATTTCAGACAAAATAAAAAACTGCTTTGATCTTTAATATCTAGCTTAATATTGCACTTAGAATACTTTATAAATAACCAAATTGTTAATTTGTATACCTGCTACAATTTTGTTCTTTATAAAATTTTCGATAAAACGTATATTTTTGGAGATATTTGCAAAAAACCGATGAAAAACGTTGAAAAAATTGCGAATTTTCAATTGCCAATAACTTGAAAAGTATTGGATTTTTCGAAAAACTTTATAGATGATTTTTTGCTTAAAATTAGGCCTTCTATCGATATCCGAGGTTATTTTGAAAAAAAAATCACCCCCGATAAGGGGTGGCAACCACCCCCAGGGTGGTTGCGAAATTCAAATCATTTTCACTTTTGAAGTTAAGGGTAAGATGAACCTAATTCCAAAATTGAATGCAATTCGGTTCACAGTAACAAAATTCGGAGCAATAATGCTTCAATGACTGCACTATTAGCCTAAAAGTAGCATCTAATTCGAATCCTCTCGTAGCCATTGATTGTAATAACCTTGTTATTTAAACAGAAAGCCTTTCAAAACCATTACGAACACTGTTTTTTTTGTTATTTAAACCATTTATTTCGTCCCTGTCGCGCCGCGCTACTGCGACAGAGACGAAAACCTCTTAACACGTTTGGCGCCGGTGACACAAATCTGTGATCAAAAAATTCTTACTCCTATGCCAGTGACACATATGTGTGATTTTATTATTACGCCTTTTTCTCAATAAATATCCAATTATTATTTTTTAGATTGAATGTATTGTTATGTTATTTAAATATTAAATCGAATTATGCGTTGGTACCAAAATCTGAGAGTTTTTGAAATTTATTAAAAGTTACCCTTATACAGTGCCACTGCCGATGACACAAATCTGTGTCATTTTTTCCACACATTTCAGCAGTTTTCAAAGTTTTCAGTAGAACTTACACTGCTTTATTGGAAATTAGTTAACAGTTAATTCGTTGTTAGTAATTTTATTGCGAGGTGCCGGTTTTTTTTTTATTTGGTGTATTTTTTCACCATCCATAAACTTGCCAGGGTATAAAACAAATATCGGTATCAAGTATTTTATGACCTTTTGACGGTCGGTGACCACTTCTGGATTTGACCACTGCTGGATTTGACCACTTCTGGATTTGACCACTTCTGAATTTGACCACTTCTGGATTTGACCACTTCTGGATTGGATCAAATGTCAAGTGATGTCTAACATTATTTTATATATTTCTCCTATTTTAAAACTGCGGCATATATCAGACCTAGCTGTGTCTTTAGAAAATTTGAAAGCCTCGTAAGGAAACAGTTCTGCAACTCCGGTTCTGTAGACGGCCGAAGGGAATCCCTACTATTGGACTTTTTTCAACTAAAACCCCCGACTCAAAACTGTCTGTAAAGAAACCTCTAAAATGTAAAAAATGATTATTTTTGGCCATTCAAGTGTCGACACGTTGGGGGGAACCTTTTGACGGTCGGTGACCACTTCTGGATTTGACCACTGCTGGATTTGGCCACTTCTGGATTTGACCACTTCTAGATATGACCAGTTCTGCATTTGACCACTTCTGGATTTGACCACTTCTGGATTTGACCACTTCTGGATTAGACCACTTCTGAATTTACCACTTCTGAATTTGACCACTTCTGAATTTGACCTCTTCTGGATTTGACCTCTTCTGGATTTGACCACTTCTGGATTATACAACTGATAAAATACAGTAGGCACACATCGAAAGGTCCCGTCACCAAATTAATTATTTTTTGTATCAACATTTTTAATTATCTTTCTTGCGATTTTCGAACAAAAAATTATTATTTTATCCGTAATTCCATCTTCTAAAATTAAAAATCCATCGCCCAAATCCCGTGGAACACATACGTCTTCAATTTTCTTGAAATTTAGTTTCTTTGACTGCAAGTATATTTTTCGGGCCGCGAATAGACTGTCTTTTATAGACGAGAATTGGGGAATATCCTCAACATCATCCCACGTACAATTTTTTTTCAAACTTTCAAATTTATTTTCAAACATTCAAATTTACTTTCAAAAAAAATTTTTGACGTCACTTGACATTTGATCTAATCCAGAAGTGGTCAAATCCAGAAGTGGTCAAATCCAGAAGTGGTCTAATCCAGAAGTGGTCAAATCCAGAACTGGTCATATCTAGAAGTGGTCAAATCCAGAAGTGGTCAAATCCAGAAGTGGTCACCGACCACTTAGACCCTTTAGAGGTTTCTTTACAGACTGTTTTGAGTCGGGGGTTTTTTATAGTGAAAAAAGTCCAATAGTAGGGATTCCCTTCGGCCGTCTACAGAACCGGAGTTGCAGAACTGTTTCCTTACGAGGCTTTCAAATTTTCTAAAGACACAGCGAGGTCTGATATATGCCGCAGTTTTAAAATAACAGAAATATATAAAATAATGTTAGACATCACTTGACATTTGATCCAATCCAGAAGTGGTCAAATCCAGAAGTGGTCATATCCAGAAGTGGCCAAATCCAGCAGTGGTCAAATCCAGAAGTGGTCACCGACCGTCAAAAGGCCGCTACCAATGGTCTATGTCACCTACATAATAATTTATTTTCAGTTCATTAGCACTAAAGTTTGAGAAACACTGAGTAAAAAAGTAATAACTTAAATTTTCTTCCATTTTGTGAGTTTTCAAATATTTGGCTGTATTTTTTCGAGCACTAGCACCATTCCACTACATGTCAGAGAGACAACTGACGCCGCAAAATAAAAATAAAACGCATTTTACTAATTTATCTATGAACTATGCCAGTTGACACGTATTTGTGACCATGTTATTCGTACTCCTATGCCAGTGACACAAATACGTGACTACGATAATTTCGCCCGGCATAGCTTAAGGACTCGGTGAAACGCTGCCGGCGTCGAACGTGTTAACTATTTAATCTATCAAACCTATGAAGACATTACTACGTTTTCTTTCAAATTACAAATTAGAAAAAATAAATGTATAATGTCAAGCACCAGTTAGTGTCATTGTATTTTAGCGAAAATGTTTTTCATCAAAAAATACATGGTTAAATAGATTACGACCTCAAAATAAACATAAAGACAATGATTAAGTGTATAAATAAATAATATAACCATGCTCAACCTTCAAAAGTACGCGAATGTAATTATAATGGTAAATGGATTTGTTTATAAGAGTGACGAAATGAATAGGAACGGACTACTTACTATGTCAAAATTGCGGAGCTAGTTAGAATGTCGATTTTTTATTATCTGTGATCTGTTTTCAAGGTCATATTAGACTAACATCATTCAAACAATGTAAACATATAGCAATATGATACAGTATTTACTTATTTCAGAGTATTTTAAGCATTCAAACATTGCTTATTATGATCTAGATCTCTATAAATACAGCACTTCCTGCATGGCCATTGTCTTTAGACTAGATTTACTTAACACCATCACATTAAAGGACATGGCTAAATTACTGCCCTAAGCATGTATAGAAATTTCTTACTAGCTTATAACCAGGGACCCGACCACCCATTCCCCGATAAAAGCCTTTAAAAGACTTATCTCTCGAAATGCAACACTAAAAGAATGACCACTTTGGAAGAAATATACGACTTAGTTGTTTGTTAACAGGTCAGGTGGTTTTACTGGTATGTCCATGAGGCACATGTGCCTCATGCCTAGTGATGTAAATTAATACTTAATACATAACACATACGATCGAGTGTTTAAAGTCGTTATTACTAATGGGGACGTGTGGAAAGAAGTTTGCACATTGCTTTGGGACTGTAAACCTGATAAACTAGCCATTCACATAAGGGAAACCTAAAGAGCAGCAGTAAATTGATATCCCTCTCTTGCATAACCAAATATAAGAGTAACCCTTAAAAATTGCGCTTAAAAAGCCACTCGAACGGCTTTTTATAAGGGTAAACCTCATAAATAGCGCTTAAAATGCCAATCTAACGGCTTTTTTTAAGTTAAAGGGATATTGGTATCACTTGAGATATAGCGCTTTAAAAGCAAAATCGAACAAGACTTACAAGAAACGGATTTGGTAAGGGTAACCCTTATAAATTGCGCTTTAAAAAGCAAATCGAACGGCGTTCAAGCGATACGGCTTTTCTAAATAAAACCTTATAAAAACCCTTTTGAAACCCCTTGAATGGGATAGCGGGCCGGTCCCTACTTGTAACATTCGAAAATTCATTAATTAATGATTACATGTTTATTATTCTCCTAGAACTTTCGAATAATAATAAAATATTTAAAAGTGGTTTATTTGGTTTTTCATATTTTTTGTTCACCACCGAGACCTAACAGATAACGTATAATCTTATGTTATCTGTTATCTGTCAGTAAGTATGACAATCAGGTTTGCGTAAAAAGTTACAATTTATTTTCAGGATTGTAAGGATTTGAAAAGTTCCTGAAACTTTGTTCTTGCTGAATACTAATATTCTAGTAACAATGTTTATACATTGCTAGGGCAGTCGCCCATACTTCAGTTTAGCCATGCCCTTTGTTGAAAAGGGATGCCATAAAGTCGCCGTCAATAGAACTTGCAAAATGCAAAATTACTAGATAATCACATATTTTTAAGACTGCGCCGAGCAAACGCCGAGCGTCCAGTGGCGCCCTCATTACTATTATTGTGTTTTCTAATTAACTACAGATTTTCCTTGCAATCAGACGACAAGTTTTGTAGCGCAAGTAAAAACACAATTTATGGGATACGTAACAAACTTTAATAACAATTACTCTTTGAGTAGTCAGCTTAACCGGGAAAGGCAGTCACTTTTTTCCGTTAAGTTAATAACTCGAAGGTGAATTGTTATTAAACTATATGATATACCCTAAAAGTTTTGTTTTCATTTGTAGTACATAATCATTTCGTACAATTTCAAGAAAATACTTTAGTTTATTAGAAAACACATGAAAAGTAATGAGGGCGCCACTGTACATCCGGCGTACGCTCGACGCAGTCTTAAAGATCAAGATCAAGTCGATAGCTAAAATGACAATTGGCGTAAAGGATATCTAAATTGTACTGTAAAATTCTCCTAACGAGAATTGGCGTAAAGCACAGTTAAATTGTACTGTAAAATTGTCCTATACGCCAATTGCCATTTTAACCATCGAAGTGATGTCTTTGCAATGATTTATACACTAGGTCATAATTTTCATACTAAGTTTTAAGATGAATTGACTCATTATTAGTACATTACTTCAGAGGCCGGGAAGTAGGGGGTTGCCGTCCGAGTGATATTGACGGCCCAGCGAAGCGAAGCCGGATAGTTACGAGGCTGGCAACCCCTTTTCACGGCAAGGTATGTATACTGCTTTTCTCAAACATATGCAATGAAATAAAAAAATACATCACTCAAAAATATAATAGTACATTGTGTATTAAGGGTGGTAAAGAAAGAATTACAAACGAGAGTCTGTTAGAAGCCCGAAGCCGAAGGCTGAGGGCTTTAATGACTCGAGCTTTGTATTTCCTTTACCACCCGTGTAACATACAATGTCTTTCATCACAATTGCGAGGAAATGAAATAAAATCAGACAAAAGATCATATTTTTAACTTATTAGCGGCAGACTACATCATTGTCTGTGACTTACCACAGATAATGTCAAACGTGTTCGGAGTCCGATTCTAGTGACATATGAGATCAATAGTTTATTATGCGAGATTGTTAGGAAATAGTATTCAAACTGACATTTCATCTCGAATGAAAGTTCATATCGAATGGCACAAGAATTGGGGTCCTGACGTATTGTGATAGTTTGAGTCCACGTATAATATTAAAAAAAAAAGCTATTACGCACTTTAGTTACGTAATGGTAAAAAAAGGCCCGCGGGTATTATTTTGGATTTACGGTCGATTTTTCTAGCATGTTAGGACACTATTTACGAGCAAGTGTGATGAAAATTGATATATTGTCTACCCTAGGGAAGAAAAGTAATTGCATGTTAAAATAAAGTACAGGGAGCACAGTGGTAATTAGGAGGCATACGAGGGCTGCTACTTATGTAACCGGAATAGAAAAAATAAACAAACGTACATGGCTAAATATGGTTTTATTGTTTTTCGAAGTATTCTCCGTGATAATCGATGCACTTTTGCATACGTTGAAACCAATTTATAAAGCACTTTTTCCACTCTGACTGAGGTATCTCCAAAACGTGCTGTCTGAACGCGTCGACGGCATCTTCACGGGTCGAAAATCGTTGACCACGTAATTTATTCTTTACATTTGGAAATAAATAGAAATCATTGGGTGCCAAATCAGGGCTGTAAGGTGGATGACCCGTTAATTCTATATTTTGACCTTCCAAAAATCGAGTCGTTTCACGTGATGTATGACAGCTGGCGTTATCATGGTGCAGAATGATTCTCCGTCGCTGGTTGTTTTTCCGTATTTTTTCAAATACTTCCGGCAAACAAATGGTCGTGTACCACTCCGAATTAACCGTTTTACGATTCTCTAGGGGCACTGTAGCCACATGGCCATTAATACCAAAAAAGCAGGCCACCATTTGCTTCAAGGTGCTTTTTGCACGAGTTACTTTCGTAGGGTTCGGCTCATTTTGAAACACCCACACCGTTGATTGTTGTTTAGTTTCGGGATCATACGCATAGATCCAGGATTCGTCACCTGTGTAGATATTATAAACAGCTTTTGAGTCACCACGGTTATATTTTTTCAACATTTCCTTGCACCATTCGACGCGAGCCTCTTTTTGATCCTTAGTTAAGTTGTGCGGGATCCAACGCGAACAAATTTTTTTCACAGCTAAGTGTTCATGTAATATCTTATTAATGCTCGTCATACATATGCCTATAGTCGCCTCTATCTCGCGATACGTAACATGACGGTCATGCATTATAAGTTTTCGCACAGCTTCAATATTTTGTGGTACAACGACCGATTTCGGGCGACCATCCTTAACTTCGTCCCTGAGCATACTACGTCCACGATTGAACTCACTAAACCAGTGATACACAGTAGTTTTGGATGGAGCTTCATCACCAAAAGTCGAAGTTAGTTGATCTATGCACTGTTGTTGCGTTAAACCACGCCGAAAATCGTAATAAATCATAGCACGAATATTTTCACGAGTGAGTTCCATTCTTGCAGCGAGATTAAAATTTAAACCCGCCAAAAACAAAAGACTAGCGTACATAAGAAAAAAAATATATAGCGGCCAGTATTAAAAAAAGTTCAAATTTTACCATGGAGGTCAGATATAGCGTTTAAAAATGTTGGAATCCTGGATTCCGGTTACCTAAGTAGCAGCCCTCGTATCAGGCATAGCGCAAGTTAGATCGCATTATAATTCATTAATTGTAATACATTTTTTTAATCTACAGCGATTGATTTGAGAAGCCTATTCCTCTAAATGGTTCTTAAAATTCATACATTATTAAAAACTGGTGTATCCCAATTGTAAGAGATGTAAGATGGCAAACATGGCTAAGTGAAGTTCTGCCATAACAGCCAAGTGTTATTGGTCTGGGTCGCAGAAGAGTTAGAATATACATAATGTTTTTTTTTTCCCACGACGGTACGGACACGGTATATATGCGTTTGGGGTGAGAGGATGTTTGTGCAAACCATTTTTCCCATTTATGTTCAAAACTACTAGTAGTTCGATTTAGATGCGGTTTTCAGCGATGGGTTCAAGTTTAATTGGTTCATGTTTTTAGATAGGTGTTACGGTGACAACTCACTAGGGCGCGCTGCAGTAAACACTTGTTTGTGCAAAACCAAAACTACTTGTCCGATTTTAATGTGGTTTTCAGTAACGGGTTTGTGGTTGACTAGTGAGGGTTCTTAAATAGGTTTTAAGGTAGTAAACTCACTAGGGGCGCTTCTTTAATATATTTTATACTAGCGACCCGCCCTCGCTTCGCTTCGGTTTATGTGAGTTTTCTGTAACACCCGTAACATAAAACAGAGTTTATTATACACAAAAACCTTCCTCTTGAATCACTCTATCTATTAAAAAAAACCGTATCAAAATCCGTTGCGTAGTTTTAAAGATCTAAGCATACATAGGGACAGACAGCGGGAAGCGACTTTGTTTTATACTATGTAGTGATTAGCTACTACACTCGCGAGCAAAAAAATCGACTCAAGCTGCACATTTGGGTTCTCCGTCCAGTATCTCTTGACCTATTCAGAATATCTTAAAATAAATGGTATCAAATAAAAGCTGATAATGTAACGATTAAAAAATAAAAATAAATGTGTCATGCCATTTTCCACAAGTGACTGGAGCCAGGTTTTGCAGAGATGCATGAAAAAAACAAAAAGAAAAGAAAAGGAAAATCGTAAAATAAAAGGAATTTTAAGGAAAAAAAGATTTTATTTCTTAGTTAATACTTCGTATTTCCACCCCTGGCCCTTATCACAGCATTCAGGCGGTTTTTCATGGATCTTATCAGCTTTTTGACAAGCTCCTGGGGGATGGCATCCCACACCTCCTACAGAGCCGACTTCAGCTCCGTAACATTTGAAGGAGCTGGATCCCTCTTCCGAATTTGCCTTTTCAGGTACATACATTTTATTAAATGGTATTGTTAATAATACATTACAATAATTACGTAGAAAACAGAATTCCTCTCTAACGTAAAGCACGCCATCCTTCTTGCATTAATTCCCGTGCAAAGAAATTCTAAGTCATCTTCGCGTTCATACGTAATGATGTGATATTCATAAAATTCCGTTTGTTTTGTAATCGTATTTTTGTTTGTTGTGTAATACATTTGGTTAAGTATTCCAACAAAGAAAATGTATAATTGATGGACACATTTTTTCTGATTTTAACAATTAATACAATGAGGAAATCAGTATTTTTATTTCTCAGCGGCACTTGTAACATTTTTGACAGAACGTTTTTTATTGAGAACGAATAAAAAAGGTTACATTTATAAAGGTTTTATTATATACTCATTTATAAACAGTCAAGGAAATTGATTTGTGTAACATTACGTACTTTGTCAGTGACAATCAACATCTAGGCTCTAGAGATTTCATATTATTGTCACTGTGACAAGGTTCTAAATGGTATGCAAATCAGAGTCCTGGGCCATACCTACTAACACGAATAACTAGATACTTAGATATTATTTACAAACGAGGTTTTGTACGGTATTATTTACAAGTTAGTTTTGAACCTAATTATTTACAAATTAATTTGAAACCTATTTACATTTCTACTTTACTCGCCCCTTATATTTTGATTCGAAATTGATAACTACAATTTGCTCAAGGTTTTAGGGGTCATACTGCATCGCCGGTTTGTAAAAATCCATTTTAATATTGAAAAGGACCTTTCAACTTCTACAGATGTAATACTTACACTTGGCATACTTAAAATAAGGCCATAAATCTATTTTCTCATTCCATCAAGACGAACTTCCTTATTGTCGTTTAAGTCAGCCATTATTTGCATGGTTGGTAATTCCTTGTTTTTGTGTAAGACTGTTTTATGCTTTTTATAAATAAATTTACCAAACCCTTGATAATTGGCCTATCACAGTTTTAACTACTTGTAGCGACTCACTCAATGTCAACGTAGAACTCTCCATTTGCTTGGTAGCTTTTACTAAAACTGTGCAGCTTTCAGTTATGAATTTTAAATGATTTTTCAGGTGAGGTTTCCCAATTGCTAATTTAGCCCGTCTTACTTTTGCGGTATTCTGGTCATCGAGATTGTTAAGAACGTTTTTGATTTCATCGAAGTAAGTCGTGTAGTAAATACAGGCCTCAATCCACCTATTCCATCTTGTTATAACTGGACGGAGAGGTTGTGGCATATTAGGATATAACTGTTTTAACTTTTTTGTTCGTGATGGGGATTTTAATAATGTCGTTTTCACACTACAAATCTACTCGTTTACATCCTCATACAAACCTCGAACTGTGTCAGCTACACGTTTGAAGCCATGGGACAAGCATGTCACGTGTATCATATTTGGAAAAAAAATCCGTAGTTTTTTCTGCTTTTACCCTATAGGCAGCCCCGTCAGTAAAAAATAACACCACCCTTTCATTGTAATTGTCATTTCCATAAAGATTTTTCAACGATTCGATTACTACACTGTTTACAGTGGTATGATTATCTAGGTCTGTCAAGGACCTTGAAAGCTATTATGTGTCGTTTATTTGCGTTAGTCTTTCTGAGTGCTCCAACGATGACATTGGCCATTTTCGTCAACACTTATGTAAATATACGAATCCGCGATATCATTCCTGATATAATCGAAAACCTTTTTGAACATTTTAGGTAAATACTGTACTCTTAAGTTTGACTCCGATGGAACTCTTGTTGTTTTTGCATACTTGCCATCAATGCATTTTGAAAGGAAGTTACGGGAATTCACATTTTTTAATTGAAACCATGGTATGTTTACGCTACCATAAAATTCGTAAGATCCAGGTTAAACTCCTTTTGTGTTAATTTTCCTTCTTCTCTTTCAATATGTTTAGTTGTTTGTTTGCAAATGTGCTGTGACATTGCTGACTTTTGATGTTATATATTGATCACAACAGGAACAATAAACGTTTTCGTCGTTTACGATTAAAAACGGATATCTGTAAAAGCGGTGTAAAGATGACATTGTGCCTATTAATATTTATCTAAGAATACCTAACAAATATATTAACAATAATTAAAACACAACAATATGTATTATCTTAAACTAACAGCTATAAGTCAATTAGACATGGTACTGATTATTTCAAGTATCAATATCGGTTCTCTGCAGAGGTTGTTAAATGATTAATTATGACTAATTTAATTGGAATCATAGTCTTTGCAGCGTGACGTCATTTTTGCGTCAATGGCATGAAAATTACGGGCCCCGATGATAACTCATGTGAAATATCAAAAAAATCGTTATTTTATTTGATAATCGCACCTCTTTAACTGAAATAACCTCTATTCCCAGCTCTGTTAATGGAACCCTCTGTAAATGAGACTGATAAGTAAGTAAGTGGGTTAAAATTGCTAGTCCCTTAATGTTCCAGTTCGCTCAGTACCGAATCGTCTATGTAGCAAAATGCCCAGCGACAAAAAATTTAAAAGTTACCCGAATATAAAACAGGACGTTTGTTAGTTCAGGTAGTTGTTTATGAATATTATTTATCATGTTACAGATTGGTAGGACCGCGATGTTTGTCGTGCTGTTTTACAGAAGGTAATTCCATACCATCCAGAGGACATCCAGTTTTTACAGTGGCAATGAGAGGTTTGGTGGTTACAGCAAGTGGATTACCCAAAGATGTAAAGGTAATTTACATAGGTACCTACATAACGTCTATTTATTTGTTCCGTAGACTAAAATGTCATTTCATGTGTTGCCTGTTTTTTACAACTTATAAATAGTATGTATGTATGTAAACACATTATTGTACACAAAAAAAAAACAGAAAATCTAATACAATACAGAGTTAGAATGTACAAAGGCGAACTTATCCCTTTAAGGGATCTCTTCCAGCTAACCTAGAACCTATAGTAAATGTGATACAATCGGTACTTACCGAAAAAAATGTAGGTAGGTGCTTATGTTTATTTATATAAGTGTCTGTAACGCAATGTGGATAATGTGGGTAATGTGTGGATAATCCGTGAAGTTCCAAATGATACAATACTTTAGGTAATAATGTCACCCTTTTGCAGAAACGTTTTTTTTTTAAATTCAACATTTTTCGAATATTTACGTCACGTCACGTCAGTGTCATTTTTTTATGTTAGCTCTAATTGTCCAGTAGTACCTACTATTAAAGGTTGAAATAAAAAGGTTGAATAGGTACAATGTACATTTTATTTATTATTAATTTTCGATCGCCTTTTCCACTTGTCCCTACCAACGTATCCCCCCTGGTGGGTAAGAATGGTTTTTTTTTCCACCTATCTCTACCGTCGATCCACTAGTAGGGCTAGTAGTGCAGTCATTGAAGCATTATTGCTCCGAATTTTGTTACTGTGAACCGAATTGCATACAATTTTGGAATTAGGTTCATCTTACCCTTAACTTCAAAAGTGAAAATGATTTGAATTTCGCAACCACCCTGGGGGTGGTTGCCACCACTTCTCGGGGGTGATTTTTTTTTTCAAAATAACCTCGGATATCGATAGAAGGCCTAATTTTAAGCAAAAAATCATCTATAAAGTTTTTCGAAACCTCCAATACTTTTCAAGTTATTGGCAATTGAAAATTCGCAATTTTTTCAACGTTTTTCATCGGTTTTTTGCAAATATCTCCAAAAATATACGTTTTATCGAAAATTTTATAAAGAACAAAATTGTAGCAGGTAAAAAAATTAACAATTTGGTTATTTATAAAGTATTCTAAGTGCAATATTAAGCTAGATATTAAAGATCAAAGCCGGTTTTTATTTTGTGAAATTTAATCGATGTGGTCAATGCCATCTAGCGGCGAGCAGATGCATTTTATGCATTCTAATAAAAAAGGGTTTTGTAGTGCTTGAAATATGAGCACTATTAAAAGTCTTTTGCACGTAAAATAAGTGAGCTGTATTGCAAATAAGAGGAGCATCTAATGTTTTTTCTTTTAAATCAATGGGTTTCATAAGTGCCATTTCCACCAAAATTAAAATTAATCGTATTCCGCCTAGAATTAACTTTATTATGAAGAGTTTGATAGATTGTATCAGTTTGGCTGCTTCAGGACACATATTTTTCAAAAAAGTCACGATAAAAAAAAAAAAAAAATCTTAAAACACCCACCTTTTTTTCATAATATCTCAAAAATGACGACAGATACGTATAAAAGTGTAGGGATGAAAAATTTAGGTATTTTTCTGACAAACAATTTGGTTTTTTAGTTTTTTCTGTCAAACAAAAAATGACGGAGATATGATTGTTTAAAGAGCGCGTGGCAGCGCAATCACAGCCTCTCTTAAGCCCTTTAACCCTTCACCGTTTTAGAAAAAGGTTTTTTACTATATATTGTAATAAAGGATGTTGCTCTCTTAATTACCTTTACAATGGTTTTTTATAAATTGTGATAGCATGAAAATTGAAGGAGTTATGGTCCAAAAACTTATCATATTTTTTTCTACTTAGTAACAGAAAATTTCGGAGTGTGAATATTTGGAGCAATGTGAAAGTACACAGTATAATAGAGACCCAAAACTATTGTAATGTGTATATATATACATAATATGGCTCATATATTTTGGAAACGTAGGCATGAATACATACCAATTAAATTTTTAAATATTTTATTCAATAAATGGCAATTTTTTACTGTAAATTAAATTATTTTTAAATATGTAATCATATATATTTACTGTTTAAATTTAGGGGTAGTTTTAAGGGTAGAAAAGCTTAAGAATATGATAATAATTTTCGAGAGTGTGGAATAATATTTAAATCCTTTTCATTTAATCAAAAAAAATAATTAACAATTTGAAATTTGAGTTGAAAGGGGGTTAAAAATTTGATAATTAATATAGAGAATATAAAATATTACTTACTCTATACTTACATCTTTTTAAAAAATACCAAAATATTTTTTTGTGATTTTTTCAATTTAGGGGTTGTTTTCAAGGGTTGTAGGATTTTCAAGGGGTTGAAAATGATTTTAATATGAGGTAATTGTGTTAGAAAACACTTTACAATTTCACCACTTACTATTAGACATGTTTTCTAGCGATAAAATGGCTCAATGTCAATTTTTCCATTAAGGGGTTGTTTACACCCCTTAAAAATAATAGGCGGAGTTCAGATCATTTTCACTTTTGAAGTTAAGGGTAAGATGAGCCTAATTCCAAAATTTCATGCAAATCGGTTCACAGTTAAAAAATTCGGAGGTAAGACCGTATTTTTCGCTTCAATGACTGCACTGTAGGAGGAATAAAAAATCCACTTTTGCCTACCGATGATGTGCTTATAACAATAATAAGTACGGTCAATTACAAAAAATATATATTTATACGGTTATTAATTATTATAGATATACATTATGGAATTACCAAAAATAGGTATATACTCTTATGCAGTTAATAACAGGTGAAATCGACGTTCGGAATTGTTAAAAACTTTTCTTTTAATAAATATTTACTATCTAACATTTAACGCAATTTCCCAAACACTTTTCTACGTCGATTTCACCCGTTATTAACTGCATTTGTATGTTTTGTATAACTTGGTCCCTTAAATTATATATTTTTTCTCTTTTTTTTAAGATACGATTTGCGATTTTTATGTATTTATTTCGGATAATACCAGACGAGTACGTGTATAATTTAGTCAGCAGTTGCAGCAAATTCAAATTAGTATTTCTTTTATTATTGATTTTAAAGTGCCATGCCTCGGCGAAATTGTTCGATCGTTTTCGCAGTCCAAAAACGTTCCATTGATTTATGAATTGGTCGTTTTTTAACCAATACGTTTCGAAATAAATCAAAAACTGCTCCATTCCCAAATCGTCTAAAACTTCCGATTTTATATAAGACCACCCATCTTTGAATCGATCTGTTGTTAAGAGAGGTAATACAGTAACCAAAGAAATAATCCTTCTCGTGTCACTCAATTTGTTTAGTTTCAATATTCGTGCTTTACGCCAAAGTGCACTATAGTAGTGGTAGTAACAACCTCGCGTTACAGCCATTCGAAATACAGATTGAAAAGCCTGGGTTAAAGAATGTTCAAAATCAGTCATGAATATTGACGGTTTCCAATCCAGACCATTTGATTTTAGTATCCTCAGAAATATTTCATATGTTGAACGTTTTTTATCTGGCAGCAAAGCATATACAGTCAACAGCATAAGTGATCATTTATGTACCTTGTCACTTTAATCACTTAATACTTTTCATTTATGATCACTTATTTATGCTGTTGACTGTACCAACGGAATAATTTTTGTATATTCTATCGTGCTCCCCAAATCACAGTGTAATGTTACTAACTGTTTAAACGGAGGCGTACAAATTCTAAATGTTCCATCGGCAAAAAAATCTTTAGCTGTAGTCAAAACTTCTTTCGCCCAAGCTTGACAAAATACTAAAATACGAGTATCCTGTCCTTGATAATCTCCAATGAAAAATGACTGAAAGCGAGGTGGGATCTCAATTTGCTCATAGTTTAACCAAGTTTAATTTTTTTTTACCCCCATCTGTTTATTTCTGGATTTATAAAGTCCAGATTTAACATTTTGAAATTCCGGTACTTTGCACACAAAATTCAGACCATCGTTTTGTATACAGGATACAGTTTCTTCAAATATCATGGTGTCTGGTCTAGTAGGTCTGTCAGAAACCACTTTTTTGCATGTATTGAGACGAATCTCGATCTCATTTTTGTTTACGGCTCACATGCCGGTGCATGTGCTACATCTTTAATGACGATGTTCGATCCTGTAATAAAATTTAAATACTTACAGACAATTACAACCATTCGTTCCCGTGCTAGTGCCCCGCTGTTCCATCTATTCCTACCGCCATATCCCCCTGATGGAGATATGTACAATAAAAAGAGGCCTTTTCCACTAGTCCCTACCAAAGTATCCCAAGAGAACAAGCTAGTAGGAATAAGTTCCACTTATCCCCACCAAGAGAACTAGCTAGTAGGGATAGGTGAAAAATATTCCACATATCTCTATCAGGAGGGGATATGGCTATAGGGATAGATGGAACAGGGGCCCGTGCCCCCCAACTGGTGGAACTAGTTCGTGGCACGACGAGGACAAAGGGGTATAAAGTACAAATTGGTAACCTAAATACAGCAAATTGTAGGTATTTATGTCATAAGAATAAATAGAAATAATTTACCTTGATCAGAGACCCACCGCATTTATTTTTCTTAGTAATTGAACATTTCCAATATTCAGCTCCGTTTTTATATTGTTTTTTTTATGATACTGAAATCCATCGTAAAACAAATCGGTCTCCCTCCCTCTTTCTAAATAAACAACATACATGACATTTTTAAAATTATAATTCACCTTGGACACAACACAAATTGTATATTTGTTATAACAGGAAAACAATGAAACCAAAAGAACGTCATGTGTGTCACTTGTGTCAGTTAACTAGAAAATATTTATTTACTAAAGTTATAGTAAGATCCATCCAACCATAAAGACGGACGTTTAAACATCAGAGATATTTACATATTTAAATACGTCAAAAAAAATGTTTTCTTGACCACTGTAGAACCATATCGCAGAAAAACTGATGCAAGAAATGCTACTTAAATACAGCGTTGTTTACGTAAGTTTTTTGCGATATGGTTCTACAGTGACCTAAGACTCAATTTGGTTGACTGTACTTGTCAGCAAAAACCACTTGGTAGGGATAAGCGGAAATCAATTTCCAAACAATTTGAAAACATTTTTTTTAACGCACATGGTATTTTTCATTGTATCGGTTATTTATAATTGACAACATTTCATTTTGGTGACACCTGCAAATTACTATACGAATCGAAAGGGTTTTACCTCCTGAACACGGCAAAATATTTATTTAGATTTATTTTTCTTTATTTACAAAATTACAAGTAAGTTAATAAAAATATCGAGTTTTACCAATACTATGCCTGAATAGATATAATACCATTGCCTTTTTCACGAGCAAAAAAAGCAGTCATACTTCAAATTTGACATTGACACTATTGACAGATGGATAGATACTTAGAGAATTATCGGTTGACATGACACTTTTTTACATACAGATTGGACTAACGTAATATGTCCATTGTGTCGTAGAAATGAAGTTACGCCCTTTTAGAATAAGTACATCTTAATAAATTAATAATAAAATAAATATTCATTCTAGAGAAAATTTAAAACTATTAGTGTCTTCCTCCTTCCAAACAGTATCTATAAAACGAATAAAATTAAAGTCTTGAAAATATGAAATCTTGTCAATTACACCACGAACCGAAACAAAGAACAGCAGGTTCTTAAAAGCTGGTCACATTATTTTTCCGTTTGACATTGGTAGCTGTCATTTTAGTCTACGGAATAAAAACAATGGACTTTACATTAAATCACGCCTGTTTCCCAAAGACCCGTAGACGGAGACCACTTCTTTCCACCTGCTACGATCCTGACAAATTTCATTCGCTTCTTCCACGTTTACACATCGAGTCATGCATGCACGTCGGTTTCAGGAACTTAAGATTCGGTCCTTTTCCAGTATTTCTCGGATTTGATTCGAAAAAGTACACCTCAGGCGGCCCCTTCCGCCCCTTCCACTCACTTTCGCTTTGAATATCTCTTTTGTCAATCTTATTTCACCCATCCTTTCCAAATGTCCGAACCATCAAAGCATGCCCTTTTCAATCTTAGTCACTACATGTTCTTTTAGTCCACATTTCTCTTTAAACTTTTCATTCCTTACTCTATCAATCAGTTAAAGGTAATTTGATCTGCTTTTTTCCTTTAGTATTGCATTAAATGTGCTATTTCGTGATATCATTGTTAAAGCTGTTCAGTGTGAAAGTACCTTCAAAATGTTTACAGGATCCCAAGTTTCTTTCATATAGTTTCCCCCATAAATTCCACGAAACCTATACTATCTATTTATGAACATTTTCTGTATTTTCAGGCAACCATTAAGAAAAAAATTGAATGGATGGGTGGCACATACAGTCCTGTTTTGACAGATGCAACAACTCATTTAATCTCAAACAATGTGTTTTCGGACAAGTACATAGTAAGTTGCATTAACTGTTTGATACTGAGTAAGGAGGTTTGTATAAAAAAAATGAATTAGGGAAGTAGATGTTGTGTCCAAAGATGTCATATCTTGACAAGTAATATAATATTTATGAGTATTATTACGGGGAACCATGACCCATACTTTACACATCTGCAGTATTATCTAATTCATCTGCATAAATGTGTTCCTGTTATTATATGGGCCTGTTCTAAATATAAGACTCACAGTGCAAGGTGGTGTCATTTTTCTGCATTTTCAATCATTGTTTATCAAAGTTCGGTGTTGACGGAATTACCAACCGTTTTCTCAAAAATTTTACTGACTATATTGTTAGGCCGCTTGTTCATATTTTTAATCTTAGTATGGCTTCTGGTACCTTCCCGGAGTCCTGGAAAATGGCAATTGTGGTTCCCATTCACAAAGGAGGTTCTAGAAACTGTCCGGGAAATTATCGCCCCATCTCCCTCATTAGCAGCGTTTCGAAAATTTTGGAGAAGATTATGAATAATCGGCTTATCGGCTTTCTTGAATCTCAGAACTTACTTTCTGCCAGACAATTTGGTTTTAGAAGGAACAGGTCCACCGAGCATGCTGCTGCTCTGCTGTCTCGATTGGTCTCTTCATATTTAGACGGTGGCGATAGGTGCGTAGGTGTATTTCTTGACCTAGCCAGGGCATTTGATACTGTCTCCATACCGATTCTGCTTAGGAAACTCGAACTCTCAGGCATCAGAGGCATGGCTTTGAACTGGTTTGAAAGCTACCTAACAAACCGTAAACAATGTGTCAGGTTGGGTTCCCTTGTTAGCTCACCTCTGCCAGTATCTTTTGGTGTCCCCCAGGGCAGTATTCTGGGCCCCACCCTGTTTATTTTGTATCTAAATGACATGTTAACGTTACCCATCAATAAGGCGGAAATAATATGTTATGCGGATGACACCGCTCTTATTTTCCACGAGGCCACTTGGGATAAGTGCTTCGAGACTGCGGAAAATGGTTTATCAGTCATTGCCAAATGGCTTGCTGACAACCTGCTAACGTTAAATATATCTAAAACTAAATATCTATGCTTCCATAAGACAGCGGCGTCTGCTCCTTATTCACGTCCGTTTCTTAGACTCCATCCTATCTCTCCGCATGATCGATATCGAGTTATAAATGATAGTGAATTAATTGGCAATGCCTCCACTATAAAATATCTGGGTATTACTTTGGATGAAAAACTAACCTTTAAAGATCACCTACAATAGGTCTCCGGTAGAGTTAGAAAGATTGTGTACATTATGAAGTTGTTGAGAAACTGTGCAGGTAGGGACATTTTAAAGCTCGTCTACACCTCACTCTGTGAATCGATTCTTTCATACTGTATAAGTGTGTGGGGCGGTGCTTCTGGATCTGCTCTTTTACCTCTCGAAAGGGCCCAACGTTTCGTTCTAAAGGTCATGCTCAGAAAGCCACGGATGTTTCCCACTGCAGACCTCTATAGGGAGGCTGACGTTCTGAGTGTGCGGCAACTAATGATGCTGCGGGTCACAATGCGGGTCCACTGCGAAACCATTCGTTCACAGCATTACGCTGACTTGTTACGCAAGCGCTTGTTCAGAATACCTACCCCACTAGTAAAGACCTCCTTCGCAAGGCGGTTCCCGGATTTTCTTCATCCCTACATCTACAACAAAATTGCCAATTCATGTGACATCTCAAAATCTTCCCCTCGTGAAGCAAGGCTGAGAATCCTCAGTTGGTTAAAAACTCTTGGCTATACGAGGGCTGCCTTTTAAGTTGTGTCGTTTGGAAAAACTAAAGACAATTTAAGTGTTAAATGGTATTTATTGTTTTTCAAAGTAATCACCGTGATATGTAATACACTTTTTCATTCGATCGAACCAGTTTTCGAAACACTTATTCCAGTCCGAAGTCGGGGTCTCCAAAATGGCCGTTTTGTATGCCTCAACGGCTTCTTCAGGCGTCTGGTACCGTTGACCACGAAGTCGTTGCTTGATTTTTGGAAAAGTAAAAAAATCGTTAGGGCTTAAGTCTGGACTGTGCGGCGGGTGTTCCAGAATTTCGACGTTTTGCTCTTTTAAAAACGCAATTGTTTGCCGGGCGGTGTGCGAGCTCGCATTATCGTGATGCAGTCTTATACGACGTCTTGGGTTATTTTTTCGAAACTCGCCGATGACTTCTGGTAAACAGACAGTGGTATACCAGTCAGCATTAACCGTTTTACGATCCTCGAGCACGATGTTGGCCACGTGGCCACTTTTCGCCACAAACGTGGCGACTATTTTTTTCGAAATGCTCCGTGAGCGTATTACTTTGGTCGGTTTTGGCTCATCTTGGAACACCCAAACAGTCGACTGCTGTTTAGAATCGGGTTCGTAGGCATATATCCAAGATTCGTCACCACTGATAATGTCGTAAACATGTTTCGAGTTTCCTCGGTTGAATTGCCGCAGAGTTTTGCGACACCATCGAACGCGAGCCGTTTTTTGGTCTTCACTGAGTAAATGTGGTATCCAGCGAGAGATCAACTTTTTTACGCCTAAGTGATCATGCAAAATACTGTGAACACTGGTCCCTGAAATACTTAAGGAAGCTTCTATCTCACGGTATGTCGCATGGCGATCTTCGACGATCAGTTGCCGTACAGCATCAATGTTCTCCTGGGTTACGGCTGTTTTTGGTCGACCTTCACGATGTCTATCACCAAGACTAGAGCAACAACGTTGAAATTCTAAATACCAGCGTTCCACAGTCCGGAGGCATGGTGCTTTATCATTGAAAACCGTAGTCAACTCTTCGAAGCACTGAAGTCGCGTTAAGCCCCTTTTGAAGTTGTAAAAAAATATCGCACGTAAATTTTCCTTCGAAATTTCCATTTTCACAACTGACTTGTCAACTTTGAACGAGCGCTGTACTAAAACGGTTGGGCCGATTTCGAGTCATTCTTTTGTTTTCGAATTCTAATTTCAAATATTTTAAGATGACACTAGTTCTTTTTTATGCAATCACGGAAGGCTTGCAAACGACAGAACTTAAAAGGCAGCCCTCGTAGGGAGACTGATAAACTGCTGAAGGCCATCACTTGAGAACTCGTAACCTCCACCAAAACACGCACGAAAACACAAACATGTACTCACACACACAGACAGACACACACACACACACTCACTCACACACGATACACACACACACTCACACACAACAAATCGCAACCACGCATAAAATAAATAAATAAATAAATAAATAAATAACTCGTACCTCAAATATTTTAGTAATTTAGTAATTTAATATAATAAAATTTAGTTGTAATATTCGGGCTTAAAAATTTGTTACATTACTTTAAGTTAGTCTTTAAGTTTCCAATTTTCATTTTGTAGACAGTAACTGTACTCTCTTTTAAAGTGTTACTCCGAATCCGGTCACCACGTGACAGGCATGGCCTAGTGTGGGACCAACGGATAATCTGTTCATTTTGTTACTCTTAACTTTGAATAAATACATTTTTATTTTTTATTTTTATTTTTTTTAAGAAGTTACAAACCTCCTACGAACTCTTATTTTACTGGGTAAGACCATATTGGCTTTGACATGTTATCGTATTGTTTTTAGCTCGGCTGACATAACTGTCAAGTAAATAAGAGCTATCAATACGATAAATGATGTATACAGGGTGGAAAGTTAATATGGGGCAGTAAGGGCAGCTACTAGATCCCTTGCTGCAACGCGAAAATGCTCTTAGGAGAACTTTACTAACTTTTTAAGTGATGACAATCGACATTCACAGATTTTTGATAAAATGTACAGTCAGCGAAAAAATCGACAGATTTGAGTTTTTTTTAAGCCAATCTGTCCCATTTCTACCAAGGATTAAAATACTCTGTGAGGCCAACTAAGGTTAGAGTACTAGAACACCCATAAATCAAAGAAAACTTTCTCCATACATTTCGTAGGGTACCTAATGAAATTACAAAGTGATATTTTGCTCTAGCTTATCATATCATTCAGTATCTACATTATTTTTAATATTAACCTGTTTCATCCATGACGGCCAGTTTTATCTGTGTAGCACAATGTTCGTATTTAGAGTTCTCTTTCCGCACAGACACGTTTTTTTTTAGAATAATACCGATTTTTCTCTCTTAATATCCTAATGGTACTTATTTGTCTCCACAATTGAATGATCACTAAGATTAAGAAAATTCAACTTTGTAATTAGGTTAAAAGTTGGAAAAAGTATTGTGCCTTCATGCAACGGCCATGAAGATGTACCTTTCACTAATGCGAATTGATTTCTTAGGTTATCAGTCAATGAGCCATGAAATCCGCTAAGTGAGGAAATATTTACTACTCCACGCCAAATACCGACAAAGAAACGGTGAAATTTTGGGGTAAATTGTTATTTTAATGAAACATTGCCCATAGCGGCACACTTTACACAGTCATACCATAGTAAATCATTCAGTAGGAATTTACTGTACTGGAGAATACTTCTTAAACTTTAGTTTATTTTACTGAGTACTGTGCCGGTAGGCACGTTTAGTAATTGTTATCGATTCACGTATTGATGAATTTAGATTAGACATTATCTGTACGTATGGCTAGCGCGCATTAGTTAGTAAGTACTGTATTAAGTTAACGTTGTATATATACGCATGTATAATTGTAATTAAATTAGATTGTAACTGACTGACAAAGTGGTTAGTCTCTCACCCCCCACCACCATGAATATCTCCGGTAAATTTTATTACTTTTCCTTTTTTTTACTTATCCTTCTTACGCATAAACTTTTGTTTACTTACATCTATTTTTGCTTTACTACTTAATACCTGAGCTAACGCAGTGTTCTTCAAAGCGATTTGCGTCCGAACGCTAAGCGATGCAAAAATAAGACAAACAGCCGCGCGTCTCAAGTGTCGTACCGTGACCAATGCGTGCAAAGCGTTGCGACGCGACATGAAGCTGGACTTTTATGCGAGTTCTTGTTTTCGATTTATTCGATAGTCGGCTACTTAATTTTCAATTATTATGCACAGTGTAGGAACGATCTATATTTTAGCATTAAGAAATAAAGTCTACCAAAACCGGTTGTTGTCAATGTTATCATACGTAAATGGAAGAAAACGGCTTAAAAAAATGAGAAGTACGAGTGCCTAAGCGAAATCAAATTATTTCTGAGTCTTCCAGGTTTTTTATGTACATAAGTAAGTTTATTTTTGTCTTGTACCCTTAGTACAAGCTCTAGAGCTTAGTTTAAGACTAGGTCATGTTTTTATTAAATTAAAGCGTCAGCAATACGATAACATGCCAATGCAATTTGGTTTTACCGAGAAGACTGAAGTTATTACAATTTTATATTTTACGTAAGAGTTTCCAAACACTGATTGATGTGGGCGGCGCGACGCGGTTTCAAGCGTAGCAGCAGTCGCGTCGCTTCGCGGTGGCGTGCAGTTATCTTACGTACGATACTGGTATAGGCAGCATTTTGTTTTGCGACGGGAATCGCATTGCAACGTCGTCTTACGCATTACGATTTGCATCGGGTTGCATTATGGATTTGAGTTCTTCCTTAGGCAACAACTGCTTATGCTGCTATGCTGCGGCTAGAAAAATTAAGCTATCCTATTGGCGGAATATTTCAGTTCAAAGTTTAGTTTTAGTGGAAACGCCCCTTCAAGCGGGTACACAACTCAATGAGTGTGTGTTTGTTTTTATTAACTGTGTTCATTTCTTGCAATATAAGCCCCTGATAAAAAAATAATAATTAAGTGGCTTAAAGTGTTGTCATTTATAAAAGTCAATTTTCAAGGTGTGTGCGGCCATTCGTAATTATGATAGAATTATTCAAAATAAACATATTTTGTTATGTAATGTAATACTCTTAAGTGCGTCGGAGCAGAGTTATTTAAATATTCATACCTGGGCGTACTTTTAGTACCAAAAACTGAATAAGTACTTAATTTATTTATAACTCCACTCCGATATTACTTAATTATATATATCTATGTGTTTAGAGGTCATCTAAATAACTAAAATCATCCGTGGCCGCTGGAAAAAATGTCAAGTTTCTTCATACAAACTTACCCAATGCCCTTTGTTTATTTATAATTCCTAAGCTGCCAAGCTAGCGACTTCTTTTTATGTATAAGATATTAGAAGTTGACTGTGCGTTACAGGGTTTTTCTATCGTTACTTTGAAAGTAATATTCGCGAATGCTATAGCAGCCGTGCAATGGTTACTGATATGCAAAAAAAGAACAAGGAATCCCTATAGTTCCGCCATGTCCATCATGTCCGTCTGGCCGCGGTTTAGCTCGGAAACTCTTGGACAAAGCCTTAATTGGTCATAGTTATACATTGAAATTACGCCGGCAAAGTTCTATAATAATCTATTTTTTTTTATAATTATATGTTCACATGAATGAGGTATCGTTGGATTGTTCTTAAAAAATCATTGTGCACATGTTATTATCAACTTTTAGATTTTGGGGGACCGTTTAGGAAATATGAAACTTGAAAAGTGTAATTTTTGCAGCCAAAAACTACAAGCAATCCAAATCTGAAAAATATCTTAAATGAAAGCACATATAACGATGGGTCGAACTCGCCAAAAATAGTTAATTAAAGGTAGTATAAAGGTTACCGAATTGCCGAAACTTTGTATATAGGCTTACTTTTACGCGACCTCGTATATCGTCGTATAAAGATTTGTGAACTAACCATAATGTTTTATAAAAGGTTGAGGGTTACCATAACACAACGTTTACAGGAACATTAAGAGTTGCATAAATGTTTTGAAATCGTATTTAGGAAATACTTCGCTTTATTCCTTTTGGTTCTCGAAAAATATCGGGTTGAGCTTATTGTGACAAAAATTGGACAAATGGTTTATTATTAAATAGGTTATTTAGTGGGTAACTATTTAGACTCCATAATGTCTAGATTTCTATGGAAATGTAACTTTAATGCTATTGTATATGGTAATATTTAGTTATAATTACTGTCGCCCTTTGAAGATATTTAAAGTTTTCACCATTTGTAATAATACTAATAATATTTGTAACATGTGTTATTCGTTTAAGGTCAGCCAAATTAGTACAAGTCATCGCTACAGTGTTGTATGACTATAATATAAGTTTTCGTCAAGTAAACGATTGTAAAAGACTACAATCGAGGGCAATTGCTATTTGTTTTAGGGTTCTCTTAAAACTAGAAGAACCTCCACCTATACCGTTTGTTCTTCACTTATACCGTTTTCACATATTAAGTTTTTTTTTAAAGTAATGAGATGTTCACTAAAACCACTAAAAGTCTTCTTTGGTTTTATTAAAATCTAAATGAAACATCTATGAAACATAAAAGGAATACTTATAATAGGTTTATCAACAACAGTATTCCTTATCAAAGATTTTGTTTAACATTAATAAAAGCAACCGTTAAATAAAAGGTAGATAATCGTTACTTTAATTACTTGGTCATATTGATGTGCAGTTTAGAGTTCATTGCAGTTATTTATGTAACTCGTGCATAATTAATATTTTTAAGGAATGAGTGCAGAGGTTAGAGCGCCAGCTTGGGAGCAATAACAATGCTTAAATACCATGACAACGCTCAGTATAGAATTGATTTCAAGCTTCGGTTACGCTATAGGTGATATTCTGATACCGTTAACGATATTAATACTGGCGGTTTATAGTACGCGAGTAGAAAAACGTTTTTTAAAACATGTATAGACCATCGAAATACAATAAGTATGGAAGCATAACTGACACTATGAATCGGCCCCACTGAGTGCCGAACCATCAGTCGACTTTTTGACGTAGTGTCAAATAGTAGTTTATAATTACCATAAAAATGATTACTTTTTTTTCATTGGAGACCAAGGCGTAAGAGGGAAACAGGCATAGAAAGTTATGATCTATCACCTCAGTCTTTTAAAAAATATTTCGGAAAAACTATAGAAGATAAAAATAAAAGGATTTTTATTCTCAGATCTATATAATAATTTCTATCGAAATAAAATATAAAATACACCACTTCAAAAAACTTTACTCACCCAATTACCTCTGCACTAAGTACTGGTACTTGTATGATCACTGATCAGACATCCATCATGTAGCACGGCGGGCGCACACGACACAGCGCGAATGTCTTGCAAATGCACAGCACTGTTGGTTACTTTTAACGCTTGCACTCCAGTATTTGACGTTTTAACTTGTTCTCAAAAATATTATCATCCCTTGGTTAACAATCTACTATTTATAAATTAACTTCCAACGACAACTTATTGATATCAGATTTGTTACACTTCAATATGTGATTTTATTTAATGTTAAAATGCAGCTTTATACCTATTATACTTGCTTCAGGATACAGTAATGTACCTGGCACACAACGAATGACAATTTGAACCATAGTTCGAAAGATAAGTCTTTCTTAGCAAACCATCCATGGTTCCATCTTCGTGTAAGGTTCCCTGTGTCCACCTTGATGATTGACTCTTTTCAGAAAGCAGCTGAAAGAGGGATTCCTGTGATGCGTGAGACATGGGTGGCTGCGGTATGGGACGCCTCTCTCAAGCTGGACGTCAGTGGGTCATCTTCGGAGTTTGATAATCATCGTTTGCTTCCCTTCGCCAACTTGCAAATAACGACATCAGGTCTTACTGTGCACGACAAAAAACTAATAATGAAACTTATTAATTCAAATGGCGGTGAATTCTCCAGGGTGTTTCAAAGTCAAACAACAGATGTTCTAGTTTTGACAAAGTGAGTTTCTACGAGCCTTTGCATTCAAATATCAAATAAGTCAAAGAAAACACCCAAATTATTACGACGTATTTTCGTTCGTTTTAATGTAACAAATTAATACTTTTCGAGACTGGTAGATGTGTAAAACGTTTTTTTACCGACAGGGATAATGTCGGTAGTGAAAAATACAAAGCTGCTATAGAATATGGAAAAGTGTGTGTAACGCCGCACTGGATTAAAGACTCGGCCGCGTTGGGATTCGCCTTGCCTGTGGTTCGTTACAAGATCTGCTCAGCGTCGACGTCATCTCCGATTGCCGAAAGCCGGTTGCCTGACATGAGTAAGTGTCATAAGTTTCGTGCCATTTTGACAATCAGTAGTCAAAAGCAATAATATAGGGCTGGGCTATTCTACATTACGTTGTACATAACTTTTAGCCACGTTCTCACTAAACTAATTTTATTTCAACAAACGGTAAAGTGCTGCTTTTTCTAACTTGAAACTAGAAAAGGGACGTCAATAAGCTTATATATAGAATTAAACTAATTCATAAAAAGTTTTTTGTAATAACTATAAAGTTAGTAACGCAGTGGACGTTGATGTCCCCGCCTTTTCTATGGAAAATGTGCAATTTACCACTGAGTTACCAAGATTCTTCAGCGATAATTGAGTAATTTAAGGGTTTTTTTTTGAAAACCGTTAAACTTAAACATTCTAAGTTCATGTTATTTGTTTATTCGCGGATTCATAATTTGGTATACTTTTTATCGGACGATAGCAAATGTGTACACTGAAAAGTAGAATGGCCCGGCTATCACGTCAAATGTATGTATACATTGACTTTATTATCAGTGGCATAGGGGCGTATAGATATTTTTGACACCTTGGGAACGTATATACTATATATATTTGAGACTTTGGCTGTACAATGCGATTGAGTTCCGACTGAGACTGCTTTTTAGGGTTCCGTAACTAAAGCATGTTTCATACGGTGACCGCAACAGTGGAAAGAAAAGGGAAGTCGGCCGCATTCGGCGAGCGACAGCTGCAACCGCCTAGTTACGTGATCGAAGTAGGCGGACAGACTTATGTAAACACGAAGTTCGTTCGCCGCAGTAGTTTGAAACAAGTTCTGCGACCACTATACTAGAGTCATCGTATGGCACATATTTTGACAGTTCTTTTAAGAACATTTTAAGTTTTTTTGACTAGGACCTAGTCCCTAGGTGAATGTTTTCGGACATAATCGCTCCGAAAGTTGCATAAAATGTGTCGCCCTCCCCTTTATCTTTTCAACCGTATTGCCAAAAGTATATGAAAAAATCACAAAGGTAACGCTTAATAAATACTTTTAACTTAAATTTTTTTTCAACATGATCGGATACCGTTTTTGTGTTAGGTATTTCCGAAAAACTGAGCTTGTGGGTCAAAGCCGACAATAAAATGAATTCCCCCTTCATAGCGTTTCCATGGTACTCTAGAACCTTGCTAGAAAGGACAGTGCAATAGCTCTTAAAATACATTTTGCGTTTGTACTTTTTTCTTATTCGCACTCGTACACTTTTATGCGAGTTTGACCTACTTTATCCGAACCGGAAATACTTTTAAGGACCTCTTGCACTGTCTATTGTTGCAGAGGACTAAATGTAGGCCATAGTTGGAAGAGACTCCACGAGCTTAAGAGCGACACGAGGCGGATACAGAATTTAAATTAGTACCAGCAACACAATTTCCATCAAATATGCGCGAAGAGATAATTGTTTAGCAACTTAATGATTTTCACGACTACCGCGAGCAAATTAATTAATAGTAGTTTATGCAATAGTTGTATAAGAGAGGTCAAAAAATATGAGTGGCGTGTGTTACGATGTGAGCCGAAGGCGAACATCGTAAAGGTAAGCGCCACGAGTGTTTTTTGACTTAGTTATACACCGTTGCATACAACACTTTTTCTACGACTAGGTTTCAAATGAAATGCAAAACTAAGCGAAAATACTTACAAACGAACGAACGAAGTAAAGAACAAAAAACGAGCGGAATACAAGAAAATGACAATATGTGTCTATGGTTTACTTTGTTTTTAAATTGACGGAATGGAAAATAGAATTATTTACAATTCCAAAACATTTTAATTTGACCAATCAGAATACTTCACCAAATTAAATCCACCAATCACAATACACATCGACTGTCAAACGGAACGATAGGTTCTTTTAGGTACGTGTTACTCTTTAACTAATTTAAATCTTTTAAAAAAACTTTGTATTTCGTATCAACCAACCAGAATACAGCTATTTTAAAATCGACCAATCAGGTAACTGAAATAATTTCTCAAAACATTAGGTGATTTATAGTCCCTATTTCACAATCGTTAAAATATGATTAAATCGATTGTGCAACGCTAAGCTTTGGCAGCTGGCCGTATCGTTTTATCTCAAAAACGCACAAGTGCTGTTTTGGGGCATAGACAAGATAGACTTTTCTCTGGATTATTCTGCGGACATATTATGTATGTTCTTATATTAGTGTTCGTGACTATATAAATGACAGAGAAAAGTACAGGAGTAGGAAAAACTATATATCCAACACATACCTAAATTAGTATCAATGTTTTGCAATGATTATTTTAAAGATCAGGGCTCCTGTTCTTAAGGTACACGACATGAATTCTAATTCGAAAAAAAATGTGCTTGTGTAACCCTGTAGCGTGCTTTCCTTTTCTACCTACATCTATGTACAATTTACGCTTCTTCTGTTTTGTGACCGCGATATAAACAAAGTATATATTTTACTTAGGTAAACATATTTGACCACTCCAAGTATTTGTAATTCATATTCCCGATTTTAAGATAAATTTGAACCAGACCATGTATATCACGCCGACACTGAAATATCGCTATTACCACATATCACTAATAAATGTCACACATAATATCTTGCAAGACTATCAGTCAAGCATGTTTGCTTCGTAAAAATACCACATAAGACGTAATTTAAACCTTAATCTATCGCCTAATCTTCTATATTTTAACAGGTCTAAACTTCTCTCGAATTACAAAGGATGGACGAACGAGCAATTTTGTTAACGAAACAAGAACAGCAGACGTTCAAATCCTATCAGGAAACACTAAGGTATCTAAAATGTTGTTGTCTCTGGGAAACAAAATATCCGTGTTCTCTTACCCAGCTTGCTCAGCGATCATTTTTGCACTTAAATATTTATCGACGCCCTTACCCCGGCCAATGCACCCGAAAACCCAACATTATCCAGTAATATAATGACCTAACGCCCCCACCCCGTGACTGCACCGGTGCGATCGACTAATGTGGCGTCATGTAAGTTTTAACAACACAATTTTAACTAAATAGTTTTCAACTTTTGATTGGGATTTAAGTTGATTACCATAGGAAACCGGGAAGTTGAAATGGATCGGGAATACGAGGGCTGCCTTTTAAGTTCTGTCGTTTGCAAGCCTTCCGTGATTGCATAAAAAAGAACTAGTGTCATCTTAAAATATTTGAAATTAGAATTCGAAAACAAAAGAATGACTCGAAATCGGCCCAACCGTTTTAGTACAGCGCTCGTTCAAAGTTGACAAGTCAGTTGTGAAAATGGAAATTTCGAAGGAAAATTTACGTGCGATATTTTTTTACAACTTCAAAAGGGGCTTAACGCGACTTCAGTGCTTCGAAGAGTTGACTACGGTTTTCAATGATAAAGCACCATGCCTCCGGACTGTGGAACGCTGGTATTTAGAATTTCAACGTTGTTGCTCTAGTCTTGGTGATAGACATCGTGAAGGTCGACCAAAAACAGCCGTAACCCAGGAGAACATTGATGCTGTACGGCAACTGATCGTCGAAGATCGCCATGCGACATACCGTGAGATAGAAGCTTCCTTAAGTATTTCAGGGACCAGTGTTCACAGTATTTTGCATGATCACTTAGGCGTAAAAAAGTTGATCTCACGCTGGATACCACATTTACTCAGTGAAGACCAAAAAACGGCTCGCGTTCGATGGTGTCGCAAAACTCTGCGGCAATTCAACCGAGGAAACTCGAAACATGTTTACGACATTATCAGTGGTGACGAATCTTGGATATATGCCTACGAACCCGATTCTAAACAGCAGTCGACTGTTTGGGTGTTCCAAGATGAGCCAAAACCGACCAAAGTAATACGCTCACGGAGCACTTCGAAAAAAATAGTCGCCACGTTTGTGGCGAAAAGTGGCCACGTGGCCAACATCGTGCTCGAGGATCGTAAAACGGTTAATGCTGACTGGTATACCACTGTCTGTTTACCAGAAGTCATCGGCGAGTTTCGAAAAAATAACCCAAGACGTCGTATAAGACTGCACCACGATAATGCGAGCTCGCACACCGCCCGGCAAACAATTGCGTTTTTAAAAGAGCAAAACGTCGAAATTCTGGAACACCCGCCGCACAGTCCAGACTTAAGCCCTAACGATTTTTTTACTTTTCCAAAAATCAAGCAACGACTTCGTGGTCAACGGTACCAGACGCCTGAAGAAGCCGTTGAGGCATACAAAACGGCCATTTTGGAGACCCCGACTTCGGACTGGAATAAGTGTTTTGAAAACTGGTTCGATCGAATGAAAAAGTGTATTACATATCACGGTGATTACTTTGAAAAACAATAAATACCATTTAACACTTAAATTGTCTTTAGTTTTTCCAAACGACACAACTTAAAAGGCAGCCCTCGTAGTACGTTACTGCAGAGACCGGGAAAATGGCTGTTGCGGGACGGGTAGAGTTAGGCTCGCGCTATATACGAGTCCGGCAACTACCGCCTTTCCCGGCTAAGGTTTGTATAGTGCTTTTCTCCAACAATGCGAGAAAATTTAACACAATTTGTTAATAATATTAAACACAGTCTCAAAATTTCCTAAAAAAAAGAACATTGTCGCCGTCAACAAGTACGATTTAGTATAAAACTGATATTAAAGCATTAAATTAAATCACAAATTTAATCGCGATAAATTCAATTTGATTAAAATATACGAAAAAACGGGGTCAGAAAAAACCGATAGGCAAATAAAGTACACCAAAAATTTTGCTCTCATATTTATATTTGTACATTAACTTCACTTCACTTTTGTTTGTCTTAACTTTCTTGGCACTACGGACACCTTTTTTTTTTTGACGGAGAGGAAAAGCATTTACGCATCATTCCCCCCGGTTAGGGTAGCCTAATGGAGGGGGGGGGGTATGACGGACTCAGCTAAGGAGCTGATGTGGAAGCCTACCGTCTAAAACCTCTCCGGTGTTAACCTCCAAAGGCTGTTAGCGGGGGCACCGTGGGCTGATGACTATGCCACCACTGGGGTGGCTGGGGGGCACGAGTCAACTCAAGAAGAACATGGAAATAACATACATTTATTCAGTAAGTAGGCCGCACGGGCACTTTTACACGTCGATAATCTACCAGCGATTCCCAAGAGGATACCACTGCAAAGAAGAAACGCCGCAAGAAAATCAGCCGTCAGTCATTTGGAGGAAATGAAGGAGTTCTTCACAGCTCGGATGACCTCATTTGAGAGCACTGCCTCGCACACCAACACTGACCAAAAATCAATCACTCATCTGGAAGGCAGTGTCAAGCCTGCAGGCACAGATGGAAATGGAAATCTTTAGAGGATTTAAAGATGAGGTTTTGGGTCAAAGTACTGCTACTGCATGGCATTCCTGAAGTAGCAAATGAAAGTGCAAAAGAGACTGCAGTCACTATATGCAACCGAGATGTGCAAAAGTTCACAGTGTCTCAGCGCAGTCACTTCAGGTATGTCATCGCCAGGGGTCGGACAAAATGTGCGGATGACGTAAAATTTACGTACCTAATATTGAACACAGGATGATGTTTGTATTTAAACTTCCGTGTGACATGTAGTAACGAAAGAGTATTAATGAAGTGACAAAATAATCGTAATCATATCCATGGATTAATAATACAGGTCTTTTTTTACGAAGTCAATTTATTGTTCATCTGGTTGACAATGTGTCAGTCAAAAACGTACTTACTCATTTCAAGTGGCGATATCGTTTGATAAAGAGGTTGATAAATGATAATTGTTTATACATACATACATAAACTCACTCCTTTATTCCCAGGGAGTGGGGTAGGCAGAGCTACAGAATTACCAAGCACTCTTTAAAAAAGTTGTTGATAATTCTGTAACCACGTACTAGAAGCTTTTATCGCCTCTTACGACATCTACGAGAAGACATGGAGTGGCACTATTCTAACCCGGTGACCACACATGTAATAATAATTGATTATGAACATCAAAAATACTATTTGAAATCATCCTATAAGTGGTTTGACGTCATCTGCACTTTTTGTTCAACCCCTGGTCATCGCCTTGGAAGGCTAAAAGATCATGCAAAGCCTCCAACCCTCCTTCTGCGGTTTGGTCCTCAAAAACCAAGCTTAAGGGCTCTGGCGGGCTCATATTTCATTTACTTAGCGGTCCCCCGACGTGTCGACGCTTGAATCAAAATATTAATACCTACTTAAAATTAACCTTTGAGGGCCAAGACTTATTATTTTTTACTTTTAAGAGGTTTTTGAATTTTTTGTTGCTCATCACGCAATTTGAAAATAACTTATTTTAAGGTTTTTGGGGTCTGTTTTTTACATATACAAAAGAAGTCTATTTCCCCGTGTAGCGTTTGAATTTCAAAAAACGATAATTGGCATATTTTATTTCCTAACGAGAAATAGCAATAACATAAAAATTAACATTTGTAGTTTCAATTTGACCAACTTTCACCGTACCGATGTTTTCTTTCCATACAGTGAAATGATCTTTACTTGAAACTGAGTCAAACTGAGCAAGAAATATAATATGTTATCACAAAAAAATGGCTTTTCTCCCACACGCTTGGAAATGTTAGTCTTACTGTTGTTAAATTAGCCCGCTAAGTTCCGAGTTTCAGGCCCAGGCAAAATAAAATAAACAAAGTTATTATTTATCCACGCAGCGGCCACGAATTTTCATTGAGAACCTGGCGTTTTACTTTTCCACCGACCCCAAAAAAAGGACGAGGTTCTCAAGTCAACCCGTATATATATTCTATGTATGATTCATTTATACCATGTTTGGACTAGGATAACTATCTCCAAACAGCCAAACACTCGTGCAATCAAAATTCTTCCTTGTGTGTTTTACTTTTTAAATGTCATAGACCTAGTTTATGCAACAGAGAGGAGCAGACATAACAGAGGTCAAAAAAGACGAGCGGCGGCGTGTGATATGCTGTGAGCCGAAGGCAAACATCGTAAAGGAAAACGCCACTAGTGTTATTTGACTGAGTTATACACCGTTGCACACAATACTTGTTGTACGACTAGGCTTCGAATAAAATGCAACATTAAACGAAAAAACGTACGAAGCACAGAATAACATACGAGCAGGAAACAAGAAAACGACTGTGTCTTTGGTTAACTTGGTTTTTAAATTGACGTGTACTTGCCGGGTTTTATATTTAACCCTTAGATGCATGTTTTTTTTTATTCCCAAAAAAGTTATATGATGGGAAAATACCTTTAACAGTAAGAAAAAAAATTAAAAAAATTGCTATCACTTTTCCATATTGTTTAAAAAAAAAAACCTGGTGGCATTTTTGATACTCCATGCAGTGTATAAAAAACCTATTTGTATCTAAAAATTACATTATCAAAGAAAAAATTACAATACGGCATTTGACGGCTTCTTTTTATGACACATCAAAAACGCTCCGTTACTATGGAATTTATAGGGATTACTTACTTGTGACGTCATAATCAAACAACGTCCTAATTGTTGGATTTTATGAATTTAAAAACCTTAAAATAGCAAACATAAATGAAAGATTGATATTTACTTATTATTTTTATAATGTTTATCTGTTGTTAATGAAAAAACAATTTAATTTCACTCTTGTCAAATACCCTATTGAAAAGTATTAAAACAAATGAAGTTCACTTAGACGAAATGGCAAAGACCGCTTACTCCAGTGAAGGTTTTGGGTAATTATTGGTACGCACGAACCCTGGGAACTCGTTGATGCCCTTTACTTATTTCTCAAAGGAGGATCTGGAAAAACGCCAGTGAACCCGGGAGCTACTAAATTTTCTTCTTCATTCATATCTGAATTTTCTTCTTCGTTCATACTTGAATTGTCTTCTTCAATCTCGTCTACCTCAAGAGCTGTTTGCAGTTCTTGAGGTGACGGATAAAATTCCCGGTCATCTCCATCAGACTCGGCATCAAAAAAGTTCATGACGAACTTTTCTGTGCAAAAATTAAAAAGCTTATTTATGCTGCCACTCGCGCGCAAAACATTAGTTATACCTATCTGAGCAAACTTAAAGCCGTTAAAAAGCTTAGTGCATGGAGTATCATTTTTGGTACCATGAAAAACGGCGTTATCGCTTGGAGTATCGTTTTTGATACCGGCAATAAAGTGAAAGAGTTAGTAAAACAATTCAAAACTCACAAAAAAGCACATAATAATCGATAAATAGAAATACAAATGCTATGCAATTTTTTTCGGGTGAATATATCAAGATTCGCCAGATACTTGACAATTTAAACTTGGAATTTCACTGTCGCAAAAAACAACCACACGATTCAAAGTTTTGACGTTTCATGAAATGACAGCCGATTTGAGTGTTACTAAACATTTTCAAGCAGCGTTTACAACGTATTTAAAAGTGTATCAAATAGTTTGACTTTTTTTTATAGAAATTGCGTAAATAAACAAAATAAATTGCTGAAATAACATAAACACGTAATAAATGTTAGAAGTTAAACTAAATTTTATTCAAATAGAATTTATTTCATTTAAATTTGTGATTTTATTTAATGCATAAAGCATCAGTTTTATACTAAATCGTACCTGTTGACGGCGACAAAGCTCTTTTGTTTTCAAGGGAATTTTGGAACTGTGTTTAATATTACGCTATTATTATATTATACGCTGACTCTACTCGACCCGCAACAGCCACTTTCTCGGTCTCTGCAATAATGTACTATAATGTTTCCTAACACACTGTATCTCCTAGAGATTTGGATTCCCTTTATTTTCTCAGTTAACACACACTGTATTTTACTGCATAGGGATCTATAAGCATACAGTATATTGGTCGGAATGCAATATATCGCGAGTCCCCTAAAATCTAATACCAATAAAAAAAACATCCAAGCCGGTCAAGTTCGATTTGGATTCACACACGAAGGGTTCCGTACTACCGTGCAATATTAAACACATTTTTTAAACGGCGATATACATACCGCTTTCGTGTGGTCCAAGTCAAACCACCTTTAATTTTTAACTTTTTAGGGTTCCGTGGTCAAACTAGTTTCGCTAAATTCGTCCGTCCGTCCGCAGGATACCTCAGAGACTGCGAGTTCTAGAAAGTTGTTATGTTTATTGGCATGAATATACACATTAGTCACGCCGACAAAGTGATAAAAAAAAAGTGGAAAAGTAACGGGTTTTTTTTCTCGTCTATCGTTTAATTTTTCGTTAGTGCGTCTTTAATAGTCATTTGTTTTTTAACCTCTTGAAAAGGCGTCGATGTGGAACTCTAGCCTGAGCTCTGAGCTTGTGTGTCGTCGTTTATCTGCTCCCTTTATTTTAATTAACTCTTCATAGTCATTAAAACAACGAAAGCTACGATTTTAGGTGGCCTTTTAAGAAGTGGTTGTGCCCCCTTTCCTAGAATAAACTTTCTCACACAACTTACACTTTGCCGAGTTCACGTTTTTAATATTAATAAAGTAGTTCCATATTAAGTACACTGGTAAATGCCCTCATGTTACACAATAGTATTTCGCACTACGGTACGGATTTACGGAAGTAGCCAACGGAACTAACCAAAATAAAGACACAAAGCTAGCGATCGTGAGTGATATTGATAAGTAGGTAATTCTTGGACGACAACTCGAAACTTGTAGGTGTAGGCAGTAGGCACGCGCCGCTGCCGCGGCCAATTCATTTCTTAAAAATACATAAATGTAATAGACATGTATTTAGTAAGTGGGCCGCTTGAGCACTTTTACACGTCAAGAATCTACCAGCGCTTCCCAAGAGGAGACCACTGCTAAGAAGAACCGCCGCAAAAAAATCAGCAGTCAGTCATTTTTTAAACATATTTCATATTATAATGGTACTTCTTAGTCTAGCATTATACATTGTATATAGCTATAAATATTAAATTAAATATAATATCAAATAACTTGCGTAGATCATCAGGATAACATGCCACAAATCTTACGAGAGAGATAGAGGGAGAAAAAGAAAAAAAACCTTACTTATTTGTGTATAAGACGGTGCAAGATGACCTCGTAAAATTTTTCGATACGTTTTCCTACATCATCGGTGTCCTCTAGACATCGAAATATAATAAGTATGGAAGAGTAATCGACGCTCAAAATCTGCCCCACTGACTTAGTGCCGGCGGGGGTGGAGCTATTAAATGAGTGCCGAACTGTCTATCAGTCGACTTTCTGACGTAGTGCCAAACAGTTGTTTACAATCACAAAAGAAAAAAATCTATATTAATGTATACCAGATTTAAATGACGCTGCGACCATGCTAAGTTGCATTGTAAATTGGTGCAGGACCCACACAGAAGCAAAACAAAGCGATATTTATTATCATTAGTAAGTTATTGAATTTTTAATATTCCCATACCAAAATGTCATGGCCGATTTTATGCAATACATCTTTGAAAAATGTGAATTACAAGCAACTACTTCGAATGAATAGGAAATTAAATTTTATGTCATCTTTACTATCGTTAGTTTATGTACATAATAAAAAAAACTAAATATGACCTTTAGTTATAAAATTTCCAAAAAATGAAGAACGCCGTCTGGCTTGGGTGGATGCAGTTCGTCGCGAATTGCGAAACGAGAGTTGGATGCCTAGCAAACATTGCAGTATTTGCAGCATCCATTTTGATGAATCGGATTATGTCATCTCAAAAACTGGAAAACATTTTTTAAAAGTCACAGCGGTCCCAAATTGTACAGTACGTTGTCAACATTTTATTTACAATAATTTAATTAATATTTAAATGAATATCATAAATCTTTATGCCTATAAGAATAAAAAAGGGGTTGCAATATATTTGGCACTTTAGATGCTAAAGACTATTTGACGCTGACTACTCTTACAACATAATATCTTCTGATATAAGTACTATTTTACAACTTTATAATAGTGTAACATAAGTACGTTAAATGATTCAAGGGGAACAATCATTCAATCATATAAAAAAATATTAATAAAATTCATTATTCAATTACTGTGTTGTTTTTGTATTAAACCATCCACGTCAAATGTTGAAAGACATGGCCGCGTTCAAATAACCCTTTTGAAAAAAAATATTGACAAATGGAAATCTTGTGTCAGAGAACTTTTAACTAATTGCAGATTTTTGTCTTTCCAACGGTATAAAACCTTACTGAAATTACTGTCTACTCAAACGTTATACCAGCATCTGACATAAATGACTTCATACCTTAACTCAATTAATATTTAGTTGATTATTGAAACCACTCGATACATAAGATCTTTTCATTTCAAAAAGTGGGCGTTTTGGAGCGGATTTGTCAGTCGTTTTTGTTAGACGTTACTCTTCCATACTTATTATATTTCGATGCCTCTAGACAACATAAAGCTATTGCATTTGAGCAAATTTTTATTGACTAAGTTTCGGGTTTAGACCATTTTGTCTGTTAGATAGTCCTCGACCCTATAATACGCTTTAGACATTAACGACTTTTTCAAGTAATTTGTAAGTGCTGGAAAGGGTAACTTTAAAACTACGTCTGGTAATTTATTATAGAAATGAATGCACTGACCAACAAATGATTTATATACTTTACGGACGCGGAGATTTCGAATAGTTATTTTGTTTTAATTTCTAGTATTTAAATTATGTATAGCAGATTTTGTGGTGAAAGAATCTAAATTCTTAATAACATAAATAATATTCTCATATATAAATTGAGACGCTACTGTTAAAATATTAATTTCTTTAAAAAGTTCTCTTTAGTCATGGGAATTTAAGTTGTAAATAGAACGAATTTTTCTGTAACACAAATATAGTTTGTATGTCAGCAGCCGTACCCCAAACCAGAATACCGTACGATATGACACTATAGAAATAACTATAATGAACTAAGCGAGCTGTCTCACCATTGGTTAAAGCTGCGCCCTCACCGGAGCTTAACGGTGCGTATATTACGGTGTCGTTGCGTAAATAAAAGACGGGGCCATAGTAACAACATGGCGCTGTTTTTGACGCACCGTAATATACGCACCGTTAAGCAGAGGTGTGGTCGCAGCTTAACTGTCTAATTTTCCTAACGGCGTAAGCTGCCGAGCTTAGTTTACCTGCCAGTACAGCTATGTCAGGACTCCATTGCAAATTTTTATCTATTGTATGTAATACCTCAGAAAACTGACTTATCTACCATTTGCAAACACTCGTCATTTAGAAAAATACTAGATTCTACCGGTTTAACATCAGGCAAAGCGAACGTAGCACATTTAGTTATCTTAGCATTTAGTAGTAAATTGTTACTAGTAAACCAATTAAGTACTTTAACTAGTGTGGCGTTTATCCTAATGTAGTCTACGGATTTTCTATCTAACTTGAAAATTAGTGAAGTATCATCAGTAAAAAGTACAATATCACAAAGTTTATCTACTGTCGGTAGTAAGTCATTTATATACATACACCAAAAATAAAAATGGACCTAAAATAGAGCCACACCTATTTCACTGGAGCTCCAACAGATTTCGTTTCATTTACAACTGTTTGAGTTCTATCACAGATAAGAAGACATGAGACTTAAAGCTTTATTGGACAATCCATAATGTCTTAATTTTAAAATAAGGGTCGTATGATCCACGGAATCAAAAGCATTAGAAAGATCACAAAATATTCAAAACAATCGCGGGGTTCCCTTAGTATGGAGTAAGTAACTCTGTGCATTTACTCAAAAAGTTATAATGATAAAAAATTGGCATGTAGCGTTAAAAACTTCCTAATTTCATATTGATTCTAATCATGCAACAAAACACTGTTTTTTTTAAATTAATGCATGATGATGCATTTAGGGGATTTTCGTATCACGAACATAAGAAAAAATTACAAAAATTCCGATTAAAATGATCAATGTCTCGAAAACTAAGGTTTTTAATTTTTAATTAACCTAAAATGTGGTATTCTGGTTGGGAATTAGTAGGCCTATCAGCCCTTAGTGTGTTGACGTCGGTTTCTGGGACACCCTGTATATATTTAATGATAACAGATGCCGCATCAATAGTTGATCGATTTCTGGTAAAGCCGAACTGGTTATTGCTAAGTAGTTTAATTCTATTAAACTGACCTAACATATCATTCAGCATTAGCTTCTCAAAGGCTATACTTAAAACTGGCAAAATGGAAATGGGACGGAAGTTTGTTAAATCACTCATCTCACCCGATTTAAAAAGAGAAATTACTTAACTATGTTTCATTAGATCTGGAAAGATCCGCTCTGATATGCAATTATTGTAAATTAATGATAGATGGGGTGCAATTACATCTGCACTTTAACTGATGTACCCCACAAATCCTCAGTCTTTTTTGAACTAAGCGATTTAAATACCTTGACTATTTAATCTAAATTTACAGGGCTGAACTAATAGTTAGGTACTGAAATTAGTGCAAAGTAATGATTGAGCTTCAACAGCTGATGATTTAAGACATTTCGTAGTATTTATGGCTATTTTGGAAAAATAATCTTCGAATGCTAAAGCAACGTCTTTATTTGACGTGAATTGTTTGTCTCCTGTGTTTAGAGTTACTTGATTATTACGAATTTTAGATTTTCCCGTCTATTTATAATAATCCATACAGTTTTTACCTTCTTGTGAGATGCTTTGAGTTCAAGACTAAGAAAATTCGCCTTAGCAGTTAAACAAACTTGCTTAAAGGTCCTCGAATAATTCTTAACATAATTTAGGAAATCAGCTTTCTTATTGTCCTCCCTGTCTCTACTCTCTATACAGGGTTATTGGTAAGTCGACCTATTCCCGTTAGCAGGCGATAGGGGTGACCATTTGCGATAATTTTGATCCCCATATGCATTATGCAAAAGTGAACCATTTTTGAGTTATCGCGTTTTTTAGTTTTTTTTTAAATTAGTCAGAAATTCAACTTGAAAAATTTATTACAAAAATCTCAAGGTAATGTGTCAAATTTCCGATTCCTTTTTCGAATTTTAACAATCAGTTGAGTGAAATACTGATCAAACAGCATGCCCCTATTTTATTGCCCTATTCAAAATTGTTCTCCGTTAAAACGTGTGCCTTCCTTAAGCCTGACATTGGCGAAATTATAGTGGCAACACAAATGACATATGCCACTAAAAGAACATCTATCTATCTAAATAAATCCTGCTTTGAAATAATGTATGCTAATTACACTAACTATACGCTAACATCTTCTTAATCATTCTTCCAACAAGAAAGTAAGAAAGGATAAAATTACTCACGTTCGTAACTTTCAAGGTGATTTCCCAAAAACAAGTGCTAGTTTCAATGAAGAAGTGAACATATTCCAATAAACAAATGAAAAAAAAATGAAAATTTTAAAAAGCCGAGTTGGGCCCATTTTAATACGAGTATAACATTTTTAACTCAATTTAACCTCAGGAACACGCCGTTAAAATCCTTCGGGTACTTCACGGGCACGGTCATAAGAATAAATAATATGGACATAGAAGCGAATCTCCTTTACCCAGGCCCCAAATGCCGCGCTTTAAATACCTACTTCTCCATTCACGTATTACTTATTTCAAATAAGTAATACGGACGTTCTTAACAAATAAGTTATTTGTTAAGAACGGTATGTGTTTGAAGTGTATGTCCTTATTTCAGGACTCCGGGCCGCGAATTGATAAATTTAAACATTAACTTAGGCCGCAAGAACTACAATTCTCAGTTCTAAAAATAAGACGATGGGCCTTACGAAGTTAAAACAAAAAATACAGCATTTATCCTCTCGACGAGCTCTTAACATCGATACCCCACTAGAAGGATTAGTGAAAAATTAAAAATGTAGGTAATATTTTTTGAGTTTGAATGGCTTTGGGTCAACAAGGTGCTTGCTTATACTGTGAAAATTAGAAGACTTATAGGTTCAACTGTTAAACCTGGTTAACAGACGACGGACGGACAGACGTACACGTAAGTGACACGACACGAGGGCTCCTTTTGGCGCCTACAACTAACTTGATTTTTCGGTCAAATGCGTAGCACAGGAGGGATACGGGTACATTTTGAACGGAACCCTAAATTGCACTTGGCCGGTTTTTTCACAACTTGGTTAAAATCTATTTATTTTCCCAGTAGAAAATGTATAAATATCCGAGTTGCTAACATATGATGTCGCGCTTTTTTTGTGCGGATTAAGCATTGCTAATTACTTTAGTTAGGATAGTGCGGGGGAATCCGAATCCATACCAGAGTAGGTGCACGGTGCACCGTTTCAGAAACCATTAGATCTTTCTTCCGTGATCAATAAACGTGTAGTCAATGTTTTGGTCAAGCATTATCATGTACCCTGTACGTAAAAATTGTAGAGTTGGCTTCGTTTCTTAATGCGCATTGACTAAGTTTTTTTTATAGCTGCTTCAAGAATCGAGAAAGGATTCAAGTGTATCCGATGAGATTCAGAGGGCATTTGAAAGTGTTGACCTGGGCAACATTAAGAAGGCCGAACCTATCTTTGATGGGTTTTGTGTGAGTATCATTTCATTATTCGCGCCATTATATTTGAAGTGTTGGATGCAGTTTTACGGCACTCCGCGGTCGCATTGCTGTCAGCCGGCGCGGCGTCGCGCCCTTCACATGTGCTTCCTTTGTATCTGCCTTCAGACTAAAAAAATAATGAGTGTTGAAAATGTTAATAGTACATTGTGTATTAAGGGTGGTAAAGACAGAATTACAAACGAGAGTCTGTTAGAATTTTCTTTAATGCCTCGAGCTTGGTATTTCCTTTACCACCCGTGTAACATATAATGTTTTTCATCACACTTGCACGTAAACAGTATCTAAACATACAGGTTAACTTGGCCGCAATGCCCCATATAAAACCCTCGACCTTTCTTTTTACCATGAAACCCAAGGTCGGTAAGTATTTTTTTTTAAATTTATAGCTCAGCACACAGGTTATGCAAGTTCAAGCAAAGAGTTTATACGCAATTGAAAAATTGTCTTATAATGTTATTTAAACAGGAATTTCATTGCAATCTCGCTACATGTTACTTAAATACTTAATTTAATGTTCTTAATAATCGATTTTAATAGTTTTCTGTATCAAAACGTCGTTTTTTTTTTTACACTCCTTCAGGGCTGTATGTATACCTACGTAAGTATTTGCCCTTAACGTTTCTGAACGAAAAATTTGTATAATTTGTGGAGTTCGCCCGCCATTCGCTTAAAAAAAGTTCAAGTAATTCGTAATAATAGTTGTGCTGACTTGTGTATTATAAGTTTTTTCTGCCCTATAATTTTATTTATTTACTCGCAAATGTGATGAAAAACATTGTATGTTTCACGGGCGGTACGGGAATTACGAACCTCGACTCAGAAAGCCCTCAGTCTTCGACTTCGGGCTTCTACTAGAGCCTCGATCGTAATTCCTTACTTACAGACCTTAATACACAATGTACTATTTCATCACAATTGCGAGGAAATGAAATAAAATCAGACAAAAGATCATATTTTGTAATCACACAGTTTATAATCAGTATTTATAAATTAGCGGCAGACTACATTATTGTCTATGACTTACCACAGTTAAAATCAAACGTGTTCAGGAGTCCGATTCTAGTGACAGTCGAGATCAATAGTTTATATGCGAGAAAATTGTATGTAACGGACATTTTATCTCGAATGACGCTTCATATCGAATGGCACAATAATTGGGGTCCTGACGTATTATGATAGTTTGAGTCCACGTATTATACTCGTATTAAAAAAAAAGAAGCTATTACGCACGATAAGGCGTAATGGTAAATAAGGCCCGCGGGTATTATTTTGGTTTTATGGTCGATTTTTTTAGTGTATTAGTACACTATTTACGAGCAAGTGTGATGAAATAGTAGTTTATGAAATTGTTGCATAATGAGGGGTATTAAAACACTAGTGTGTGTTTAAGAACCGACCCGCCAGGCGAGATTTTTAATAGTATCACACGAGTGTTTTAATACCTAGTTATGTGCAGTTTCATACACTACTTTATCTACTCTCATACATTACAGCAAAACGTATTCAATGAATGGCGCCAAAACCTAGCACATCACCGGGCATGCGTTAAAGCGGGCGCTGTCACAGACAAGTAAAAATTGGAGTGAAAACTTATTGTAATGCTGTAAAAATGATGCGAACCGTTCCATCATAAAAAAATAATTGATATTGAACCTCGTTGGTGACATTAACTTTTTGGATTAACTTGTATCGTAATGGTAAAAAAACTACTTTATAACATTATTTTGTTAGAGAAATAATGTAGGTAATAAAGTTTTTTTTTTATATTCGGTATTGTGTCTATAAAGTATGCCAATATAAATTCGTTTTGAAGTTTATAATTCGAACTTTACGATATGAGAGTACGTATCAAGACTCCTGCATGTCGACGCCCACTTGCGTCGACTTGCAGGAGTCTTGATACGTGCCGAAGGCTTAATTCGCCTGAGTGTGTCTCAATTTTCTTTTTCGTGGCTGTGCTTTGCCTGAGCTTAATATGATTACGGTGCGTTTGCGCTGGAGAATAATGTATTTTGTTAAAATAATGTATTAGTGAGTGGATAGTTAACTAGTTGGCATGTCCTCAGATTTGGGTGACGGGGTTGGAGGGAGTGTCGCGCGAGCGCGCTTGCGCTTGCGTATCGCGCGGCGGTGGCGTTCGCTACGACGGGCCGCACGAGCGAGTGACGCACGTGGTGGCCGGCGCCGGCGCCGCCGCGGCGGCTGCCGCGCTTCCAGCCGTGCCCGTGCTGTCCCCGCTCTGGCTGCTCAGGAGCATTGAGGCCGGGCGAGTCTTGGATGAAATGGAGGTGAATGCACAACAAAGTACACTTTTGCTCATTAACCTATGCCCTGTGAACACGCAAAGACTAGTTTCTGCTACACTAGTTCGCTCGACCGTTAAAGCGGGGTACCTACGGGGCGATTTTAGTTGATCGACTTAATTAGGTTTGCAAAATGAACGACAACGTCTCATGAGAACGTGTTTTCAATGAAAATGGATAATTTTTTATTGAAAAACAAAAAGGTGATTAATGTCAACTTTTGGTATTGGAGTCGACCACTTGTAGTACTTGGAATTAACCTCTCGGACTTACTGTGCAAGTAGAAGAAATTAATTTTATTTGATAAATTATTTTAAATAACAATTACACTTTTAAAATAAAATGCTTCAAATTAGATTTTTATAAAAGGCTATTTATTCTTTGGGATAAAAATGTAAAATCAGGCAGTTATTTTTTTTGGTGCATCCCAAAATTACAGTCAATTTGAAAATGAAAATAAAATAAAATTTATTTGGCACTTAAAGCACTTAAAATAATACAATTTTCTTAATTAAATTAACTTATACTATATAATTATATTTTCATTGCATTAAGCCCAAAATGGTCTCCACTCAGCTTTTTATCCCACGGTATATTATTTTAATATTCCGTGACGCTGGTTTTCAGTGAGGCCTGGAGAGGTAAATGGGCACCGTGGTCCGTGATAACTATGCTATACTAATTAAAATTAAACAAAACCAAAAAACTACATACAATTGACAACATTTCATTTTGGTGACACCTGCAAATTACTATACGAATCGAAAGAGTTTTACCTCCTGAACACGGCAAAATATTTATTTAGATTTATTTTTCCTTATTTACAAAATTACAAGTAAGTTCATAAAAATATCGAGTTTTACCAATACTATGCCTGAATAGATTTATTACCATTGCCTTTTTCACGAGAAAAAAAGCTGTCATACTTCAAATTTGACATTGACACTATTGACAGATGGATAGATACTTAGGGCCACTTGCACGCAGAATTTAACCCTGGGTTAAGGCACTAACTCGAGTTAGTAGACGTTAGATTCATACGAAAACTGTCATTTTAACTCGAGTTTGTGTTTTAACCCAGGGTTAAACTAGTCGTGCAAGTGGCCCTTAGAGAATTATCGGTTGACATGATACTTTTTTATATACAGATTGGACTAACGTAATATGTCCATTGTGTCGTAGAAATGAAGTTACGCCCTTTTAGAATAAGTACATCTTAATAAATTAATAATAAAATAAATATTCATTCTAGAGAAAATTTAAAACTATTAGTGTCTTCCTCCTTCCAAACAGTATCTATAAACGAATAAAATGAAAGTCTTGAAAATATGAAATCTTGTCAATTGCGTACAACTAACCATGCATGTGATTGAACGTACATTATATGCGAGTGTGTTCGCGCGCGCGCGCGCGCGCGCGCGCGCGCGTGTGTGTGTGTGTGTGTGTGTGTGTGTGTGTGTGTGTGTGTGTGTGTGTGTGTGTGTGTGTGTGTGTGTGTGTGTGTGTGTGTGTGTGTGTGTGTGTGTGTGTGTGTGTGTGTGTGTGTGTGTGTGTACATGTGTGTCAGTAGGACTGCTTATGTAAACAAACAAATAATTTTGACATAACAACAGCTGTCTTCGAACGGAGGTATTAGCTAGATATGTAAATTTTACTTATTAAATTAAACACTGGGGAGGTTTTATATGTTTTATGTAAAACCACAAACGAGGAATTGATATACCGCAATTCGGACCGGTATTAGGGGGTCAAATGAAGGTCATTTATTTCTTAATTTTATTATAATTAATTCATTGTAACATTTTTTTAATCTAACTACCGGGATCGATTTGTGAAGCCTATAATTACTCGAAATGGATTTTTAAATTTTCATTACATTATCAAAAATTGGGTACTTATCCCAAATCTTATGATGAAATTATTATATGAATGAGACTATTTCTCTTTTGAGTTACGAGTATGTGTGATGAATGTTAATAATTTGTGTGTTGAGGTTTTTCAAGAGGTTCAAAACAACGGCATCAAAAGTTTATTGCAGAAACTCATGATTGAAAGTATGGAATTTCCTACCAATTAATTTAATGTGATTGTGCTCAGTGAATCTACTCTAGAAACAAGGGTCATGCAGGAATGAATTAACCTTTCGAACGCCACTGACGGTTGTGGCGGGACATCTATAAGTCGTGTCCCTGACGCCACGACGGCGGCTACAGCCGACACAAGTCCAAGCCGTCGATTCAACCCATTCTGCAAGATTATCAACCAAATAAACTTGGGTTTACGAATATTGTTTACGACTTCTTTCTCTTACTAAAAACTTGGCAACTTTATTTAAATATTCAAGTGTAACCATTGGACAAGCTACAGAACAAAAATCATAGTGGTAGACTAGCCTGTTATATTAGTTTATGCAATAGTTGTATAAGAGAGGTAAAAAAAATGAGTGGCTAGTGTTATCGTAAAGGAGACGCCACGAATGTTTTTTGACTTAGTTATGTATACACCGTTGCATACAATACTTTTTCTACAACTAGGTTTCAAATGAAATGCAAAATAAAGCGAAAAACGTACATATGAACGAACGAAGCACAGAACAAGAAACGAACGGGAAACAAGAAAATGACAAAATATGTGTCTATGGTTTACTTTGTTTTTAAATTGACGGAGTGGAAAATAGGATTATTTACATTTCCAAAACATTTTAATTTGACCAATCAGAATACTTCACCAAATTAAATCCACCAATCACAATGCACATCGACTGACAATCGGAACGTTAGGTTATTTTAGGTACGTGTTACTCTTTAACTAATTTAAATCTTATAGAAAAAAACTTTGTATTTGGTATCAACTAACCAGAATACAGCTAAGACCAATCATATAACAGAATTAATTTCTCACAATATTAGGTGTTTTTAATCCATATTTCACAAATGTTAAAATATGATTAAATCTATTGTGCGACGCTAAGCTTTGGCAGCTAGGCGTATCGTTTTATCTCAAAAACGCACAGGTGCTATTTTGGGGCATAGACTAGATAGACTTTTCTCTGGATTATACTGCGGACATATTATGTATGTTCTTATATTAGTGTTCGTGACTATATAAATGACAGAAAAAAGTACAGGAGTAGGGAAACATTTTAATAGAGGATGTATGGTGGTAATAAAGGGTATTGTTGAAATTTAGAAAAACTTTAATTACATTTGAACAGTTAAAAAATACTGAACTGAACCTTGAATATAAACATAAATAAATTGGGTAAGATAATAATATAGTAGTTTACAAATAATACCGTTATCTATTACTAGCACAACTAGCTCAAGCTTAGTTTGGGAAGAAGTTAATTTATTCGACCTTAATTACCTACCACCTCGATATTTTAACTATTACTTTGGATGGTTTACTTCCCGTTCTCGATTGATTTTTGAAATGTTTGTGTGTTTAGTTTTTGGTGAACGCGCAGCCGGCGACGCCTGCGAAGGTCGGCCAGCCGGCGCGCGCGGCGCCCTCTCCCATGAGCAAACGCAACCTCCAGCTGCTGCTGCCCGCGCCCGCCGCGCCCCCCGCGCCCGCCGCTGTCACCACTCCCCTCGCAACCGCCGCGTCGCCCGCGCCCGCGCCTTCTGTCGATCTACATTCGCCGCAAGACCAGTTACTCCACCACTACTTAAGCCGTCCGTTTCTTATTGCTATTAATGCTATTATATCACTTTTTACGTCACTTGATCGATAGATAATACCTCAATTTTCGTACAATCACCATCAATAATGTCCTGGCCAGCTCTCTATGAAATTTCCTATTTACCAAAAAATAAGAAATTAAATGAATGTTTTAAAAACACAATAACCGTGTTCAAAAAGTCAAGAAATAACTTCTGGATAAAGGCACTAATGTGCCATTTCGCATCTGCATTTTTGAAGTTTTACTACAATCTGAATTTTATTTTAAAATACGCGTTTTGCTATGGAGTCAATTCAATGTGGAGCTGTTTGTATAGGTGAAAAACCCAAGTAAATTACCATTGCATGTAGTTTTTTACAGAATTAATATGGAATTTACAACTACATGCGAGAGGTCATTTACCTATAGTTACTTTTATGGCAAATTATCGTGGGATAAAATATATAAATGTATTTGTCAATATTTGTACAGTTTAATTTAATTTAATCTGACATGAGTTATATAATATTGTAATAGGTATATGACTAAATTTGAAATCTAAGTTATAATCTGCATATACAGGGTGTAATCTGTCGTGAATCAAATGATCACCTCTGTGTTCTACCCACGAATATGAACAACTATCACTTTTTCGTTTTGGCGGACTTGGTATTCGATGCTCATCTCGTTTTGGCGGACTTGGTATTCGATGCTCATCTAGCGTGGCACTACCTGCTTTCCTGTCCTCCGCTTATGGTTCGTTGCCTCTCGTCAGTATTATCTTAAATATTCCACAGATACTTGACGTTGAGATTGCCAACCTGGTGGAGGCCAGGGACGCTTGGTGTGAGTCGTGTCCAGGAGTGGATATGCCAGTCAAGAGGCATATCCAAAGAGCATGGGATACACCTCGCCTCGTATCAATTCATGAATCTCTCATACAAAATAGTCCTGATGATTCGGATCGTGCCCGTCTCCTCGCTGTCTCAGCAGGCGAATCAGGTCACTGGCTCAATGCTCTTCCTTCCCGCAATATAGGCACAGTCTTGGACCCAAGCTGCTTGCGCATTGCAATAAGCTTGCGGCTTGGAGCTAGAATATGTGAACCTCATACTTGCTCGTGCGGGAAGGGAGTGAGTGAGCTGGGTCGACATGGCCTTTCATGCTCTAGAAGTGCCGGCCGTTTGTACCGCCACGGCACAATTAATGATCTGATCCGTCGTTCGCTTGCCACTGCCTCTGTACCAGCTGTCCTGGAACCAGCAGGTTTGCATAGAGACGATGGCAAGCGACCAGACGGAGCTACTTTAGTGCCGTGGAAACTGGGTAGGGCACTGGTGTGGGACGCGACATGTGTTGACACATTCGCCCTTTCCCACGTACAGTCAACCCGTAATCGAGCCGGTGCAGCAGCTGATCAGGCCCAAACAATCAAGCGCCGCAAATATTCATCTTTATTAAATAATTACGAATTGATGGCGCTTGCAGTAGAGACTATGGGACCTTGGTCAGCCGATATGAAAAGTTTTGTAAAGGCCCTATCATCCCGGCTCATAGACGCCTCCGGAGATCCTAGAGCTGGTTCTTACCTCTCCCAAAGGATTGGGCTAGCTATCCAGAGAGGTAATGCAGCCAGTGTTATAGGGACTATGCCGCGCGCGGACCTGCTAGAGGGGGTATTCTTTTTGTAGTGGTGATTTTTATTTTAATCTTTAATTTTTCAGTAGCTTAGTTTTATTTTAATTAAAATAAGTTTAGTTTTTAAATTTGAATTGAAGATAAGATTGTATTGTAATAAATACATTGCATGGTAACTATCACTGTGGGAGCAACTTTAAAATCACGAAAAAAAAATCAGCTCTTTCATAGAAAAGTTCAATACGTACTCGACCAAAATGTATGAAGCATCGGTTTTCTTTTCGTGATTTCACAGTTGCTCCCATAGTGAAAGTTGTTCATATTCGTGGGTAGAACATAAAGGTGATCATTAGATTCACGACTTAGATTTCACCCTGTATACTACTGTTGCTTGTCGTTCTGTCTCATTTTATTAACCTGCCTAGTACAATCAAGATAACCTTTATGTATACACCACTAAGTCGCACAAATATGTACACAGACCTTATTACTGTGGCTACCTAGTGACATCTAACGGCTACATGTAGTCAGTTGACATAATAAACCACGTCCAACTTCATCCCAATGGATTTCGGTCCCCAGGCCCTCCTGCAGAGAAATCTCTATTGTCCACTCTTTCTACATTACTATTGCAATAAGGTCTATGTGTACATATTTTGGAAACTGTGCTGATATTTATTTTTAATCTTGACTGTACAGTCAAACTCAGCTGTACAATTTGGAACCTGATCGCAGTAACGTATGATTGAATTTAGTATCCATAGCTTTCGAGGTTAATTACCTTGCTGCAATCAAATAAATAGCTAGTTCTGAGTTCGACTATTAATTAGGTAAATTAATGTTTTATTTAAATTGCAATGTGAAACAATGTATTTGGTATTATTGTCATTTTTGAAAAACTTAAACCGCGTCTCGTTGATGGCTACACATGGAATAATAAAAAGTACTGCCATTATATACCCAGACTATGTAAAAAATACCAAAATAAATGTTTTATATTTTATTCAACTTTGTAATGGTTTTTGTTTTTCAGAAAATCTACCGGATGCAGATGTATCGAAGTCTTTAGAACCTATTTCAGAGAAGAAAAGAATTAATAATGAGGATTTGATGATTATTACTCAATCCGAGTTCACAGTCGTCGACAACATATTTAAAGGTAACAGTCCCGACCATTGTCTACGAGTGACTTCCCATGAACCCATTTTTATTAACGACGCGCTGGCCTAGTGGGTAGTGATCCTGCCTACGAAGCTAGCGGTCCTGGGTTCGAATCCCGGTAAGGGCAGATATTTGTGTGGTGAGCGCGAATATTTGTTCCTGAGTCATGGATGTTTTCTAATGTATTTAAGTATATATTTCTCTATATAAGTATTTATATCGATGTCTAGTACCCATAGTACAAGCCTAGAGCTTATTTTGGGACTAGGTCAATTGGTGTGAGATTGTCCCCTTGTATTTATTTATTTATTATTATTATTAAATTTATTTATCGTCCAAAAAAACAAAATACATATTATTATAATCTATTCAGGATAGGATGGGTACGGCGACACATCACAGTTTTACATTTTACGCAAAAGCCGTTTTAACCAATCCAGCTGTCAACAAATTTAAAAAATATATATTACAAAGAAATTATTTCCAATAAATTAGGTTTATCGTTTTTCGTAATATAATAATCAAGTTCCATTAAATTACGTGTTTATGTAGTGAAAATAGGTCATTGATACAATAAATACACTGCATCTTCCGATACGTGAATGGAACTATTAATAGAGATTGGCAACACATCTGTCATCGACCGAATCGAACCGCCATATTAACAAATCGCTTAACTCGCGTCACGATTATATTGAAATAAAGAACATCTAGTGCTTTATTTCAATTTACGTGTAAATTATTGTCTTCTGACATTAATTTAATGACTGAATTCACCATTCATAATGTGTGTGCAATATAGTTTTAAGAAATAAAAAATATTGGCAAGTGCATAAAGAATCGATTATTTTCCCTTAGCAAACGTAATCGATAATCGTCAATAATCCTTTCAATTTCACAAGGCCACAACACAACAACACTTTATCTGCCAAGTGTCATGTGTCGCCGTACCCATCCTATCCTGAATAGATTATAGTCCAGGAAACGAATGATTGTGGATGGAAAACTTGAAAGCAGAAAGTTTGACTTCTGAACTTTGTTTGGACTAGTCAGGAGATATAAACATCTAAACGTCCCCACCCCTCGGAGGTGAGCCCGAGGAGTTTGGGAGCACAAGGAAGGTCCCCAGGTGACGCGTCATTTTCAAGATGTAAACAAAAAACCAAAAAACGAGACCTTTGTGCCCCCCCTCGGGCTCAGCACCGAGGGGTGGGGTCTTTTAGTATGTTTATCTCCTGACTAGTCTAAAGAAAGTTCCAAAGTCAAACTTTCTGCTTTCGGCCATTCCATCCAAACCCGCCTTTTGGCCATTCATTTACCAAGCAATATACATTTAAATAAACACCTCATAACCCACAAGGGTTTGTGCGAGGATGATGTGATTCTCGTACCTGGTACTTAGTGCATTTAATCCACGAAGTCGTGTCCCAAGCTCTAATATTACGAAGGTTGACGAGCTACGATAGTAAGCTCGGAACACGAGAGCGTAACCCAGTTTATAAGGACAAATAATCGAGTTGCGCGTTATACGCGAGTGCCCCAAAAGAGTGCGCGTCGCTGTCCTTTGAGATGTAGCAGGTCGCCAGCGCCACCTTGACTATTTCTTCTTCACTTGTTTTGAGGTTAATTTCTACCACGACTAGGTCTTTGAAACATATGGTCATTAGATATCCCGTATTCCCTAAGTCCCTACGTACGTATATGCATGTCCTTGGGGGTAGCTCACCATTTCTCTCCCTGCCCTGTGATCTGGTTTTTTCCATGTCTGTCTTATCCATTGTTAGTTGTGTGAGTGTGTTAACTGCCCCCGTCTTCCTAGGCTATGGCGCCCCCGTTGGTTTCCATCTGTGGTTGATGGTCCGCCTGGTTTCCGGGTTGTAGCGCTGGACCACTACAGCTGCATGCGCAGCTGCAGCTCCCCTTCCCTATCGGGGTCTTCGCGGCCTTTGCTTCTCTCACCTTGTATTGGGACGTCACGTCGTCAATCGCGCGCGTATGCGCGTGGCTTGGAAGAACAGCCACTGGCTGGCCTCCTCGACCCACGCACCCTCCACGCTCTTAAGCACCGAATAACATACCCAGATGCCCGCGGCGAGGTCCTCCCTGCTCAACTGCGTCCACTGCTCAGCTCCATTTCCCTGTCCCAGTTTTGGGCTTTCAGGTAGAGGAGCGGATCCTCCAGCAGAGTTCCTCAGGTGGGCCTGATATCCAGACGTTGACCCTCGTTTTGTGAAGCGTCGGTGCCTGCAGCTTATGGCCTACCGGTGCTCCCAGGTCCTTCTCGAGAAGCCACTCCCTCGCTTCTGCCGTGGACGGAGTCACAAGGAAGAATCCTTGCGACACAAACCCCGACATCGCGAACTGGAGAGGCTTCCCTTCAAGGCTCTGCTCTTTTATGGCCTCCGTGATAATCCGGCTCACAATCCTCCTGATTTCGGCCCCTAATACCAAGTCCAGCGGTATGACGTCCTCCCGACAGATCGCCACCGCGAACTCCCGCGCCTCTCTTGCGGTGACGCGTAGCCCGACAGTAAGTCACTGCGGTTTGGCCTTTTGGCGGGGGGGCGTCCTCAGGGTAGGTCGATTGCCGTTTTATCTTCGGGGCCTGCCCCGGAGGCGGGGGCAAACTTCGCTGACTAAAGCCAGTATTTCCCCTGCTGTCGGGGCTACCTCCAACCTATTTAAGTTTCTGCGAGCCTTCCTGGCCTTCTTCTTTTCCGCCTTAGTGCGGGGTATGCGGAACCCATCGTCCTCTGTCGTCGGAGTTGCCGCGTTAGCAGTTTCCCCCTTCGAGGTCGGCGGTGGGTTCGGGCACTACTACCGTCCGCGCGTTAACGTTCGGTGCAGCTAGTATGCCGAGCTTGGAGTGCTTGCATAGTAGTTAATTACTGATATGTAAGTAATGGGGGAGTTACTTACATAGCAGCAATTTTAGGTAGTAGTAGGTAGTTTCCGTGTCGCTATCGGGCCGGTTTTCGTCATAGGGTTCACTTAACTCCTGGGTACCTTACTACTGAGTTCCCAGGGTTCCATTCACGCCTTACATCATCCCGGCCTGCAACACTGGTTCCACCCCCCGATGGTAGGGGAACGGACTGTGTTTTTTTCCTTTTCTCCCAGATACGCACTATTGCGCTCCGGGGTTCGCCTCAGCTTTTGCACCCCTCCCCCCTCACCACCGTCTATTTCCCCGTCCCACTTCGCGAGGCCACTCCGCATGACCCCCAGCTACCTGTATCTGTGTGACCCACGGCACGTGTTACCTCCTTGGTCCTTGGGGGTTTGTGGTGGACGCATTGTTATACCACCATTGAGAGGATGTGTATAGCAATACTTCCTCGGCCCTCGCCCTTTACCCTGGGTTGGGACAGGCACCTCATGCATACAAACATACAATGTTTCACTTAAATGTTAAGTAGCCTATGATGATAATTAATTATATTTTACAAAATAAAAATTAATGTCATACACACAGGTTATAGACTTTGTAGGGACTGAGTCCTTTTTTAGCAGACGACGACTTTTATTCTGTCGAAAACATCTTGGTTCAAAATGTTTACTGCCTACTGTGGAGTATTTATGAGGTGTCCAGTTTGGTTTATTTAGAACTCTAATCTATTTTTCTTTGACTAAAGTATTTGTTGTTGTACGAATTAAATAAGAGAAATATGTCAAAACCACCAAAATATTGAATAAATAAGCTTAACAAAGAGCATTATATGTAATAATCACAAAGAAACGATGAAAAATTATATGAAGTCATAAGTCAGACGGCCTAGTTGATTACTAGGCTGTCTGACGTATGACGTCATAATTTTTCTCAGTGGTCGAGTCGTTGCGGTCAATTTAGGAACCACCTGTGAGAACTTTACAAATTGCTACTTTACTTTTGCGGGTGGTAGGACCTTGTGCAGGGTCCGTCCGGATCGCTACCACCATCTTATCCATTAACCTACCGCCAAACAGCAGTGTTCGCATTGCTGTGTTCCGGTTTGGGGATAAGACAGCCGGTGAAATGACTAGCATAGAGGCATTCCATCTTAGCCTCAGGGTTGGCAACGCATTTGCAGTCTTAGGATTGCATTGCAGTCTTGTGATTGCGAATGTCTATGGGTCACAGTTTCCACTTACCATCAGGTGGCCTGTGTGCTCGTTTGTCTACTCGATGCCATAAAAAAAAAAAATTACGACAATTTTTGTACTTTTCTTTTTAAGCTTGTAGAAAAAGTAATGTATGCAACGCTGGATTAGAACTAACCTAACCTAACCTTACTCGGCAGTTACATAAATAACTATGTATTTAAAAAGTACACGACGTTACTAATGATATTTAGTTTCGAATTAAATAGGTACAATAAAGTATAAAACTTAAATTTACCATTAAATAAAATCACAAAAATTTTATAAATGTAATTAATATGAATTGGGATTTTGATTAAAACATTTATAACGGGTTTATGTTAAAATAAAAGTTAAGCTACGGCCTGGCCACGACATTGGTCTTGAGCGGCCAGCGGTGCGGGCGGGCGGCGCGGCAAGGTAGGGCGGCGCGGCGAGCATGCCACGACTTCACAGTAGCGTTAGCGGCATGGAGCGAATGGGACGTACTCAAGAGTTTAAAAAAAAAAGTCTTTGTCAAATTGGCTCTTCAGTGCCTCGACAGCAGTTCATATTTCATGAGAGATATTTTAAATATAAGAGAAGGTGTACACTAGAATTAGTGTAGAAACATTTAATTATATACTCCAACACTTGGACGAACATTTATACACACCTAAAGTACAAGCAGGAAATAGTATATTATGCAACTAGTGAATAAAAGACGGATTTAATGCGAGGGCCATAGATGACTCTCGAGCAAGTGAAGGATACTAACGACTGAATCACGACCGCAGGGAGTGATTCAGGATGATTGAATCACGAGCGTAGCGAGTGATTCAAGTGTTAGAATCCTGAGCGTCGCGAGTGATACATGGCCCTCGATATAAATCCGTTTTATTCAAGAGTTGCATACTAAACTTTATACCATGACTACGAGAAAAAGAAAGATTTAAGCGAAAATAGATATTTAATGACGAAAAATGGAAGGTAAAATTAATTAAAATGCACATTAAAATTGGAACAAATGTTTTATTTATTAAGAAACACTAAATTTTATGTTCGTACAACTTTCAGTATACAAAATGGCGCCAATTTATTTTTCCTTGTATTTTTCACAGAGAGAAAGGCAAAAGACATCGATCCATACAGCGTATGGCGCCAATTTACCTACTAATGACAGCAAATAACACAATTTTTTTTTAATGCTAAACTCTTTGTGGTTAATGACGACCAATCAAATCTCGAGGAGGAGTTTGTATCGCGTATTTTATGTTCTAAATTCAAACACCAAAATAATGAGTAAAAGTGCTTTATATTCACTGTTTTGAGTGAATAAAATAAGCCTTTAATAGGGGGAATGGTATAAAAAATCTTTCATTTCTTCCCACAACCTTTTTATTACGTGGCGCAACTTATGTTTGGGATGTTTCGCCATCCAAATTGCAGGCCTATTTAAAATTTCTGCAATATAAGCTTCGGTGTCCATTATTACGCGCGAATGTTACAAAAATAGTACATTACTACAGAGGCCGGGAAGTAGGGGGTTGCCGGCCGAGTGATATAGACGGCCGAGCGAAGCGAGGCCGGATACTTACGAGGCTGGCAACCCCTTTTCACGGCGAGGTACGTATAGTGCTTTTCTCAAACATATGCAATTAAATAAAAAATACATCACTCAAAAAAGTAAATTGATAAATGTCCACGGAAAAGTAATTGGGTGTTAAAATAAAGTACCAGGAGCGCAGCGGTAATTAGGAGGTATATCAGGCATAGCGCAACTTAGATCTCAGGCGGTGCGGGCAACCGGCGGGCGGCGGCGGGCGCACACGACACAGCGCGGATGTCTCCCAAACGTTTATGCACTCCTAGTACTTGACGTTATAACATTTTCTCAAAAAATTTAAAAATATTATTTTTTTAATACGCATTTTGGCAGAATGTCATGACGTGACGTAAGTAGACTGAGATAGTTTTTTTGGATTGGTCTGACATGCTCTTGCCCGGTTTTTTTAGTTATTAGTTCGGTTTTGATATTTTTATTTCTTTTGTTTTCATTGTAAACGTTATTGTTGTTGTGGTGAAGTGGTAGAAGAATGGAATGGGTGGCTGGAACATTTACTGGTGCACTAATAAACGCCGCCGTCGTCGACCCACATTGCTAGACCAAGAATATTTCTAATTACGAAATTACAGATACCAAAATATGCAACTAAAATGCCAACTAATTTTTGTGTTTTTCTTTATAACTGCTCTCATTTAATTTAACAACCTAATCAATTGAAACTATAAATAATATATAATAAAGCTTAAATGGGTGTAGCAGGATAGGCCTTCAAAAATTGCCCCCAAAGCTTTGAGTTTGGAACTATTATCTATTAGATGCCCCGTGAGGAGAAAATACTTCACACCAATTTTTAACCCTCGACTGCCTTCTGGAACCTCACGGCATCCATTTAAAACTAAAACGTTTTTATTTTTTTCTCAAATAGTATGAATCGGACAAAATTTGCATAAATGTTGCTGTAACCAATAGAGACTATTAAAAAAATACCAGCTCTCTACTTACTTCTTTTCAAGTTTTTTTTTAAATAACATCCTTTATATCAATTCAGTACAAACATCATTATTTTCTAAATATGAACCAACAACTTATTTACATAATAATTATGTAACTTTCATAAATTTAGCAAATGTGGAATACTGTAGAATAAACGTTAATGTAATGTTTGACAAGATGATTGATAACCGATACCACAATACTAATGTAAGTAGCGCAAGTAAAAAATACTCGTTTCGGGATGTTTCGGGGAACATAGGTAGGTGTAATTATTAGTAACGACGTTTTCTTGGTAGAGGTGTGTTAATGTCCTGTATTGCCATGCTATCTGGATATGGTTACTAAATAACAATTTATTAAGTGGCAAATTATTGACGATTTACCCCTTCATTTCCATACTTTAGAAGGCAAGCTTTTAACTCCATCGGGGACTTACTTAAATAAAGCCTACGCGATTTGTAGGATTGATTAATGTTTTGTTATTTGAACAGACATAGTGTTCGAAGTGCAAGGGCTGGAGGAGGAGGCGATCTGTGAGCTTGCTTCGGAGATCGCCGAGGCGGGCGGCACGCTGGCCGCGGCGGGCGCGGGCGGCTCACGCGTGCTCGTGCCGCTCGACTTCGACACCGACAACCTCCTCACCAAGGATGCAGAGGCCGTCACTGTATTCTGGGTGGTAAGTTTTAAGTGCCACGTCCAACGCCAAGGACGGGTACCGTGATTTACATCGGCAAGGTTGATAGCATCAAGGGCGTGCAACGTGTCCGTGGCAAGTGAAATTATCAAACCGCAATTAGAATAGGATCGAGCACATAATTATGTCGTTTTTTAATAAATAGACTATTAGCATGCAGATACTCAAAATGATATTTCAATACGATAAAGTTCTAATGATTGAAAAAAAACATCAAATTACATTACTTTCGTAAAATACAAAAGCTGTAATTAATTACTTATAGAAATACCACCAAGAATTATTTACTCACACTATCGTAATCAGAGCTGTGTGTATCATAAATACAAAAGATACATTAGTGAAATAAATAAATAGATATATTAGTGTTAAATACGTGAGACCGTTCATATTTCACATCACACGAATACGTTACTCCTGTATCCTGTACCCTTCTAATACCCCGACCCGGTTGTTACGGGTATCACCTTCAACAGTTTGAAACTGGGAAGGTAGCTGCGAAATGTTGCCCACCCCAGAACACGAAGGGGTGCCCGAGCTAGCAGAGCTAGGTTCGGAGCGGGATATATCCTCTGGTACCCGCCTGGGGATCTCTCCTACGTGTTTGTACCATTTCATATCGCAGAGTTTGCCTTAGCCTTGTTAGCCGCGTAAGTTTCGTTAGTACGCGTGGATCGTAATCCCCCGCGTGGCCTGATGGTCGGCTTGGACGTAAGCTAGGACTTAGGGGACATTATTGTTAGTATTCCAGATATTTATTAAATTTTCTGTTAATTCGATTTTTAACAATAAATATTCAAATATAAAAGTAAAATAACTATACTAATACAAAAAATAAACATTATGAAAAACCAAACCTACAGGTGCCACCGGCAGCTTGCGGTGGTTAGGGCTGCAGAGAGAGAAACGTCCTCACAATGCGTGCCGTGTCGAGGAGACTGGCTTCTGTATCTGGCCTTTGATCCAGCCATCTAGCGGAAGTCTCTTGAGGTGTTGGTCGAGACTTCGCTATAAGACCGTTTGCCGAAACAACTACTTATCAGGACAATGATCGTCGAGTCAACATCACACATGGCGGTCACCTCGTGAGCCAAGTCAAGGTACTTGCTGAGCTAGTCCTTCTCGGCCTTCACGAGGTTCTCGTCATGCGGGATGGTGACGTCGACGAGCACTGCCCGGCGTTGAGATCGATCTGTCAACACGATATCAGGCTTATTGGCCACAATAGTCCTGTCCGTGATGACATATATTATTATTATTATTATAGCTTGTAGACTGACGAAGAACTTTAAAAAAACGTTGCGCTGGCTTTTATACGACCACTTTTTGGTACTTGGGTAATGCACCATGAAACAAAATTAACAAAATTAAGCTAACTAAGACTACGAGTATATTGGGACACTTGGTTGCCTACCATCCTTCACCTCACATAATCAAAGGGAAGCAGGTCGCACTCTGGCGCAGATGCTAAAAGCTCAAACCCTTAATTTGGCAATGTCCGTCACAGCGAATATACCGTAATGTCCACTTTTTTTGTTTGGATTGTGTTTTTATTTTTTCTGATTCAAAATTAAAAAGGGTTTGTTTTCCCAATTATTATTTTTTTGCCAAATTAAGGGGCGTGGTCAGTGGTAATTTTACAGTTTTGGAAAAGTTATCTAGAGACTTTAAAATCTGTGTTAAAATTGAGGCTAGTAAAAATTTACTTTATTGTATCCATACTATCCATACTAATCCATACTAATATTATAAATGCGAAAGTGTCTGTCTGTCTGTTATCTCTTCACGCTTAAACCGCTGAACCGATTTATGTGAAATTTGGTACAAAGATAGTTTGAATCCTAGGAAAGGACATAGAATTTCCGAAATTTATCCCCTAAGGGGGTGAAATAGACAGTGAAAATTTGTATGGAGCTACGATATAAACGAGGTCAACGCGGACGGAGTCGCGGGCAGAAAGTAGTAGAAAATAAAGTTCATAACATGAGTATTTTCTTTTGCGTTTCAAACTATATTATCTCTATTAAAAAAATATTTTATTAGGATTTCTTTGAAGCTAACAGAATGCACTATTGTCTGTGTGTGCGCAACGCGAAAGTGACATATATTAAGTTTGCGTTGTTGTTTATTAATCTTTACGTGTGAGTGATTTAGGCGTAGTGAACCATGGCGTGATTGAGATTGATTTGTTGACAGAAAGAGTGCCTGTGTCAGCAAGCGCTAGTGCCGGTGGAGTACTACCATCGGCCGGTGCGACTGCGCGCGGTGGGCGAGGCGGGAGCGGCGCCGCTGCGGGGCGTTGTGGCCAGCTTCAGCACCTACACCGGCGTCGAGCGCGCTTTCCTCGACGAGCTGGCGAAGCTGCTGGGCGCAACGTAACTACATTATTCCTCTAAACTCTATACCAGACAAAATCACCCATAAAAAGCCGACTAAGTTATATTTATGGTCTCTAAAGTGTACGAGCGGCGGCTGAAAAGTTCTAATCCTAGGGTATACCACTAGACAGAACGTATGTAAATACAAATAATGAGAAAAAAATTTACATTAGTTACTATTATTGTTTCTTGAGATATTAATATTACACGATAAACGCAACATACCAAACTGATCTATTGAGAAAAGTGCGTCGAACCATAGTTGTAAAAAGAGGAGAAAACGCGCCCGTTCATACCGCGGCGCGTGTTGCAAGGGTGGGGGTAGCTAAACATATCCGTGTCCTTATTGCCTATTTTATTCCTTTGATAATCAATGTACTATGTTATTGCACTTGCTTAAATACTTGGGTAAATAATTGTTATCTTTCTTATTTAAAATGCACTGAAAATTGTAATTCTGAAAATTTTAAACTCGTCTCTTTAAACTTGGCCCCTTGATCTACTCTTTAATTTTGCTACAAGTGTAGAAAGGACATGATTATACTTTTAGCTTTTAGAACCACTTCTCATGTTTCTATGAGTAAGTGATGGACCATACCTTAGATAGATTATACGTCATACCCATACCCCGGGGTTTTCGGTGCGGGTATGAATAACATTAGCCAAAGAATTAGGTATTGACTTAAAAACAGAATGTACTTTACCTACATGAATAATTTATTCAATAAAGAGATACTTATTAAAAAAAACATACGTTCATATCCACACTGAAATTAGAAATGGAAAGCGTATTTATTCATTGGTTTATTTTAAAACATTTAATTTAACTACGCTTACGAAGCCGCAGGTAACATCTAGTCTAGTATAATATCAAATATGTATAATGTTCAGAAATGTATTATCAACCTCTTCAGTTAACTTCTTACACGCGTTTAGATGATAAATACTTCTAAGATACCGAAGTCATTATTGATATGTGACATTCAATGTCTGTCATACATACCGTGCCTTTGTCTTATGTAATTTACGAATTTGCAATAGCATTTTCAAAATACTGTATAAAAGTAAATACAGACAAAGATGCCTCCACGAAAAAAAGCTCGTTAAAAAAAATATTAATTGTTTTATCTGAAAATCGTATCAACTACTAATTGACGGCAGGTAATTAATTAATATATTTTTATTAATATCTCGTAAGGCTTGGTAGAAATAAAGTTCTTACTATGGTCCGACTTTTAATTCACTGCAGTAAAATGACACAGCCAAATGTCATTCTGAGAAATAATGATACCACATTTATTTAAATAGTGCTTGACACGTTCACCTAACGAATGATTTGATCAAAGAACGAACTAAATATTTTATGAGCATTATACAGGGTGTCCCAAAACTCAACGATAATCTGCCAAGGGCTGATAGAGCAGCTAAAAAGCTATCGATTTAACACCTATGTATGTTCAGCGATTTTCGCTAGTTTCGGAGATATTGATCATTTTAATCTGAAATTTTGTAATTTTCCCTTATGCCCATGTCACGAAAAATCATTAATTTCGTTATGTATTTCATAAGTTTTTCAGTGGTATCTTACATAATTATAATTATTACGAATTGGCGAAGTTTTTAAACCTATTTTTTCGTTTATTTTATCAGTATTTTTTAAGTAATCACCTAAAGTTGTTTTTTTCATACAAAGTGAAAAGCAACCACTGGGACACCTAGTATGGAGAAACAAACTTTATGTGATTACTTTAAAAAAATACTGATAAAATAAACGGGCAAATAGGTTTAAAAACTTTGCCAATTCGTAATGATTATAATTATGTAAGATACCACTGAAAAACTTATGAAATACATAACGAAATTAATGATTTTTCGTGACATGGGCATAAGGGAAAATTACAAAATTTCAGATTAAAATGATGAATATCTCCGAAACTAGCGAAAATCGCTGAACATACATAGGTGTTAAATCGATAGCTTTTTAGCTGCTCTATCAGCCCTTGGCGGATTATCGTTGAGTTTTGGGACACCCTGTATAGGTACTTAGCTAAGTAGATTATTTTATTACATTAAGCTGATCAAATTGCTTGCAACAGATTGTTAATAAAAAAATATGAGACACGAGTAAGCCACAGACTAAACAAAAAAAATATCGCATTTAAGTAACATTAAAAAAACAAACCTGCTCAATTCATAAAGACAGTGACATACTTAAATCAAGGGAGCTGTAATAATTATATAAACCAAAAACGTCAGATCACTTATTCATGCAACAGTAATTATTTGGTTTAGGCGTTTTGTTTATTTGTCAAAATTGACATCCTTAGCGAAAATATTAACGTAATGTTTGGGGGGCCATTTGCAACGTTAAAAGATGGCGGATGTGTAATTTGTTTTAGTTTTATTTTTTTGTGTATTTAGGTGTTCAAAGTTCTTTTCTGATAGTGATTTGTACTTTTTATGCCATTGTGTTGCACAGTGATTGAAAACTTGGACTTATTTCGCGTATCTGGCATCTTTCTTCTCGTTACAAGTGGACTCGAAGTGGTACATAGGTTAAAACTATCTTGACCTCTGTCCTACAAACTACCGAACAACGTTGCCCCCAATCTTCCCAGAGAAGATTGGATTGTATTTTATTGCTATATTGATTTATACTTATATACACTTGACACTGGCGAAATCACTAATTCGTGGAAACGCCATAGCCCGGCGGCAGTAGCTGTTGAAGACGCCGCGGGGCAAAAAAAAAAAAAAAAACGTAATGTTTGTTTTGTTATTTTCTTAATTACTTAAGTCATTTTGAAACCCTCCTAAATATTAATAGTATTAATGTAGTGCAAATAACTCGAATGAACTACAACATTGTTCATTTTTTCATTCATTCATTAGGCAACATCACTATTTTTTATACACCAAAAACTGACAACACTGAAGCTGTCATTCTACTGCACTGAATTAAAAGTCGGACCATACTTAAATTAAAATAAAATTGTATAGTTTGTTTACAATTCGCAGGAAGGCATTTATTCATTAGGCACAATATGGTATTTTATCAGAATAACCTATCTGTTTATCTCTACTCTTTCTCAAGTTATTCCCGGACCGAAAACCCTGGGGTTTGGTCATAACAGATATACGTAACGGGCGTTACAAAGTTGGTAACAATGCCGATAATTGAAGACGTATAACAGAAGGTCTGTTTAGTATTGTGGAGAAAGGTGGCAACGTAAAGATAGGTGGCAGACGTAAAACACAGTAACTTCAATACTATTATTTTATTACATTATTTTTCATAGATAAAAGTATATAAGTACATTTGATGCGTTCGGCCCGCAGGCCTAGGAGCGACTGCAGCAATTATAAAAAACAAAGCAGCCGGTGTTCCATAGAACAGTTAGTTTAAATTTAAACAATTAAAAAAGGTAATTTGAAAAGGTAAAGTGCAATAATTAAGGTCTATTTTCATAGTACGACCTTATTTCACTACAGTATAAACGGAATAATATGCCTATACATTATAAGCCTCTAAGAAGTTCTTCATATCTAGCACGAAGTTTTCGCTAGAAAAGGTCAATCAAACTTGTCTTATACTGAGTAATCGCTTACATATAAGACAACGTGTCAATTTGAATTGAAAAAATGACATATCCAGTATTTTTTTCCAAAATTACATTTAACTATTTAATAGTACATTGTGCATCAAGGGCGGTAAGAAGAGGATTGCTAACGAGAGACTATTAGAAGAGAGAAGAGAGGCTTTTAATGACTCGATTTTGCAATCTCCTTACTGCTCATGATACACACAATGATTTTCATCACATTTGCCGGGAAATAAAAAACAAATAGAAAAAATAAACCATTTCTTTAGATTTCGCCGGCAGCAAATCATTGTTGAGTAGTTGAGCCGCATTTAACAAATCAGGTGGTGTTGATGTCACTACAGATTCTTCCGATGAGGAAGTCATATTTAGATTGGTTTTTTCGTACCTTTAAACAAAACTAGCGACCCGCCCTCGCTTCGCTTCGGTTTATTAGAGTTTTCTATAACACACGTACATAAAACAAAATTTATTATACATAAAAACCTTCCTCTTGAATTATTCTATCTACTAAAAAAAAACCGCATCAAAATCCGTTGCGTAGTTTTAAAGATCTAAGCATACATAGGGACAGACAGCGGGAAGCGACTTTGTTTTATACTATGTAGTGATGATACGCTTCGGAAACAACAATCAAACAAAATTAAACGAACTCGTTTCGCTAAGCTAAAAGAGTTTGACAACTTTTTTTTAGTCTTCCACAGATAATGCTTAGAATTGCTTTTTTATATATTTAAAATAAGATAACTATTTACTGTCACAAAATAGTATAGATATACAGTGTGTGACATCCATACAAACATATATTTTGACAACAGTTAATATGCATCCTAATTAACATAAAAACATGTGTATTGTTAACATAAAGTGTACTTTTTTTTTTCATACTAACTAATTCGCCACGCAATGTATCGGTAACAAAACTAACAACCGTAACAACTGACACTAACATTTGATTGCGTTCAAAATTCACTCTTAGTGACACCCTGACACCTTGTCAATTGCCTACATTTCGTTGACACTTTTGACAAGACCGCCAAAAATTATGATGACTAAGAAACTAACTCCGTAAGAAAAGTACCTAACTGCATAAAAGTTTCTGCACGGTCGATATGTGTTCGATCAAAAAATTAAACAAACGCTAAAAAGTAAAAAAAATATTTAATGCATTCAAAACTTAATCAATCTCCCGATACAACGTTAACGCTTGATTAGCACTTTGCCCAGCTTCGCCGTACATTAGGATCATATCCGCCAATTCTTGCGAGCTATACGATGAAGGTCTTGGCATTTTGTCAAGAAAATTGACATGACAATTTCATGGAAAAAGTCAAGGTTACTACACATTTTAATTCAGCCTAAGTGCATCCCGCCACACCAGCCAGTGCACTGTCTAAAACGATTGATTTAAGTAGGTAATTTAAACAAAGAAGGCGGAATCACAGTAATTTTGTTCAGGCACCGATTGACAACTTCACATTCATTGAGTTGAAGTGTCAAGATAACATCGTGTTTGTTGATAAACACAGTTCGTAATCAATTTAATAATACATGTTTGAGACTAAGCATTTGATTTCCTAAGAGGTGATAATTTTATTGATAATTTTTTATGTGCAGTGAATTTTGATATCAGTCTGGTACAGTGACTAAATTTAATGTGTTTCGATGGTGACTAAGAATTGTCGATGTAAATTTGTTTTGCTTTACATGTGTGGTATGTTTTTAAATCTCAGTATTTTCTAGTAGTGGATAATTCAGGAAACAAGTACACGTCGACTTGAAACAACGGTTATGTTTTCATTGAATTAAAATGGAAATGAAACATTCTGCTTACACATTTGCACATATTGCATTTTGCATTACATTGCTGCTCGAGAAAATTTAAAAAAATTATAACTCTTTATCAGATAATGTAATTGTTATATTTTTACGATAAAACCGTTCACAGCATCTAAAGCTATAGTTACTTACAATTTATGTTCTTATGGATGTCACACACTGTATAAAAAAGCCGAAAATAATGTTTCATTTTGTATTCATTACTTACGTTATCCCGATCTCCAGTTGTCCACTCGCATTACTTATACACCGTGGGCCCGTATAACCCGAGGGATTTTAACCATCGATTTTAGAGCCCAATTGGAGTATATAAAGTAGTATAACATGTAGTCCAATAACGCACGATTCCCGAGATTTTTATTATTTAAAAATAAATTCCATAGTTAATTTAATTTGAACTCTTGTCACCTTAGCTTAAAGCATTATTTACTAAGAAAGATTCATGTTGTAAGTAGCACTATCATCAACATACAACATAAATTAATTAATCGATTTCTTAGTAAATAATGCTTTAGGTTAAGGTGACAGAGTTCAAATTAAATTAACTATGGAATTGATTTTTAAATAATAAAAATCTCGGGAATCGTGCGTTATTGGACTACATGTTATACTACTTTATATACTCCAATTGGGCTCTAAAATCGATGGTTAAAATCCCTCGGGTTATACGGGCCCACGGTGTATACTAAACTTTAATATCTAGTGAAACACCCACTCTGTTCGATTACAGCTTGCATTCGGGAGCGCATTGAATCGATAAGATTCTTACAGAGATTTGAGCCACGAATACTATCCCAAACGTTTGAACACTGATCTTCTTAGGTTTTCGCAGTTTGCTCATTCTGGTGATTATTATTATTATTATTTTTATGTTTCATTTTTTTTTCTCAGTTTTCACTGGTGTACTGTTATGCACGGGCCTAGGCCAAGTGCATACCAGGTTAATTACTTAAGCTAGTGGTAGTTGGTGAAGAGTGTCTGTGAGACTGTGAGGTTCCTTGTTGACTGATTGGCTCCTTGCGTGGTGGTATGTTGTGGACTGACTGAATGCAGTGAGTGTTGTGTGGGTGATATGGATAAAGCAGAAGATTCTTGATCATTTTGTAAAAACTTTCGGACAATTTTTGCGACATGTGTTCAAGATAACGGCTTTTTGGAAAAGGTTGTAAATATTTGGAGGCAATCTTAGAGTTTTTAGAGATTGATGCATCTGTTTTGGTATCACTCCTGTAGCAGAAAGAACAATCGGTACTATTGTGACTTTATCAAGATGCCAAAGTCGTGTAATTTCTTCTTTCAGTTCGATGTATTTGGTAAGTTTTTGAGCTATTGTACCTTGTAGGTAGGTTGTGTGTGTTGGGAATAGCTATATCTATTAGGTATGCGCATCTGTTTGTTTTGTCTATAAATGTGATATCGGGTCTATTGTAGTGGATGGTACGGTCAGTAAGGATGGCTCTGTCAAAGTAAAGTCTCGTCGTTGTGTTTTCTAACACACTCTCAGGTTTGTACTTGTAATAAGGTTCTATGGTGGCAATAAATTGCTGTCTATGAGCAAGTTTTTGATGAATAATATTTGCAACTTGATCATGTCTATGTTTGTAATCAGTTTGGGCTATTGATTTACATGCACTTGTTATATGTTGTATGGTTTCCGGGCAACTATTGCATTTTCTACAGGTGTCAGTAGTTAACGTCTTTGTTATGTATCGTTGGTAGTTCCTAGTCTCGATAATTTGGTCTTGTATTGCAATCATAAAACCTTCGGTCTCCGGGAATAGCTCACCTCGACTCAGCCATGCGTTCGACGCGTCTTTGTCGACATTAGATTGGCATAAATCATGGCGGTGCCTTCCGAGTAAAGACTTTCTAGCCCATTCGGTAATCTTGGTCGTGTCATTTGTCATGTTTTCGTTTTTTTGGGGTGTATTGTTTTGTAGATTTAGCGGAGTAAATTTACAATCGTTTTGGACAATAGCCTTGTGAAGTGTTGTGGATCCTGATTTTGTGATAAAATATTGTCTTAAGCTCTTGATTTGTTTATTATGTAAGTTTGTGATATCTATGATGCCCCTTCCACCTTCTTTCCTCGGCAGTGTTAGCCTCTGAAAACATGACCGTGGGTGATGTTTTCTGAATTTAGTCATGGTCGTGTTTATCGTGCGCTGTAGTGTTTTCAGTTCGGTTTTTGTCCAGTTGATAACACCGAAAGAATAGGTGAGAATGGGTATAGCAAATGTGTTGATGGCTTTTACTATGTTACGGGCATACAGTTGTGTTTTTAAAATCGTATTAAGTCTGTGTCGAAACTGTTGTTTAAGTTTTAGTTTTGTGTCTTTATACTGTATTTGCCGTGTTTGGTTGTATCCTAAGTATTTATACGTCTCTTCTTCGTCAAGTGGCTCAATCTGTTCCCCGGAAGTCATAATGTAATTGTGTAAATACTTCTGTCCTGCTCTGATTGAATTAATTCTACACTTGTCAATACCGAATTCCATTTTAATATCATTAGTAAATTGTTCTGTTACGTCAGTCAGTCTGTAAAGGTCAGTTTCACTATCGGCATAAAGTTTTATGTCGTCCATGTAAAGTAAATGATTAATGTTCTCAGTCTGTCTGTTGGCGTCTGTGTAATTCAGATGGTATCCTGCTGAAGCTGAATTTAGCATGTTAGACAGTGGGTTTAAAGCGAGGCAGAACCACAATGGACTCAGTGCGTCACCTTGAAAGATACCTCTCTGAATGTTTATTTCGTCTGTTTCCATGAATGCAGTCGGAGTAGAAAGCTTAAGTCGGGTCGTCCAGGATTTCATGGCAGTCTTTAAAACGGTGATTATTTTTGGGTGTATTTTGTATATTTTTAGGACTTGCAGCAGCCAAGAATGAGGAACGGAGTCGTAAGCTTTCTTGTAATCCACATACATGGAGTACAAATCAGACTTTGTTTTTTGCACATATTTTAGAATGACTGAGTCTATAATTAACTGTTCCTTGCACCCTTGGCTGTACTTGCGACACCCCTTCTGTTGCTCAGCTAAAATGTTATTGTCTTCAACATGTTTGTATATTAAATTAGAGATGCAAGCTGTCAGAATCTTGTAGAACGTTTGTAAACATGTGATGGGTCTGTATTTTCCTGGGTTAGTCAAATCATTGCGGTCTTTGGGTAACATATATGTAGTTCCGGATGTAATGTATAGTGGTATTGTGTCAGGGTCCTCTATAAACTCATTTAGAAAATTGTGGAGGTAGCTATGGATGTTAGTAAACTTTTTGTACCAGTAGTTATGAATATAGTCTGATCCTGGTGCTTTCCAATTATGTAAATTAATAAGAACTTTTTTAAATGTGTCTATGGGGATGTGATTGAAAGTCATTTCTTGTGTAGTTATGTTATTTGTACATGTTTCTGTTTTAATCCACTCGGCTTCCGTGTTGTGATGTGTTGGTTGTTCCCATATTCCAGCCCAGAACTTCTGCAAGTTTTCTGGGTCTGGTAGATCATTTTCTGTCTTGGCGCTACAGTTTTCTGATGTGTTTGTTGTCGTTTCTCTTATATTTCTATAGAACTGCTTCTCATTATTTATGAATTGCTGGTTTTGTTGCTTCCTTAATGTACATGCTTTATATCTGTGTAAACGTCCTGATGTGACTGAGAGTTTTTGTTTGAGTGTATCTAGTGTATGTGTAAGCTGTGTGTTTGGTTCTTCATGTACAGAATGTATTTTATATTGTTCTGTTATGTTTTTTATATGAGTTTCAAGATGTGTACTTCTGGTTCCTTTAATTAATTGTGTGATTCTGCCAATTTTTGCTCTTAAGTCATCTATTCGTCTTTCCAATCGTTTTTGCCATTGTGGTCTCTTGTCTTTAGATGCAGTACGAGATCTTTCTGTGGGTTCTAGTGATATTCTTGCCCCATTTAGCTTAGCAGCTGTCCATGCCGCACAATATATTGTTGTTTGAAGTGTAGTGAAGTCTGTATTAATGTTGACGTGTTCAGGGAGGGTTATATTATTAAGATAGTGAACTATACTTGCTAGTTTTTTTGATGATTTCTGCTTCGGAATATAAGTTCTGCTTGTAGGATCTGTACCTTTAAAATGTTCAAATGTCTGCTGAAATGTCGTGTCTAATAATAGGTCCCTTTCGGGGAGTTGTGTGTTGGGAGAGTCTTCCTCAGGGAGATCTAGCTCTATACCTTGTGTACTTTGTGAATCAGTATCAGGATTTTGAATATTATTCGTGGTATTAATCATGTCTGTGTAGTTATGCGAGTTATTAGTGTTTAGTAAAAGTTCGTTAGCTATCTGTTGTTTTATTTCTTTTAATCTATTGTTACTTATATATTTGTTATTAACTATTGCTCTCCTTTGATCAGCTATTCGTTGTTCGCTTAGATTGGCAAATGAAGGGAATGTATTTATGAATGCTTCGTGTAACGGTTTTCGGTATGAGGTTCTGTTCGTTTCTAGGTTAGTTATCCTGTAATACAATTGCATTATTGTTTCATTGTGTTCGTTTGTCCATCTTAATCGAGTTTGTCCTTGCGTGTTGAGTGTTCCTTGTATAGTTGATGTAGTGGGTGCATGTGTACATGGGAGATTAGTTTGCAAGTCGTGCAGTTCGTTCGTTACTTCGCCATGTATTTGCTCTATTGTTTTTTGTGGTAGTAACTTATTACGAATGATAGCCCTCCTTTGGTCTCCTACTCTCTGACGACTAACTTGCATATCCGGGTATTTTTCAATAAATTTCAAGTGAAGAGGTTCAAGGTATGTCTTTGTGTCGGTATCCAATGCAGTTAATTGAAGGTACGTACGTAGTATGAACATATTCATTTCAGGTGTCCATCGTCTACGTGTTTGAGAAGCGCCCGGGATGGGTACAAGTTCATTGTCAAGGTTGACATCTTGCACAACATCACCGTGCGTGCTAATAGAAGAAGAGGCAGATGGTCGCCTTGACATGTACGACGCACTGTGGGACGAAAATCGGCTCTAGAGGACATAGAAATCGAAGTTCTCATTTTTATGATTTTTTGATTGGGATTGGTTTCATTTGCAGTTATAATGCTAAAATATTATTTTGGTTGGATTGTGTTTGGAAACTGATGAGTTATAATTTTTTTCCTTAAAATTTGTATGGGACGGCATGAAAAAGTCCAAATATCTCTGAAACCGCAAGAGAAACCGTTATATCCTCGCAGATGGTAATAAAAATAATTATTTGTGATTTTTTGGCGTAGTGCATATTTCAGTCATAGCTGCGGTTTTTTTTTGAAAAATCGATGTTATTTTGTCTTTTTTTTAAGTCCGTGGCGTATATTTTTTTTCAACTTATGTAGGAGGGGGAGGTAGCGGAATGCAAATACTCTTCTTACATATATAAATATTTATAATAAAAAGTAAAATAAAAAAAAAACGTGATAGAATAGTATTTTTTCTGTATAACTAATTAGAAATAAAAGTAGAAAATGTAAAAACAATAACTATCCATAATGTGACTAAAATAAACACAATACATAATATTTTTTATTAGGGTAATATATCTAACGAATGCTCTATATCGGACTCATTTTGATATAGATCACACGGATCTGAAACCTCTTGTTCCAGTTCGACTTCCTGAACCGAAAATAAAGACCTAGTTTCGGCAAAAAATGCCTGCCTTTTCTTCTTATCCAGACTAGGTCTTATTGCCGTAATATGAGGATCGGAGGATAATAGAAGCATATTCAGTATATCCTCGTTACAAGCTTGCCTACTCCTTTTCCTAGAATTATGCTCCCTGAACCTCCTAAAATCTTTATTTCGAGCTTCGGAAGCCTCTTCCGAGAGACTTCCGATAGGAACAATGGCGTTGCTGGCGATAATGTCTGCTCCATGAATCAATAGCTTATGCACAGTTGACGGCATATAATACCAATCATACATTGCTACGAACTTTTGAGCAGTCTTAAATGCATATTCCTTAAATTTCATAACATCAATTTCTTCTCCAGATGTTATTGCTTGCAGTATTACAGCAAATCTGCGAACAAGTTCTTCATCCAATCCAGTTATTGCTGCAGTTTTTTCAGGAAACTCGAAGAACCTTCTTGTTGTATTGCCATCGTTTGCGGTACCCGATCCCTGCTTTACATTATCGATCAAAAGGTTGAGCTCTTCCTTGAATCGGTCTTGAACAACTTTTTTCGTCTCGTTCATTATTTTTTTGAGTTCCTCGCCTTTTGCAGCCCATTTTTTAATTCTCAGTCTGTAAGAAATGTGTAAAAGGCACTCCATTGAATTTATACGAGCATGTAGTGAAGATAACCCGAATTCATATAATTTTGTCGAAATCTGCTTCACTACAACTGAATCTAACTTATTTATTTCGGTAGGCTTAGCCAAACACAAGTAACACGTAGCATTTGACTTAGCTTCCGATAGATAAGTACAAATTTTACCATCTATCATGGTCATCTTCAAAAGGTGTTTTATTTTAGCTGTATTGTATTCCGTAGGAAGTAGAGCCTTAATTTCTTCTTCGAACTTTGATTTTAACTCCAAAACTACGGCTTTACTTTCCTTAACAAAACGGAACATCAATGGGCGACAATAAGACGGTGAGCAGGGTTTTGGATTCGTCCATAAAATGTCCTCACCACAAACCAATTTGAGTGGTGCTAATGATGCCATGAATATGCTCGAGTCATCGTTTTCGCCATCCATTTTTTGTTTATATTTGCTCTGGCTGGATGCACCATCAAAACCCCATTTCGATATCAGCGTCAACTCTTTGTCTTCAATATTAGATGGTAATTCTTTTAGAATCCTCTGCGTAGTTAAATCCAGTAAAGCTTGAAGTTTAATTTCAGCTGATGAATCCGTTATGGTTATAGCGGATTTCGGAGGGTAACTTTGTAATTTCGCTGACTGAATCTTGTAGTATGATGGATAAAGATCTTCGGCTCCTTCTTGAATAGCTGACTCCCTTAAGGTCATGTATTGCCATTTAGTCAGCTTTAATGCCACGTAAAGACCGAGTGCCTTATCTGGTGAATATGTAACTGAAGTATTTGATTTCTTGATCATTTTTTGTATATTTGCTGCTGCTTCAGAATTTTTGAGCATGTACTCAATTACGGATGCTATATCTTCACGCCCATCTTCTTTCAAGAGTTTTGCCGCTGCATATGTTAATTCAGTTGAGTCTTCTCCTGTATAACTGTCGAATCTTCTCTTTTTTTGCTTGATTGATAGTTCTTCAAATGGTTTTCTGGATCGAATGGTCATTGTTCCAGTTGAAGTAGATGGTATCAAACATTCTGGTAAAGTAAAATCAGTCGTAGTTGACGATTCCAAAGGCTCAGAACACGACGAATCTTGAAGTAGTCCAAGGCTGAGTAGATTAGTTTGTAGACAGCTGGGCCAATCAACATTAGCTTGAAGCCAACTTTCGTAGTATTTTCTGAAGTCTTTCGTATTCCGGTTACTTTTTTGCCATTTCGTAACTGCAGATCGAGTAAACTTTGTACAGAATTCTCTAAGTATTTCTATTTCGTCTTCAGATAAACTGGAACCCAAACGTTGCACCACTGCTTCGAACAATACTTCATGGTTAAATGCCGGCTTCTTGCTTTGTAAAACGACAAATAGGTCCAAGTTGGTAGAAAAATTGGTCATTTTTAGGTTTTAGCAGGAGTACAGATGTTCACAGTTATACAGAATAATTGCGATTATCGCTCTCGGAAAAATGTCTGGTCTATTTATTGATGTGAGCTAATGATGATTCCTTTACCACTTCGTTAAGTAATCACCTACTTATTTATCAATCACTTATCAGAATTAATTAAGGGATCTCATTAAATCTTATAACTAATTACTCAAGAAATAATTACAAACTATTTACAACCAAAATAAATTAAGTATAATCCCATTACTGAATATAGTTCATTAAACATGCACAATAATCGCCTCATTACCGGAAAAATATTTAATTGTTTATATTTTAAGCGATCATAATTAATCAAAAAATTGTTTGATTTAAAATTTGAGTATAAAATATACAAAATATAAATATTCAAGACGTGTATTGATAAAATAATCCGCCAGGACTCACAAAAAAAACATCGATTTTAAAAAAAAAAACCGCAGCAATTACTGAAATATGCACTACGCCAAAAAATCACAAATAATTATTTTTATTACCATCTGCGAGGATATAACGGTTTCTCTTGCGGTTTCAGAGATATTTGGACTTTTTCATGCCGTCCCATACAAATTTTAAGGAAAAAAATTATAACTCATCAGTTTCCAAACGCAATCCAACCAAAATAATATTTTAGCATTATAACTGCAAATGAAACCAATCCCCATCAAAAAATTATAAAAATGAGAACTTCGATTTCTATGTCCTCTAGAGCCGATTTTCGTCCCACAGTGCGACGGGCGAGTTGACGGGACGGACGAAAACAGTGTTGCAGTATCATCGCCCGACGATACAGATGTAGTATGTGCGCCGCATAGTGGCGGGAGATAATTCCTTGTAATCCCATCATTTGGGTTATTTTTATGATCTACAACAATCTCAGACTGGGTAGATGGCGACACGTTGCCCTCCCCAGAATACGTGGGGCGGCCCGAGTTTTTCGACTCGGGGCGGGATTCTCCTTCACAGGTACCCGCCTGGGGTAATTGTTTGTTTCTAAGTCGCATCGCATTGTTTTGTTTACTATAGCTCCGTTGGTCATTGGTTAGTTTAAGCGTTATAATTCGGGCTTTCGATCCCGGGACTATTCTGCATGCAATACAGGTACCGCATACAAACCAATCAAGGGATCGGGAGCCCCAGTTACGCTGCCAATGTCCGCCCCTCACGTGGTATCAGATGTTCGTACCGGACGTGGAGTTAGGTTTGTGAGGGGCTTATTATTATTATTATTAAGAGCCGGATGTGTCCCACTGATGGGCAAAGGCCTCCCTCCACTTTTTCCATGTGTCTCTATTCTTTGCCGTCTCTGGGTGAATCAAGTTTTAAGGTACTCCCTATTTTTTGACAAGTTTCACAAATTACACGTTTTTAGAAAAACTATATATTTTTTTACGACATGGCCTACATGTTAATTTAATTAGACAAGTAGGCTAACATTTGAACTAATTTAATTTAAAATAATACAGTTTTGAACAATAATATAGTTGGTAACGCAGGGGACGATGTTGTCCCTAGGTTTTGTATGAAAAAAGTGCATTTTCCCCTGAGTTACCCGGTTTTTTCGATGATTACAAAATATTTGAGGTGTTTAACGTGTGGGGTCTATAAATTTGATGGTCTGATTTTAATATTCATACATCATTATCAAGGGGCGGAATTTTCATAGCAAAAATCAAACGTCAAGAGGGATTGACCATTTTGTTTTATCGACTATTCCAGTTATCGATTTTACTAGATAGGAGGGAAAAAACCAAAACAAACAGAATTATCTAGTTGGTACATACAAATGTGCTCCTGTGTATAAATTAAATGGATCTATAATGACAACAGGTCCATTTTAAATGATGACAATGTAGAGCAAATAATGACGTTTCTTTATTACTACAGACAAGATGAAGAAAATATAATTTGTACATGCATGATGCTGTTTAAGATTTCCGTTTTGGTTTTATATTTAAATTGTAACAAAATAAAACTAGTTAATGTTTCATTAATTTATTATTTTCTTAACCTTTATACAGAGGTCAAATTTGCAGGGCAAAGGCCTCCCAATTACAGGTCTAATTTTACTACCTAAAACATGTCATGCTAAGTGACAATTAATCATCGATAGTCGATAAAACACAATGGTCAATCCCTCTTGATGTTTAATTTTTGCTATGAAAATTCCGCCCCTTGTTCATTATTAACCATAAGTCACCAGGAAAGTTTTAATACCGCACAAGAAAAGGAGTACTTAAAAAGTTAATTCACCCCTCTGGCCAGTCCTTCAAAAAGGACGCGTTTCCGTCTTTAGTGGTTGGGCTTCCACTGTGTGGTGACTTTGGCCCACAGCTCGTTCGGCATGCGGCAGACATGGCCAGCCCAGTCCCACTTCAGCTTGTCCGCCTTCTGGGTTACGTCGACTATTTGAGTCATGGAGCGCAAGGTGGTGTTTCGGAGACGGTCCGTTAGTTTAACACCTAAAAATCGAACTTTTGTGAACATGTCAAAGACCAAGTCTGAGCTCCGTAAGTGAGAACCGGAAGTATGCACATGTCCATGAGCTTTCTCTTCAGAGACCGGAAGATTTCCCTTCATGAGATGTTTCGTGGACCAATAGCTCCTTATGTTGAACATGTGATTATGTTGGACAATAATACCCCATAAATTTTCAATTGAATTTAAATCCGGTGTCCTAGCAGGTTGGTTTCAATCCATTTTTCCTTATAATCCCTCACCACGGCTTGACACTAGGGTGTGCTGTGCTTATGAGTCGTGGTCTACCGTTCTTTTGCCGGGGTAGCAAAGATTTCTCCTCTTCAAACCGACCCATACGCATAAACAACAGTTTTCCTCTGTAAAAAAATATAAATTTGTAATAACAATCAAGACGTGACACACATACTATATTTATATATATATATATACTATATTTATATATATATATATTTTTTTTCTGCTAATTATTAATGTTTTGATGTAATTAATTAATTTCTAATATAGGTAAGCGTTTACAAGCGTTTATTACTGTTTAAAGGTATATTGTAATTAGATTTAGATTTTAGGCTCAATTAATGTCTAAAACACAGGTTGCAATTTTTTTTTTGTCACCTAGCTTAGACATCGTGTAATTTTTATTTCCTAGACCTAAGATCATTGACTGTTTTGCTTCTTATACTATATATTGTTGTTCTTTTAATTTGAAATAAATGATTATTATTATTATTATTATTATTTTATACATATCAACAAGATAAATAAAGACGAAAGGAAATTATTTTTTATAAAAAGGTGAGTATTAAAAATACTACTTACGTTCACACCGTTTTTTCTAGCAATATCTGACAAATTTCTGCCTTCATTGTGCAAAGAAATTATTTGCGATCATTTGATCAGGTCAATATTGCAACAAGAAGTAAATTTTCCAACAAAAGTAAAATCTTAACAAAAGGCAATCGATTAAACAGCTAATCGAACGAGCGTAAGTCTTTAATAATCGGTCTGTTTTTTTTTAATCTTTGGTCTACCCTTTAGTAGTGATACTAAACGAGTTTCTGTTTCTAGCAAAAATAAGCAAATCATAATAAACTACTAATGAATTTCATTATCAGTTAAAGGGCACATATTGCCGCCCACATTCATGATCCCGGGTTCGATTCCGCTTCGTTCGATTTAGCATTATCTTTCCGAACTGTCCATGCACTTTTGCAGCCCACTGTACTACTAATAAAGTTATGTAAGCATGTCAAATATTAGAATTAAAATTGATACATTTTGAACTTAACGTTTCTCGATACAAGTGTCACTTCTGTTATTGCCTATTTGTCATAATCTTTGAGTACTGTCAAATCGTTTTTGCTCCCGCGATAACGACGTTTGGTTATTACCTATTACAGAACTGACCACTCTTTTCGTAATGCCATATGTGGCTTTGTGAATAAGATAGTGGTGGCAGGGCCTTGCGCACGGTTCGTCCGGATCGCTACCACTGTCTTATCCTTTAACCTACCCCAAAGCAGCAATTTTCGTATTACGGTTTTTTGGTGTTTGAATGAGGCAATCGGTTAAATTACTAGTATAGATAAACGCATTCCACTTTAGTCCTCACGGTTGGCAACGCATTTGCATATCTTGAGATTGTAGTCTTGAGAATGCAAATGGATCTGAGATCCGATTTGCCATGAGATGGCGTAGCCTGTATGCTCGTTAGCTTCTCCTTGCCACAGTTTTGTTTGTTAAAATCTTATTAACTAGTGGTTTATAATTTTATAAACCGCTAGTTAACAAGATTTACGGGAGTAAAAAAAAAGGAAAATAATTTAATGAATGAATTACGTCCAGCACTCAGCAACGGTTTTGCCGGCGAGACACGGCGAGCGCGCTGGCGTCAACGCACCTGATCTGCCCGGAGGCGAGCGGCGCGAAGTACGCGGGCGCGCTGAAGTGGGCGGTGCCGGCGGTGCGCGCGAGTTGGTTGCTGGCCTGCGCGGCGGCCGGTGCGCGCGTGCCTGAGGCCGACCACGCCGTTGACTCGCCGCTCCGACCCGCGCGCGCCGCACGCTCAGGTACCCATAATCAGGGATAGGGGATTTCATGCCGGTTTCGTCATAATGACGTATCAATATAAACACGCAGGCTGTTTCAAAAAACGTAGTGACAGATCGTCTACCAACGTTTGATTGTAACTAACATAATAGTTTCTGAAAAAGAAAAATAAGTATTTAATGGGGTGGAAACAAAATGCTTTATTGTGTAATATAATATTAAGTACTATCACTCAGTTTCGTCTTCTACGTAGTCAACAAGTTGGAAAAAAAAACGCAATATCGGTTCAATTTAAAGCACACTATGCCATACAATTTAAACGAAGGTAACACCATATCTTCACCATCCACATCAACTTCATCGTCCATTAAAATACGTAATTCATTTTTATCAATAAATTTTTATATTATGTTCCTGTCGTTCTTGTACCAAATCGCACATCTGATTAATCTTTCCAATTTCTCTTTTAAATAAGTATGAAAGTATAGACGGACACATGTTGAACCGTAAAATATCTTGGTACACACAGCAACACATCTAGCTATACACTTCAGAAATCTGAAATATTGCGTGAAAGAGAGTCGCACTAGAATCGAATGTTGTTGACATAATACACATATATACATCTCTTTCTTTTTCTCTCTGCTCCGTCTTTAATGGTTAGTTAGGTGTGTTGTTGTGTGTACTAATCAATGACAGTTAGTGATAGACTTAATTCGTAACTTTTTTCTTAATTCGTAACTTCGCGGAAGGTTATTTTACGAGTTGACAGTTCCATTCACTTTCGGCTCTATTGCAACAAATGAATTTAATAACATAAACTCATATACGTAGTAACTATTTAGTAATCTGTTCTCATATTAAATACAGTTAATCATGTGTATAAAGTAAAATAGTATCTTAAAACGTTTTATATTAAATTATCGCATGAAAGTCTCAATAAAGTAATATACTAGTCCAGTTTTCGTCTGGATTCATAGTTTATAATAAGTATCTGCTCTAAGTTTTTTGCAGTCAAATTGCAACGAGTACTGCAAAAAATCCATTTCAACATTGAAAAAGATCTTTCAACTTCTACTGAAGTTTTGATTTTGTTTCCAACCCATTAAATACTTATTTTTTATATTTCAGAAACTATTACGTTAGTTATAAATTATATATAACTTATTAATATGCAATTTATGTTAAGTTTGAAAAAATTGATTAAAAATAAACATGACATGAAAACTAAAAAAAAAAGTAATTACTTTATCTCTAAATAACACGCATAATTAAATGAAGAGATAGTCATGAAAACCAACAATTCATTTTTTCCATCCTGTGTGTAGCTTGATGTCATACGCCTGTCATCGGCATGAAATGTACGCTCCCTGCCCATAATACACTCACTCACATTATGCTTTTATTCATGTATCCATATTATTTAGTATTGTACAAACAGCAACACACTTAACTGACCATTAAAGACAGAGCAGATCAATTTCAAATCAAATAACGATTGCATAGTTATGTGTGGATTGCCTTTCTTACTTTTGTTTGACAGTTTTTTTTTCTAAATGTGAACAGAGGCCCTTTTTGAAAATTGAAGTTCTATGTTACATTATGTCGTAAAGGAGTTTTATACAGCTCAAACATGATAGATCCTATTTATTACGCACCTTTTTGATAGTTCCTGTCAACAATTATTGCACTAGGCATATCCATATTAAACTTGTAATTGCTACTTCAAATCCGCTCTCTAATAATAATGCTCAATAATTGTGCGATCTCGAATAACACATTTTTGCGTAACAGCACCCAATTATAGGTATATTAAAAAAAACTGTTTTGAAGCCACATGTCTCAGTCAGTTTATTATATTTCAGAATCGACAGCTACCCAAGCTCAAGATATATTACTAGAACAACACCAGCAATCTAAAGATGTTATAGATTTGAATTCAACTGAAGCTGTACAAACCCAGTTGAGAGATAAATTTGAGTCGTGCAGTTCAGTTCCGGAGGCCGCGCAGGAGTTGATGCTTCCGCCCGGTGCCGCGGCCGCGCGGCCCGCGGGCTCCCTCGCGCGCCACGCTGACAAGAATAAAAAGCAAAGTAAAAGTAAGGCTATTGCGCTCCTGATATCATAGTGTGCATTTTTTTTTAAACTTCAATACGGACCCTTCTTCCGGGGATGGCCTGTTTTGAACCTGTAATCAAATATTTCGTAAAAAGATATAAATACTGTCAAAGTCATAAATATACAGGGTGTCTTGAAATCAATCGAAGAAATTTTAACCGTAGATAGGGTGGATGATTTGGATCATCTCTACATTGGTAACTTTTTTTTAAGTTAATATTACAGACTGATTTATCCTGACGATGCTCTCAGTGTGCTCCATCTTAACTAATTCATTCATAACCCATACACCGGATTGACGGGGGCAAATATGTACCAGTGCTAGTGATTCATTAAATATCGATTAAGTTTATCGACAATTTTTATCGTGACATATGGATCTTCCATTACTTACAAAATAAAGTTGTAAATACCTTTATCTTCTATATCTAAATGATCAGCTTTCCATGAAGATAAACGATCTTTTTCTTTCGAATCATTTTTAACCGACTTAAAAAACTAAATGGTTCTCAATTCGTCGGAATACTAAAGAATATTGTCGTACTGAATTAATTTGTTATTCAATGTAATTTCGACGGTTGTCAAAAGTGACTCGAGTCCAGAGTCAATGTCAGATACCGGTTGTTTGTATTATAAGAGGTTTGCACATAATTAAAAGTCATTCAAACTAGGCCATTACTTATTTTAATGATGATCAAAAATTGCTTTATATCGTTGTCGATAAATTTTGTCGATATTGAATCACTAGCACTGCTACATTTTTGACCCCGTCATACCGGTGTATGACATAACATGTGTCACAACGTAATGTAAATAAACAAGTTGTTCCATATCAACAAACTTTCTAATCACGGTCAAAAGCTCCACGGTGTTTAGAAAACTGAAAATAGACTGAAACTGAACTATAATATGAATGAAAAGATGATCTCTGATAAGGGCTATTATGTGAAATAATTTAAAAATGAAACTTACGATTACGATGTTTACTCACACTCTTCCCACACTCGCACAGGTAAAATAGCACTTGTACTCGTAGGTACATTAAAGTTATTTTATTAGATCATGAATCATGGATTTATTTCATTGATTTCTACCACCATCAGGGATAACTATGAATACAACACACAATAATTAAAACGAATCTATAAGTTGTTATTGTCCTTTGACAGTTCAGCATAATATTTTTTTAAATCTTGTACCATTGAATACTTTTTATGAAAAGAGGTTTAGGTTTAGGTTTTGTAAAAATAAAATCGTCTCTATACGTAAGTTTATCCATTCCATGGCCTAGGAAAGGTTGTTATTTTTTGTTCTCTATGGTAAGTATGACATCATAATAAATTATAATCAATTATGCGACGGCCTTTATATCCATGGACAAAATATTTTGCATTCGGGCTGTTGGCTACTGCCACAAATACCACGCAGATCAATAAGGAGGGCAATAATCGGATCGTTCAATCCATGTCTATCTGAACTCTATGTCTGAGTCTATGAATTTATGGCTGTCATTATAATATTATGTCATTGTTATGTTATTTTGAGATATTCAAGTCGTAATTATTTTTGCTGTAAACCGGTTATACGGGCCACTTTAGAACAGAAAAGAATGGTAAATGGTTAGATCTCGACAATAATATAAGAAGGACGATAATATTATGATCAGTCTTGGCGAAGCGTGAACAAGAGATCTAGTGAATTCACATTTAAAACCAGCTAGTGTTCAAATTGCAAAAATGAAAATACAGTAAGTTGCACTAATGAAAATACAGTAAGTTGCACTAAAATTTATAATCATTTTAAAATGTTAGTCAGATTTCTGCTTACATGGAACGAACTGTTTGTTTACATACCATGTAAACAACGTATGGTGTCAGGTCATTGACCTTTAGAATTTTGACGTTAGTTACTACGAACGTTTGTAGTAGTATAGTATCAGCGTCAAAATGTCAAGGTCGAGATATCGGCTGCGATACATCAAGTAACAAAATTAATATAATTAATCCTTCTTTTTTTTTACATTAACAGAAACAAAAATGAACCATACCCCCGTGATCAGAATCGTGCGAACTATTACCCCGCCAAATATCTCTTATTCGATCCAAGACACCCTGTATATACGTTTCCAAGACGTATAAAATATCTACACTTTTCTTTGTTACTGAAAATAAGGTTTGTACATATATTTGACGCGATAGGTGTACAGATATTTGTGCTTCTGACTGCACGATTGTTATGCCATGGGCGTAACATACTCGTAGCAATGTGACCTGATTCTTGCCACCGACTTTAATATTTACATTATAGTAATATAAGGTTGTGCAATTAAATGATTGCACATTATAATGGGAGTACGAGTGACTTTTTCGGTTTCCGACAGCCACATACTATTAATACAGGTAAAGTAAGACTAATGTCGAATTTCACCAACCACTTAACCCTTAATTGGGCAGAGCCTGTATATTTCCCACATTACAATAAGCTGAAATTTAACCTTACTACCTACATGTTATGATACTATTTTAATTGTATTTTCGTTAATATAACATCGTCTATTATAACTATTTAGAGAATTGTGATTATATGACTGTATATAATGTTGGTATAGTATTTTTACTTTAACGGGGCCTTATTAAGGGTCAGGCGAATAGAGTGTTAACAACTGTCAAAATATATGAACTAACAGTCGATTAACGTTGATTAACATCGCTTGGTGAAATTGGTTCTAAATATGACAGGTTGGCGGCAAATTATGTAAATATTAAAATATTGATCCTATAAGTATGGGAATGGTCTCATTTCATTCAGCGCAAATAAATTACATGGATAATGAACCTTCACTTGCCTGACAGGTTGGCGGCAAATTATGTAAATATTAAAATATTGATCCTATAAGTATGGGAATGGTCTCATTTCATTCAGCGCAAATAAATTACATGGATAATGAACCTTCACTTGCCTAGTAAAATTTCCTCCCAGCCCATACCTCCCCGATGGGGTAGGTAAGACCTATAAAATTTGGTAGGACTCGGCAGATCCTTATTTCTAGTTCCAATATAAAGTTACAAACAAAGTATCATTGATATACAGTAACCATCATAAATATGTATACATTAACAAGGTTTCAGAAATATATACAGGGTGGTCCAAAGACTGACGTCTAAAAAAAATAATTAGATGCCTCATATCCGGGGCTATCCGAATATACCCCATGTATGTTGGCCGATTTTTTGTAGTTTTCGAGTAATTAATTTTTAAAGATTTTTTCAAGAATTTTTGGGCCGAGCCGTTTATCATCATGTAACTTTTTTTGGTTACGTTTTTTCTGAATGTTTTTTTTTGCGAAATTATCCTCACAAACTGTACTTTCACACATAAAATAATCAGCTTCCCAACCTTGACGCAAGTTACAATAAAATTGACCAAAAGTGAAATTTTTACCTTTGAGCAAATCGAAATTTGATTTTGTATTAAAAAAAAAACCTAAAAATCTCAGAATTCAAAGACCAGAAGTAATTTTAAAAACTTCGCCAGTCTTTAAACTTGCAGAATAATACAAAAAAAGTGACACTTAATAGGTCATAATTTGCTGGATTCGACTTTCAAACGTACTAAGGTAGAATGTTCGTGGATCAAATAAAACAATACAATTTAATTTAAACACGTTATTCATAAAAGATTTTCAAATGTTCTGCCGTCAACTTCGATACATAGCCTACATCTCCTTAAAAAATTCGCTCCTAGTCTCCGGAATGCATCTCTTTTTTCTTTTCTTTTGATCTCTTCTAATTTTTCCCTTGCGTAAACCAGTTCTTTGTAATATCCCCAGACAAAGAAGTCTATGGGATTCGAATCCCATAGACTTCTTTGTCCATCAGTGTTAAATGTGTGTTTATGAATACTCTGTAGTCCGGGTAATGCTGCCGTGGGGCTTCCCGGTGCTCCAATTGTTGCTGGTACAGCGTTGCCGCTAAATGTCCGTTGCCTTGAGCTACACCATAATAATAATGCATCTCTGAATATTCACTAAGAGTGTAGTTCATGTTGCTACACGAAAGTAAATTCGATCGCTAGACAAAGTTCAAAAGTCCAAAACACAAGTACAGGTCGGTCGTAAGGCAAATCAATCAGAGTCCAGTTAACAAAGTGAGAAGAATTCACAAATTAAACGCAACGAGAGCAGAAATAACTATTAGTTATTTCACAATAAAACACTTGATTCCTTTCTTAAGACAAAAGAAAAACAAATTGTTTTGTTCATAAAAAGTATTACATGGCTTTATTGATGGCCAGCACCAAATTAGGTTCGGCCAAATAAATAGTAGATTGTACAACAAGGGCATAAAACAAACCATTTCTTCCGAGACTTATGGTATCCAACCGAGCCGGCAGGCGAGGTTGGATAATTAAGTCGAGGATAAAATGGGTTTTAAGACCGAGTTATACACTCTGCTTTTCACTTCGATTACAAGGAAATAAAACTGATAATGTAAAAAAACTTTAATTAAAATATCTGTTCAATAAGTTCTTTTGCATTTTTTTTCCATGAGTGTGTTAGGTGTGAGCTTTATTTCCTCTTCACTAGACGACATTTTAACTAAATTCCATAACACAACAAGTTTTGCAAAGAAAATAACTAATTAATAGTCCAAAACCTCTTTCCCGCCACTGTATTTCTGTCTATTTTTTTATTTATTTTGTGTTTGCGATTTTTGACTTAGGTCGAACGCAATACTGCCAATTTTATACCTACGTTGATTTTTTAATGTTCTTGTTAATAATGCTTGTTTTTAATAGTTTTAAATTTCTTTTTTGTTAGATGCAACTACGATGCAAATATAAATAAAATTAAAGTAAAATTCAAATAACATGTTTATTTAATGTAGTCACCTCGTCTGTCTGGCTGTAGGGCTTAATTGTCTTAGTCTAGATGACGACAACCATTTATGCACTAGTGCATAAAATGCGATTTTATGCAGCCTATACCCAGCATAAAGAAGGACTTTACGAGCATGAGAAGTGAAAAAACAGTTTTTATATTATTAACAACAGACTTTTTATTACACATTCTACCCTAGTACGTTTGAAAGTCGAATCCAGCAAATTATGACCTATTAAGTGTCACTTTTTTTGTATGATTCTGCAAGTTTAGAGACTGGCAAATTTTTTAAAATTACTTCTGGTCTTTGAATTCTGAAATTTTTAGGTTTTTTTTTTATTACAAAATCAAATTTCGATTTGCTCAAAGGTAAAAATTTCACTTTTGGTCAATTTTATTGTAACTTGCGTCAAGGTTGGGAAGCTGATTATTTTATGTGTAAAAGTACAGTTTGTGAGGATAATTTCGCAAAAAAAAACATTTAGAAAAAACGTAACCAAAAAAAGTTACATGATGATAAACGGCTCGGCCCAAAAATTCTTGAAAACATCTTTAAAAATTAATTACTCGAAAACTACAAAAAATCGGCCAACATACATGGGGTATATTCGGATAGCCCCGGATATGAGGCATCTAATTATTTTTTTTAGACGTCAGTCTTTGGACCACCCTGTATACTACCTACCTTATTTCCTTACAGTAGAGTCGTGTTTACATAATTTTGAAAGTTTAACTGTGTCCAATATTATTGGACGTGACTGTACATATTTTGCCTCCACATTTTTTTTTTTAAATAAATCCTATTCACTGTGGCACAGACAATGTAGTACTAGTACCGATACCCAATCCCATACAGAAAAATCGCACCATCCTTAGGAACTAATTTCCGGTAGCAAGATTAGTTCTACTGACCCTGACCCCAACTCAACTAATTCATAAAAATGGCAATAATGGCGCTTGTCTGGATAGCTATTTAAATAATTGACAGACTTCAAGCCATTTGTATCTGTAAAATCAAGATATTAGGATTATTATTGCACTTTATTTATGAGTAATGACTGATTTTGTTCGTACGCCTTGACCACAACAACGCATAGTAAGTAGAAGATCGAAGATTTTGGCATGTTTTCCTTCTGATGTACGCATGTTATTTGATATTATATTGAATTTAATATTTATTGCTTTATACAGGGTGTTTGGCACTTGGGTGTAGGCGTTTTACGGGATGATAGTAAGGGTCATTCTGAACATTTTTGACCGCATTTACTATTATGCTAAGTTTCACGGTTTCCGAGATATTGATCATTTTAATAGGAATTTTTGTAATTTTTTCTTATGTCCGTGATACAAAAAACCCCTTAATTCAAGTATTAATTTAAAAAAAACAGTGTTTTCTTGCATGATTTGAATCACTGAAATAAGGAAGTTTTAAAGCTACATGCCATTTTTTTTCCCTTACAACGTTTTGAGTAAACGCGCAGAGTTACTTTCTCCATACTAAGAGAACCCCGCGTTTGTTTTTCACCAAGTATGGAAAAACCAATTTTGTGAGTATACTCAAAAAGTTATAAGGAAAAAAATGGCATGTAGCTTTAAAACTTCCTTATTTCATAGTGATTCAAATCATGCAATAAAACACTGTTTTTTTAACATTAATACTTGAATTAAGTGGTTTTTCGTATCACGGACATAAGGAAAAATTACAAAAATTCTTATTAAAATGATCAATATCTCGGAAACCGTGAAACTTAGCATAATAGTAAATGTGGTCAAAAATGTTCAGAATGACCCTTACTATCATCCCGCAAAATGCCTTCACCCGAGTGCCAAACAGCCTGTATAATGCTAGATTAACTAGTACCATGTTTAAAAAATGACTGACTGCTGAGTTTCTTGCGGCATTTCTTCTCAGCAGTGTCTCCTCTTGGGAAGCGCTGGTAGATTCTTGACGTGTAAAAGTGCCCAAACGGCCTACTTACTGAATAAATGTTTTTTATCTTTTTTTTATCTTTTATCGGTTCCCCAAGCTGATTAATTCCGCATAGAAAAAATCCGTTCGCATTATTGTCCATTTTAATTTGTCTCCAATCGCATATGTATATATATATGGAAGAGATCCCTTAAACTTTAAGTACTTAGTCCCTTTAAGGCTTAAAGGGATAAGTTCGCCTTTGTACATCCCTGTTTTTTTTTACAGTTGTTATCACTTTTTTTGTGCAATAACGTGTTTACATACATACATACATATTTCCTCGTGTACATTTTTTACCCATTGCATATTTTCCGTTTAAGATTTTCCTCACACGCAAAATTTCCTATTGAAATTAAGTCGAAATAGATCGAAATAGGTAGATAGATGTAGGTTATGTTAGTTTTGCAGAAGGCCCGAAGGGCCATAGCACCCATAGGAACTCCATCAACTCAGTGAAATTGATTTCCAATTGGGAAAACATGCGTGGGTAAAATCCAGCGATTGGAGAAAAAATAAAATGGAAAAAGGCGAATGGAAAGTTTGCTACACGGATATAATCGGTTTGAGGAACCGATCTATGTATTCGTAAATCTTAATTTAGCGTCATCTAGTGGCAGCATTCCAACATATTAGGTAGACAGCTACTCTTGCGCGGCTCTTATGTGCTTGTCCCAAGATTTACTGCATTTTATTGCAGTTAGTAATTCTATGAAATTACATATTACATTTATTTGAAAATGATTTTTGTAATTAAATTAACAAATCCTTGATTATTTATGAATAGACCCCGCTATCGGAGGTGCAAAATGGTAACTGACAAGTTACATTTCTGATGACAATGATTATCATGGATCCTAAAAAAAAAACGTTAATTTGTAGTCCATGTAAAAATAATTACACAGAAAAAGTAAGAATATCGATATCGAAATCATACATATTTTTACCCATCCTTAAGAACTTGACAGCTACCATTTAGCGGGGTCTATTTATGAATAGCTTCTGCCAGCGACTTCGTTCGCGTAGAACTGTTATTTTTGGTCAGCCCACGAGAACCGTTTATTTTCCGGGATAAAAAGTAGCTTATGTTACTCTGGCATAATCTAGCATTCTAATGGGGAAATAATGAAATCGGTCCATTAATTTTTGAGTTCATTGGTTACAAACATACAAAATTACAATATACTTAGTGTAAATTAGTGTCCTTAGATATATTTTTTACTGAATATGGAAGAAGCGAAAGAGATTTGTTAGGAACGTACTAGGTGGAAATAAGTGGTCTCTGACTACCCTTCTGGGAAACAGGTGTGATTTAATGAATGTATGTATATATTTTTAACTAAATTTACCCGAATCATCTATTCTAGTTTAGTACTTAGGCTGCCATCTATGAGTTTTTTTAGAACTATTCATATTTCTCTAACATATTGTATATTTAATGCAGAGGCCATGTTTGAGGGCATGTCACCTGCAACACGATTCATCACGATGTGGCGAATGGGAATGTTCAACAGTGATCACGAAGACAGCTCTAAGGAAGGTAGCCCTAAAGAAGACAGTCCTAAAGAGGAATCTGAAGGTAAACTGTAGCGTGTGTTTTTTTTGCTTAATCTTTTTGTACTATCAATTTGTAAAAAAATAAGGACAGCATCAATATTATAATGTCTTGGGCCCCAGAGCTCCTTTTTGCGTTTTTTTCTGGGTAAGCATGTACCACCTTCGATCTCGTCGTCACTTAACATCAGGTGAGTTACTGATGGTGTTTAACCCTTTACCGGCCGCGAAGAACAAGCGTTTTAATAAGTTGTTTATATAGTTTGCAACCGTATTGAACATCTTGTACAAAATGCATTTACAAAAGTCGGATATGTTCCTGTAATCCAGAAAAATAAATGTGGGATACGGTAATCCCATTGCATATCTGAGTAATGAACTAGGATATTAAATTTAGTGTAATTATTTATATTCTTGATCAGACGAAGGGTGATATGTCTCCCACGTAGTAGTCCGGTTTCAACTCATCGCCTACAAAACATATCAATCCCTGAAAATATGATTTCATGATCTTCATTCACTTCATTACTTACCTGACACGACAAGACAATTAACCGGGCTACGGGCAGAATAGTTTCCACATAGTCAAACTCTAACAAGACAATGGGATAGTGCCATCCCATGTCCTAATTCTGCATATATTACAAAAATGCATGAATGTTTAGCACAGTATAGGATTACATTACTTTACAACACTCAAAATCTACAAAATATCAAAAAAAATAACGTATCTGATTTTATTTCGCTGAAATTAAGTAAAGTGTTCGGAATTTGTCACAAGTCTCTGAAATTACTGGTCAACTGAATTCAAACGGCTGCCATGGATACATTATTGGATTTAGTTGTGTGTTGTGAATGAAGATCTTGGAATCATATTTTCAGGGATTGATATAATGTTTTGTAGGAGATTTGGAGTTGAAACTAGACATATACAATGTACTAAGTGGGAGACATGTATCCCTTAACCTGGTAAAGGGTTAAGAACAAAACATTCATTGTATTGAGAGTGCGACCACTGACATTGACGTTGCAGCGCAGAGTTACTTTTTCCATACTAAGAGAACCCCGCGTTTGTTTTTCACCAAGTATGGAAAAACCAATTTTGTGAGTATACTCAAAAAGTTATAAGGAAAAAAAATGGCATGTAGCTTTAAAACTTCCTTATTTCATAGTGATTCAAATCATGGAATTTTAATGACTGTTTTTTAAAAATTAATACTTGAATTAAGGGGTTTTTCGTATCACGTACATAAGGAAAAATTACAAAAATTCCTATTAAAATGATCAACATCTCGGAAACCGTGAAACTTAGCATTATAGTAAATGTGGTCAAAAATGTTCAGAATGACCCTTACTATCATCCCGTAAAACGCCTACACCCGAGTGCCAAACACCCTGTATGTATGACTACTAGAGGACGCGGCGTCCGCGACTTCGTACGCGAAGAATTAGTATCCCGCTACTCCCCTATTTCTTCCTGGGGTCGATTTTCAGAAAATCTTTTCTTAGGGTACCCAAGGAATACCCCTTCCAAATTTGAAGTTCCTAGCTCCAGTGGTTTCGGCTGTGCATTGATATATGAGACAGTGAGTCAGATTTGCTTTTTTATTTATATAGATTACTAGCTGCCCGCCATCGGCTTCGCCCCGCTGCCAATCTTTGACGTTCCCATTGGCATTTTCAAATTTATTCTTACATATAAACCTTATCCTGACAATAAAAAACACAACAAAAAATTCATTTTCATTAATATAGATATATTAATACTCATAGTAGTCAGTACCATCTAATGTTCAAAATCCAGTGGTTACTGGGCGGCTCAAGTGAACCCACATTTAGCATCGTGAGCTCCTCTACTATTAAGTTAGCTACCTCGTTGTTTGGTCTGTTTGAATGCAAAGAAGATGTTTAGGCTCCTTATAACTTCTGACATGTCTAAACGAGAACGAATAATATGTGTTTTTTTCAAGAGAAAAAAAGCGATTATTACCTATAATAAAGAATACATTTTATATTTTTATTCAAGTCTTCAAAAAAGCAGGTCGACATCATAAAAAGTTAAGAAAAACCACCCGTTTGTTGAAGTTTCTTACAGCGATGACATTATTTTTTTATCGGCTTACATTTAATTCAGCTTATATTACGGGGCTATTTAGAAAAATGGGTATACTTCGTATAAGGTTTAGAAATTCGATTTTTTATTATCTTTGATCGGTTTTCAAAGTCATAACCTCATAACATAATAGATGCTCGTCATTCAAAAATAATGTGAACAAACAATCGCAATACGATACGTTTATTATTTCAGGGTATGAGGGTATTATAAAAATTCAACCGTAGCTACCTAGACCTCACCTAATACATACACTAGACTAGTGATGTGCCGACGGTAACTTACTCGTTACCAGTATAATACCATTTGGTAAAATACTCAGTAAATTACCAATGTTACCGGTAATATTACCAGAAGCGGACATAGAGATCGTGTATTTCTGTTTTCTTTTCTTTATTCATTTATTTAATACAGGGTGTCGGATCACTAGTGGTCCAAATGAGAAAATTAAATACTTAGGTCACACCCAGGGCTACCAAAAATACCCCCATGTATGTTCAGCGATTTTTAGTACTTTCGGAGATATGATCACATTTTAGTCGGAATTTTTGTAATTTTTCCTTTTGTCCATGTTACAAAAACTCGTCAATTTGATGTATTATTTCAATATTTTTTCAGTGGTTTCTTACATGGATACAATCATTATGAACTTAGAATGTTTTTAAAGCTACTTGCCAGTTTTTTTTCATGTCAACTTTTTGTGTAATCACGCAAAGTTACTTTCTCCATACTAAGTGAACCCCATGTTTGTTTTTCATCTAGTTACAAGTGTAATTATTGTAACGACGGGTATAATTCAAAAAAAATATTGTTCTTTTATTTTATACTTACTTCGGTATCCGGTTTTCACGTGATAGCGTGTGTATGAAGTATAAATATGAGGGAGTAATATTCCCGGTAACATTGGTAAAATACTCGAAAATATTAAGTATTTTACCAGTAACATTGGTAATATACTAAACTACTGAACCCATCTTATCATTATTAGTTTAAAAGGGTCCGTCTGGTGCTAAAATAGTATAAACATGTTTAAAAACATAGGTTATAGATACGAAATTTGAATGTTACCGTATATTACCGCGTTTTGGTAATGTTTCTGGTAGCGTTACTGGTAAAATACCCGCTTTGAGTAAGTTACTGGTAACGGCACATCACTACACTAGACCTCAACTAATATATACAGAGACTTTCCCAAAAGCCAAAAAAAACAAGTGGTATTCAAAAGGAATAGAAGTATCTAAGAATAATCTACAGAAAATATTGTTTATTCAGGATTTAGCTCCATGTAATAAATTAACTGCTAAAATTATACTCTATAAAAAGATGTAAAAAAGTATTAAATACTGCAAGGAAAAATAATTACTCGGATAGAATAAGTAAAGCAAAAAATAAATCGAAGGAATGTTGGAATATAATAAAGGAACAAACAAATAAACATACTACAAAACGAAACTTGAACATCGAAAAACTACGCGACGATAATGGGCGCACATAAACGATAATCAAGAAATTACTGTAACGCTTAACATATTCTTCTCAACCGTAGCAAAAAGAATAGCAAATAGTTCTCAGACTGACTTGTGTAAGTGTAAGAACCTACTTCTTACTTCTGAAACACAAATAAAAATTCGAATACATTTCTCGCCACTGACCTTAAATGAATTAAGAATCAAAATTAAATCCATGAAAACAAATACTCCAAAGACATTTAAAACTTGAACTCCGACTTTATCAAAAAAATAACTCTTGAAAATGATTACATTTTAGAATTAGTGTTAAATATAATAAATTGTTGTCTTAGACAAGGAATATTTTCGTCTTGCCTCAAACTAGGTAAAGTAATTCCAATTCATAAGAAAACTCAGACGACCCAAATAATTATAGACCTATTTGTATTCTTCCTGCAATATCAAAAATATTAGAGACAATCATTAAGGATAAAATATTAGAGCACTTCGAAATAAAAATGATAAAATATTAGAGCACTATAAAGCGAAACTTGAACATCGAAAAACTACGCGACAATAATGGGCGCACAAGAACGATAATCAAGAAATTACTGAAACGCTTAACATATTCTTCTCAACCGTAGCAAAAAGAATAGCAAATAGTTCTCAGACTGACTTGTGTAAGTGTAAGAACCTACGAGGGGTGGCTGAAAAGTTATCTACCTGACTATGAAAGAAAAGACGTAGCTGGCTGTTTTTGTTTTATTTTTCTATGTAATCCTCTTCTATCGAAATGCACTTGTTACATTTGCCAAATAATGAAATTAAACCCTTAAAAAAAATACCTTTCGGTTTCTCGTTAAAATAGTCGTTCACCGCGGCTATCATCTCATCATCGGTAGAAAATCTACGCCCCCTGAGATTTTTCTTCAGAAGTCTGAATAGGAAATAGTCACAGGGGGCTAAATCTTGGCTGTAAGGGGGATGCGGATGGTTAATGACATCGAAGCCATTTCTGGTCATGGCGAGCTGTGTTGTGCGAGCCGTATGCACAGGTGCATTGTCGTGCAAAATCAAAATCCCTTTTCCGAGTTTGTCTCTCCTTTTTTCTTTTGTAGCGTGCTTCAGCTGGCAACGTAAATTTGTTTAATAATTGGCTTTCATTGTCGTTTTTTTTGGCAAATAATCAATGAGCGAAATTCCTTCTGAATCCCAAAAAATTGTCGCCATGAGTTTACTAGCCGAAGGACGAACCTTAAACTTCCGAGGAGGCTTTTCGTCTTTGAATTTCCATTGTAGGGACCCTTGTTTACTTTCTGGGTCCCATTGTCTAATCCAAGTCTCTTCACACGTCACAATCCTGGAAACAATTTCTTCCTCTTTCCCGCGACTCATATCTAAAAACTCCTCACAACATCTGACACGTCTGTCTTTGTCTATCTTTGTTATTTGTCTTTGAGTCAGCATTTAAGGGACCCAGCGTGCACTTACCTTAAACATATTTAAATGACCATGAATTATTTCGTTTACCCGTTCCTTACTTATGCCCACATCTCTAGCTATCTCCCACTGTTTCACTCGTCGGTCTTCTAGAATAAGTTTTTTCACTTTGGCCACATTTTCTTCAGTGACAGCAGAAATTGGTCGTCCGCTACGAGGATCACCTTCTAGGCTCTCAAGACCTGATTTAAACTGTTTACACCAGAACTTTATGGTAAAATCGGAAGGGCACAAATCACCAAATACAGGTAACATACGCTGTTTGATCTGGGATGGCGTATTACCTTCCTTAGAAAGAAATTTTATTACTGCACGCTGCTCAATTTTAATCAAATTAGTTTTTTCAAGCGACATGATGCAAGCAATGACGTGCAAAAAACAAATGAAACGCAACAAACAAACGAGAGTGCAAAATTTTGAAAAAAGAACAGCCTTTAAAAATGAATTCAGTGGCCAGTATTTTTTTTTAACTACACAGGCTAGGTAGGTAACTTTTCAACCACCCCTCGTACTTCTTACTTCTGAAACACAAATAAAAATTCGAATACATTTCTCGCCACTGACCTTAAATGAATTAAGAATCAAAATTAAATCCATGGAAACAAATACTCCAAAGACATTTAAAACTTGAACTCCGACTTTATCAAAAAAATAACTCTTGAAAATGATTACATTTTAGAATTAGTGTTAAATATAATAAATTGTTGTCTTAGACAAGGAATATTTTCGTCTTGCCTCAAACTAGGTAAAGTAATTCTAATTCATAAGAAAACTCAGACGACCCAAATAATTATAGACCTATTTGTATTCTTCCTGCAATATCAAAAATATTAGAGACAATCATTAAGGATAAAATATTAGAGCACTTCGAAATGAACTAAATTTTCAACAAAAATTAGTTTGGATTTAGGAAAAAAAAATGTACCACAATGGCACTTAGCACTGTAACCGAATTTGTCTTAAAGGCGATGAATGAATTACAAAAGTGTGCTAGCTTATTTTGCGACCTATCAAAGGCGTTCGACTGCTTAAGACATGATGTCCTCTTAGAAAAGCTAAAAAACTATGAGTTTAGCGGTGTTGAACTTTACTTAATCAAAAGCTACTCGTACCTTGAAAATAGAACCCAAATAGTTAGTGTAAATGGAGTTCAATCTCATGAGGTTCAGCTAAATGTTGGGGTCTGTACTCGGTCCTGTATTATTCCTAATTTACATCAATGATCTGCCAGCTTGCTTATCACATAATTCACTCGTAACAGTATTTGCTGATGACCCCCTCTTGGGAATCAAGGGCTCTAACCTACCTGACATAAAAAATAAAATAAAAGATGCTATGTTTACACTAAAAACTTGGTTTGACGCCAACGGTAATGCTCAACACAGAACAAACTACAACACAGAACAACACAGAACAAACTACAATACAGAACAACACAGAACACACTAATAAATTATACAATGAAACATAAAAATGAAATTGACGGCATAGATGACATAAATTCAAGTCCAGAATTAGGCGAACTAACTTGACAGTTCATTGTACACTAATGTTGCCACAGTTTGGCTAGTGCTGTTAATATCGATAGCTAATCGAACACATAACGGATTTGAAATTATCATCGACGATATACAAGGTGTTACAAAAATACCCGTAAAGCCGAAAGGAGGTTAAATGGTACCTTATAATAAGTCCATTTACAATATTTGAGAACCGTACTATCACCGCATGACATACCGGCAAAAAAAATAAAACCATTATTGCTTTCATTGATCTGAAAACCCTATTTCAGTAAAATTAAAGAGTAAACTACGCAGAATGTTTATGTACATTTTTACCTAATTCGTGAAACGATCAAAAGACATACTAACAAAATGTACAGAATTCGATTAGATAGATTTTACAAGTCGAGTTTTGGAAGATTTTAAAAGACCTAAACTACTTACGAAAAAACCTAAACTAACACTTACTTTTTCGTAAAGAACGTCAAAATTACAGGAACGGCTCAAAGTGAGCTCTGCCTTGTTCAATGCACATTGCACAACCTCGCTCGTTGGGATATGGTTTTAAACCCATTTAAGTTGACAATTATTAAATTGGTAGGCAGGCCTCTCTGTTAAAATAATCTATGGTAACTCCGGTTCCCTGACATGACAGCTTATTAGGGTTGACAATATTTTACGCTTTGATAATTTATTGGATTTTTTACGGGGTATTTTGTAACACGTTGTATAGCGTTTGTCTGTATCGCACTTTCATATTCGCCAGAAAGAAAAGCATGAATGCTATATGTATGGTACATGTACTGTACCGTACTATCCCGACAGAAGCCATCTAAAAGGATCACAATGGCCTGTTGTAATAAGAGATTTTTTTTTGTATTTTATTCCTAATTTGAGGAGTAACATCGTAAATATCCGCTTTAAACCTTCATAAAATTAGTTCGTCCCTATTTGGCAAGTATGTATGAGTGTGAAAGTTTCGACGACAATTACTTGATAAAATATAAATAGAATCAGATTTATAGAAGGCACAAGGTTATATCGACATATTTGTGTCGACATAAACCTATCACTATTTATTTTTTCCTATGTGTGGTAACATTTTCGGCTGTCAAGTTAGTTCGCCTAATTCTGGACTCGACTTTAGGAATAATTAATAAAACAAATACAACATTTTTAGGTTATGAAATTGACAATAATATTAGCCATAAATTGCATATTGACAAAATCTGTAAAAAAAAATCTTTGCCCATGACATACTATGCCTACATACACGCAAATATAAACTACACAATAAATATCTGGGGAAATGGATCAGACATCCAAAAAATGGCTAAAACTACAAAAACGGTCAATCAGTATGCATAATTTACACAGGTACTAATCCGCCAGGAAATACTTCAAAAATAATGGAATTATGACAGTTATTTCATTGTACATATTTAACAGCTTAGTAGAAATCCATACACAAAAATATATTATGAAAACAAGGGAAGACGTCCACAAATTTAATACACGAAATAAATATAAATTATGCAAAACGAGAACTAAAAATATAAACAAGGGATTCCACTTAAAATTTATACGTACAATTTACTGCCCTGCAAGGTAACTGAGTTGTCACTTAATGATTTTAAAAAGAAAATAAAAGTATTCTCTTAACAAAACTCATTTTACTCCATCAACGGATACATGGATCTAATTAGAAGTAAATGTTTATTAGAGCTATTAATGTTATAATATGATTCTCCCCCACTAGACAGAATTTCATAAAAGCTAATTTCATTAGGTATACCAATGTTTGATACAATTTTCATTAGCCCTAATATAATGACAGCTAAACTTATATTTTATGTCCTAATTGATTACTAGATCTAAAGTTATATACCCTAATGTTTACTTGTACTAAACGTTAAATGCTCTATATTATTAAAACTAATGATTAATAGAATTAAGTAAGTAATAATAACTGTTTGAACTAATTATTATTTGAACGAAATATTAATTAAAATCAAATACTCAATTGGGTCACTTTCACCCACATAGGGTAGGTTAGGTTAAAGTTGCGACAAGGCGCGAAGTGTCTCATCTACGCGGAATAGGAGCTCAGCACAGCGGAGGTCCGTCGACCTTAAATACGGTTGGTTAGGAACGTATTATGTAATTAGGTTTAATAAACGTAAGGTTTTAGATTTATAAGGTATAGTAATATTAGGTGTTTATAGGAATTGGATTACTAAAATTAGGGCTATTAAGAATCGGACATAAGAAATAGATGTACGTAAATTCGGGATGATAAAATTAGGGCTAATGAATAGTTAGAAGGAATCAAAATTCGGGATTTTAATTTTACGGCTAATGAAATTAGTGCACACACACACACACAGAGAGAGAGAGATACATGTTACTATTAAGGAAAATATGTACCAAATCTGACTTGCTAAATGTAATGTATTGTTACTTGCCTAACTAATAATATTTATTATTATACAACACGTCCTTCATGACTCTTGTTTCTAGACTAAATCTACTTAACACAATCACATAAAATTTGTTGAAAAGGGGATTCCATACTTTCAATCATGAGTTACTACAATAAATGTTGATGCCGTTGTTTTAAATCTCCTGGGAAACCTCACCACATAAATTATTAAAATTTATCACACATAGCTCAAAATAGAAATAGTCTCATTAGTATTTAATTTCGTTATAAGAATTACGGTCAATTTGTAAACAAATTATTTTGACATGACAACAGTTGTCTCCGAACGTAGGTGTCAGTTAGATATCTAAATTGTACTTATAAAATAAAATATTGGACAGGTTTTATATGTTATGTGTATAGCACCATAACGCGACCAAAATTTTGGTCAGTTTTTCCATATTACTCATGAGTACAAATAGTACTTACTTTATGTATAACATTCAGCCATTTCCCTTATAGTTTTTATGGTTAGAAAAGTACGTTTGGACGGGTACAGCGCCATAACGCAACCAAAATTTTTGTCAGTTTTTACATATTCGGCAATGGTACAACTAGTACTTGCTTTATAGATAACATTCAGCCATTTCCCTTATCATTTTTTTGGTCACCAAATCATCTTTGAACGGGAATCGCTCACTAATGCGACCAAAATTTTGGTCAGTTTTTGCATATTTGTCATGAGTACAACTAGTACTTACTTTATGTACAACGTTGAGCCATTTCCCTGAACGTTTTTTTTTTGGGTAAGGGGAGGGGTGCTTTTCAAATGGAAGGGTGCTTTTCAAAGGGAAAGCATCTCAAAACTTTGGTCAAATTCTAGTGCATGCAAGAAATAATAAAACAACGAAATGTATGGTAATAAAAAAACAGGAGTTCTTAAAATGTGTCATAAATAGCCATAATTATCTGGTAAATCCTCCAAAAAAAAACTGGTCACACAGTTATGGCAAAAGTACGAGTCTTGGTAATATTTTCATAGATTCTATTCAAGAAGTGGAGCCGGAACGCGAATACGCGATGCAAACACCGCCATTGGACGACGTGTTATTGACGCCTAATCTGCGAGGATTAAGCCCTACTACGAGACGGCGGCTGCAGGCCGTGAAGAGAGGAGAAATGCCCTCGGATCCGGTTAAAACACCCATAAATCCTTGTAAGTTCCGTGTTCATCACGCTGTCAGTTGACTCGGCCTACTGAGACCGATCATATTAGAAAAAATACTTTTTATTATTGTTATCTAGTAGCGTTCCAACACCTAAAAAGTGCCAACGGGACTCTATTACTTTTTTTTTAAATATTAGTGGACAATGTCACACCAATTGACTTAGTCAAAAACTAAGCTCTAGACTTTTACTATGGGTACTAGACAACGATATAAATACTTATAAGGAGAAATATGTACTTACTTAACTACATAGAAAACATCCATGACTCATTAAAAAAATATTCGCGCTCATCACACAAATATCTGCCCTTACCGGGATTTGAACAAATAGCAATTAGGTTAGGGGTATGTTAAATATTAAATTATATTATAGTACTCCTATCAAGAAGCCGAGCGACACAAGCTAATGATCGAGCGTTATATTTTCATTGCGTGTTAAATATAGGCACTAGGCAGGCCTTACAAACTTTGCAACTAAAGTAGGCAATGTATCATGAACATGAAGTTTACCCACACAATCTTATTATTTATTCATAGTAAAACCAAGACAAACCTAAAATAATAATTATTTTTTGTTAATTATTGTTTTAATGTATTAAAGTAAGTATATCGGATTGGCAAACCACCAGAATACTTAACAAAAATGTTGTTAACACTAAATTGTTTTGTTTGTATTGCTTTGTTCAATTTTAATTTGGTCAATATAAATGGCCTGGGATAAGCCATAAATAGGTGGATTTTAAATCCTTTACATGTAATAGCATCTACTAGTGCTGAATATTTCCATTGTATCGCTTAAAGTAAACCTCAGTTATCTGGTTAAAATAGCTTTAAATTAGCTCTATGTGATATACAGAATGTTAGGTAATGAGTGGATAATTCTTGAACTACGGATAGAGGGTACTTAGGACATTAAGAAAAAGCTAAAATAAGTTTAGTAAAAGTCACACGGTTTTCAAGATATTTGGAGCTTTAGGTTTTTTTAAATGAACACCCTTGTTCAATGTTTTGATCATAGCACCATTGTAAGCTATTTTTTTTATTTTTTTCAATATTCTTGAATACTTGTGTTATCAGATAGGCATCACCATTTTTGTGAGACTACATTAGTTTTAAAAAATAATAATCGCGAACTTAATTTTTGCGTTTTCTATCGTACATTGACCGAACTTTCAGCTCTAATGGTGAAAAAAAAATACACCACCACAAGGTAGCCCATGCCCTTAAAAACATGCCCATTTAATAGAGATTTTAAAACAGTCAATAATGTTTTATTTAAATTTTAGAATAAAAAAATAACTTCAGTGTTTTGCAATTGAGTCGATTATTTCATATTAAATTTGTGCTCTAGAATTCCAGATAGAGTACCTAATTATGACAAACTTTTCTTGGCGAAGATAAGAATACTGGCCACTAATTTTGTGAAGCATTTTACTTAAAACAATTTGGGTTCTGGGCGAAGCATTACAACCTTTTTGTTTCAATAATAACAATACTGGGCACTACATTTTTAAATGCCATTTATTCTAAATTTAAAAATATCTTGGTCGCTTTTTGTTTTCTCAGCATTTATGTCAAACTTTGCTTATGCAGTGACAGCAAAGTTTGTCATAAATGCTGAGAAAACAAAAAGCGACCGAGATATCTTTAGAAGAAATATTGAGCAAAAATTAAAATTTAAACAAAATAGCTTACAATGGTGCTATGATCAAAACATTGAACAAGGGTGTTCATTGTCGAAAAAAACCTAAAAGTCCAAATATGTCGAAAACCGTGTGACTTTTACTAAACTTATTTTAGCTTTTTCATAATGTCCTAAGTACCCTCTATCCGTAGTTCAAGAATTATCCACTCATTACCTAACACTCTGTATATGCTGTAGCTGAGTGGAGGGAAGTTAATAGATTACCATTTAATGCCTCCAAATGTAAAATTATTACTTTTACCAGAGCTCGCGAGCCGATATATCCGCACCGTACATGTTGCACGGCACCCTGTTGGAGCGCGCCACAGAGTTCAGAGACCTGAGACTAACACTTGACAGTGGCGAAGCTCTGATTACTACCGAGTGGCCCTATGAATAGAGTACCTATACAAACAAAACGTAAAACCGAAAGTAACCCGGTGTACTATAGCTTTACCTTGCATTACCATCTTCATAAACACGATGAACGAACAAAACTCACTAACAAGCCGAAATCTATCGCACGACTCGCTTGCACTTCTACTAACACATTCAAACATTTTCCTAGCGCTTCCAACTTGCACACAGACACAGCGGCACGTGAGACGTAATGAAAATTAGAGCGAGAAAGCTCGCCACGGTCCGAGGTTGCAAACCGGCTTATTTTATCGAATTTTAAGTTTTAAGTGCATGAATTATCTTTCTTTTCCCAAGGACGCTGTCGCGGTCACAAACGACCTTCGACCTTTAGTAATAATATTTTGCCATTTTGCCTTCTAATTTCTGTAATACAGAAATAAAACAACCATTTTATATAATTAACAGTTTAATTGGACGGTTTAACGTGAAACACCGCTAGGTAACAAAAATATCAAAAATATTCATAGATTTTTCGGCACACTAATTTGTGAAGCTAATATCTTTTTTTTTAATCATAGTTTCTTATCTTTACTATATTTTCTTAATAACTATAATATGCTTATTTAAAATCACAAAAAAAGATCAATACTTATAATAGGAAAAAAAAATATCTGAGCCTCTAAAATCAACTAACCTGTAAATTCAAACAGAACTGAAAAAACTCAAAACATCTGGTTACTTTAGGTACTCTAACATACGAAAACAACTATCACAAATAGAATTTGTGTGTTCTCCACAAATAAAAACATTGCACTTCTTACAGAAATATTGCAACCATTTTATATAATCAACAGTTTAATTTAACGGTTTAGCGTGAAAAACCTCTAGGTAAAAAATATTCATAGTTTTTTGGCACTTTCATTTGTTCAGCTAATATCTTTATTTTTATTCATAGTTTCTTATCCTTACTATATTTTCTTAACAACTATAATATGCGAATATTCAGTTTCTGATATACCCTGGGATACATTTTGTTGCCAGGCCTCCGGGTGTTCCCTAACTTCCACGACGTCATTAATAATATCTTGCTCACCATCTTGTTCTGAATCAGTATCATGCACACTTTCATCAACACAATCTTCAATTTCAGAACAGTCTTCATTCTCGATCTCTTCATTTAAAAAATCTGCTAACTCTTTGTCTGACAAACTCCGCAAAGTAGCCATTTTCTATGCTAAAAATTAAAAACATATGAATTATAAACACTTAAGAAATTAAATACACAAATTACAAAACTAGTCGCTACACGGTCCAGCAGACCCATGCACAAAATATTAAGGTTTTGTAAATGGTCGCTACCGGGTCTAGCCGACCCATACGCACCTTATATGTCCATAACACGAGAGCGCGGCGCGCAGACTGATTGGTGGGGCGACGATTCGACACGCGGAACATTCGTTGGAAGGTACTAAGAACGGCCACGTCACGTGATGCAAAACGACGAAGTTATTGCTAATAATGAACACTACTGGGTCACATGAACCCATTAGCGACTACTTAAGTGTTAAAGTTTGTTTGGGTTATTTATTATAATTACCTAGTTGTATAGCAAACCGCGTACCAACACTCCCAACTCGCACCTTACCCAAACGCGCCTTTCGCGGACGCACACCAGCAAGGTTGCTGGTGTGAGTGTGGCGTGATGCCTCGGGGAGAGTACGGACGCTACCGCCGCGTCGTCCCCCCCGCGTCTCGCGCCCCGTATTTTCAACGGCCGGCCCTTGCGCCGGCCAGTCAGTCGAGCCACGGGTCCGCGACGTATGCCCGTGACGCTTTATGCCCGCACACCACGCTCGCGCCGCAACGCGAATCGCTTGTAAACTTGTTTCTTAAAACTTCAATAAAAATAACCAAGTTCCACATACCCTGAGACTATTATTTTCTGCCGGCTGGCAGTGGCGGCGCACCTACCTAGCCCAGTAGTCCCTCAGACTATAGTTGTTATTTATTGTTATTATAGTGTTTGGCAACTAGGTATCTGGCGTTTCGTGGTGACGACGGAGGTTTGTTTCTATTCCGCTTTTAATACGTTAGGTACCTATAGGTTTTGCTTAAATCTATTTATTTAGGTTATATTCGTGGTTTGGTTTTTCAATATTGTCGTCTGTCTGTACTCAAAGTACAAATGGCTGCATTGGTTCATATTGAATGTTTTTCAAAGTTATCCTTTGAAAATAAAAAACATGTCATTAAGTTAGGACGCGCTCGCCCAGATATAAAAATTGATTTTAAGCGTAGAGATACACCTTTTTTTGCTCCGGCTTGCCTATTTATTTACGTGACGCCTCGCTACTGATGCACAGGGAACTTAACTTCCGGCAGCTTGTAAAAACAACATGCGAGAAAGCAAGTAAAATGCTTGGATTTATCACGAGGATGACGTACCAATTAAATTCTTAGCTGTTACAGTTGCATTAAGACTTCGCCGAGCATACGCCGGATGTACAGTGGCGCACTCATTACTATTATTGTGTTTTCTAATAAACTAAAGTATTTTCTTGAAATTGGTCGGTAGGTTTTTGTACTACAAATGAAAACACAACTTATAGGGTATATCACATAGTTTAATAACAATTCACCTTCGAGTTATCAACTTAACGGAAAAAAGTGACTGCCTTTCCCGGTTAAGCTGACTACTCAAAGAGTAATTGTTATTAAAGTTTGTTACGTATCCCATAAATTGTGTTTTTACTTGCGCTACAAAACTTGTCGTCTGATTGCAAGGAAAATCTGTAGTTAATTAGAAAACACAATAATAGTAATGAGGGCGCCACTGGACGCTCTACGTTTGCTCGGTGCCGTCTTAATGTTATACAACGCATACTCGTACGTTCGTAGCAGGCTCGAATTTGGCGCTATAGTTTGGGATCCGCTCGAGATAAAGTATAGTCTATATCCGTCTATATTAGTTTCGGGTATGGTGGGATTGGACACACTAGACTCGCGAAGGAAGTTGCTACTTATGGTGCGCTATTATCGGCTTGTTAATAATAAAGAGGACAATCTGTCTGTGCTGGGGCGAATGAGACTGTTCGTCCTAGAGTTGTGGCCCGGGGTGCCCCGGAGTCACCGCTCCACACGTCGGGCACTCCAGCTGCTCAATGATATGTACACGCAGGTCCTAGATGCTGATCTGTTCAACGATAGCATAGGAGTTTTCGTGAGACACGCCAGGCTGTCGCTTGACAGTTGTATGATAAAATAATTAGGTAAGTAAGACAAAATGGCGACCTTAGAATCTAATTAATGTTTGTTATGTGTTGTAATGATAATCGTAATTGTGTATTTTTTAACTAGGTACTTATTTAATGACATTTCTATATCTCTTTCATTTCTAAACTCAATATGTCTTATTATTATCTAATTAATAATGTGTAAGTGTTTTGGTTGCGAACTTTAAACTTGCATGTGTTTGACAATACATAAACAAATAAACAACGAGTGTCGGTCGAGAATAGCACCACCCCATCTCTTCCCGTGGGTGTCGTAAGAGGCCACTAAGAAGGGATAGACCGGAGGATGGGCAGCAGCGTCCTGCGCGGACTTCATGGTATAACAGCGGTCGCCAACCCGCCTGCCAAGCGTGGCTACTACGGCATTTTCCCCCCAACGGTTCTAGAGCGTTATTCATCATTATGAATGTACAACAACAGCCCAGACCCCTAGTTCCGGCGGCCCCGCTATCCCTGGCTCTGGTAGCGGTCATGGTAACAACGGGGCAGGAGGTGCTTTAGGTAATCTCCGGCAGAGACCCCTTTAACCTTGGCCCTGGCAACATACAACTGCTGAATATTGCGGACCGACGAAAAGTGGCCTGAACTGGAGGAGGAATTGAGCCGGTTAAGATGGGGAATCATAGGGTGGTCAGCAGTCCCAGTCGGGTTTATCGTCCACAGGTCCTTCGTGAACAACGTGGTGAAGATCGAAAGCGCGCCGAGCACGGTAGCGTGCCTTGTACTCAGAATTATCCAACGATATTCCTTGAAGGTCATACAGGTATATGCTTCGACCTCGACACACTCCGACGATGAGGTGGAGGCTATGTATGAGGATGTTTCCAGAGCCATGCATAGCTCCAAAACTCTAGGACTGGCGGAAAACGTGAGCTTAGGAAGTGGGCCTGGATGAGCCCTGATGGTGTAACGAGGAATGAGATAGACTTTATCATGTCGACGAAAAAGCACATATTCAATGATGTCTCCGTGATCAGTGCGGTTAAAACTGGGAGTGATCACCGTATGATACGAGGCTCATTGAATATCCAGTTCAAGCTTGAAAGGTCTCGACTGGTGAAGCCTACGCTCCGCCCGGCACCCGTTCAGCTCCGAAACCCCGAGAGCTTTCAGCTCGAACTTCAATACCGTTTCGAGTGCCTAGGTAGCGACGTGGACGATTACAACGACGGGTTTGTCGGTTCTAAGTTCTTCAAGATCCGCCGTACAAAAACCAGAAAGCTCTCGGATTCCACCCTTAGGCTCATGGAGGTGAGGCGCGAAGTGACTGCAGTCCTCTGGTGACGCTTGTCGCTATCGGCAGCTAAACAGACAGATCTCGAAGTTTCTGAAGCGTGATGTACGCCGATTAAATACTAAAAGTATTGAAGAGGCTAGTGAGCGTAACAGGGGCTAAAGCCAATTGATAAAGCTGAAGACCGACGACGGAAGAGTAATTTCATCCAAACCTGAGCTATTGGCGGAAGTTGAGAAGTTTTATGGACAGCTGTACACGACAACCCGAACACCCGTCGAAAATGTAGTTAAAGACCCGAGGGCTGGATTGACCCGACACTATACCGAAGATCACCCCGACGTTAGCCTGTACGAAATTAGTATGGCCCTCAAACAGCTTAAGAATAGCAAAGCCCCAGGTGAGGATTGAATTACAGCCGAACTCCTGAAGACGGGTGATAAACTCATCCTTAGGGGCCTTCAGACTCTGTTCAGCTCCGTCCTCCAGGCAGGGAGAACGCCGAAAGTATGGAACAAAAGTGTGGTAGTTCTGTTCTTCAAGAAAGATGATAAAACTTTGCTGAAGAATTATAGACCCATCTCACTTCTGAGCCATGTTTTACAAGCTGTTTTTGAGGGTCATCACAAATCGTCTCGCGCGCAGGTTTGACGATTTCCAGCCTCCCGAACAAGCCGGTTTCCGAAAGAAAGGCTATAGTACCGTAGATCATATACATGCGTTGCGGCAGGTTATACAGAAGACCGAAGAGTATATCCTCCCCCTTTGCCTTGCATTTGTGGATTACGAGAAAGCCTTCGATTCGATCGAGACCTGGGCTGTGCTGCAGTCTCTCCAGCGATGCCAAGTTGACTACCGATATATCGAAGTGTTGAAGTGTCTGTACGAAAACGCCACTACGTCCGTCCGACTACAGGACTAGAGCACGAAGCCTATTCCTCTGTGGTAGGGAGTCAGACAAAGAGATGTGATCTCTCCAAAGCTGTTCACTGCTGCATTGGAGGATACTTTTAAGGTTCTGGGCTGGAAAGACTCATCAACATAAATGGCGAGTACATCACTCACCTTCGATTCGCTGACGATATCGTAGTCATGGCTGAGACCATGGACCTCAGTGCAATGCTCGCTGACCTCAGTAGAGTTTCCGACCGAGTTGGCTTGAAGATGAACATGGACAAGACGAAAGTCATGTCCAATGTCCATTTCGCGCCAACTCCCGTGATAGTCAGAGGCTCTGCGATCCAAGTTAATGACGACTATATCTACCTGGGACAAACGGTCCAGTTAGGTAGGTCCAACTTTGAGAAAGTGGTCACTCGTCGACTCCGACTCGGCTGGGCAGCATTCGGCAAGCTTCGCAGCACCTTTTCGTCCAAATTACCGCAGTGCTTGAAGTCAAAAGTCTTTGACCAGTGTGTGTTGCCAGTGATGACTTACGGATCTGAGACGGGCGCTAACAATGGGCCTCATAAGGAAGCTCAAAGTCACTCAGAGGGCTATGGAGAGGGCTAAGCCCCGGGTTTCTCTGCGTGATAGAATCAGAAATGATGATATCCGCAGTAGAACTTTACCGACATAGCCCGAAGAATAGCTAAACTTTAGTGGCAGTGGGCGGGGCACATTGCTCACAGGACTGACGGCCGATTGGGTCAGAATGTTCTTGAGTGGCGTCCGCGGATCGGGAGAGGAGTTGTAGGTAGGCCTCCAACGAGATGGAGAGCCGACATTATAAAGATGGCGGGAACGCGGTGGATGTGAAAAGCACAAAACCGGTCTGAGTGGAGAGCCTTGGGGAAGGCCTATGTCCAGCAGTGGACGTTTTTCGGCTGACGTGATAAAATAAATAAATCACATTCAATACTTCGAAAAATAAGCTCTAAATGTCGCTAAAATATTTGTTGGGTGGTTCAATTCTTGACTAATTACTGGAAAAATGATAATATAGTGTCAATAGAATTATTATTAATTTTGTTTGTCGTGGTTTTTTACTATGAATAATAAGACGGTGGGGGGTAAACTTCATGTTCATGATACATTGCCTACTTTTGTTGCAAAAATTATCGGGTCTGCCTATTACCTAAACGAGAGTATAAAGACCGATCTTTAGCTTGTGTCGCTCGGCTTCTTAGTCTTCCTGACCTAATTTAGCTCAGCGACCTATTTGCGATGTGTCAATGTATATGTTATGCATATTTTGTTTGTCATGAATACTTAACTGATGAATGTAGGTATATATTTCTAATACCCTATTTATTATTATTATTGGGGGGTTTTGGATGGGCCTTGTGTGTCACTTCGACCATTGCTGATCTTTTGTAACAGCCCTTTGTTTAAAGTTCACCGCAAAGGCCCGTTGCGTCTAAGAATTTCCAGATGCTTTGGGCCGTGAGAAGTTGTATCTCCTGTGGGTCCACAATATGTCGCCCTAGGTAGATACTTCTGTTACGCATTAGTGGTCCGCAAGAACAGAGGATGTGCATTGCTGTCTCCTCTGTTTCCTGACAGAACCTGCATGTCGGTTCTTGTTTCATACCCATTAGAAACAGATGTTTGTTCAATTTGCAGTGGCCAGTTAGAATTCTAGTCACTGCGCAAGTCTTTTCTCTTTTGAGTTGTAGAATCTCTTTGGAGAAGTTGCTTTTGAACCCTGTAATTAATGATTTCGAGTGCTTTTGTCCTTTCGTGGACTTCCACAGCTCGATCGCCCTAGATTTATATAGGTCGTTTAGCAGTGAATAGGATTTCCTTTTTGTGATACCACAAAAAGGCTCCGGGCCAACCAGGGGGTTGTCAGCACCTTTCCTAGCCAGTTCATCTGCTATTTCGTTTCCATCAATGTTGGAGTGCCCTGGTACCCATCTAAGTATTACTTTGTTGGAGTTTCCTAGGGCATTAAGGTTTTCTTTGCAGTTTTGGACTAGTTTAGAGTTTATCTCCAATGCGTCTAGTGCCAAAAGGGCAGCTTGGCTGTCCGAGTTGATGTAGATGTGCTGGTGCCTACGGTTCTTCTCAAGGTTGATTTCCGCGCATTTGTTGATGGCGAAGACTTCCGCTTGGAAGATTGAGGCCTCCGTACCCATGCTGACGCTAACTTTGAGTCTTGGTCTCTCACCGTAGATGCCGCACCCCACATCGTTCCCTTTTTTGGAACCATCTGTATACCAAATGTGGCAGCCCTCTTTGTAGTCCAGCTGGCCTTTCAGCCATTTGTCCCTGGAGGGTATCTCCACTGAGTATAGTTTTTTGTAGTTATATTCAATATGCATGTCATCAGTTGGCATGCATAAGGTTTTGTGTTCAAACACCGATGCCATACGCTTGGTCAGTGCTTGAGAGCTCCATTTCGTCCTTGTCGTGGTGCAGATTCTGTATATACACTGTTCAGCCTCTTTTTGCACTTGTAGGTGCAGTGGTGTTAGGTCTAGCAGTGCATCCAGAGCTGCTCCCGGTGTTGAGGATAGAGCTCCTGTTGCGATAACGCAGGCTGTGCGTTGCAGACTGTTTAGGGTGTTTATTGTTGTCTTTTGGTTGGTTTTTGTGCACCAGACAGCGGAGGCATATGTAATTATAGGCCTTACCACTGCCGTGTACAGCCACAGGGCAATTTTGGGCTTTAGGCCCCATCTTGACCCCGCCATTCGACAACTAGTCCACATAGCCATTTTGGCTTTTTGGATTGTGTTTTTTATGTGCGAGTTCCAAGTTAACTTTTGGTCTAAGGTGACCCCTAGATACTTTACTTCACTTGAGATTGGAATTATTTGTTCGTTAAGCTTAAGATCTAGTAGCTTTTCGAGCTTCCTTTTCTTAGTGAAGGGAACTATCACAGTTTTGCTTGCGTTTATGGACAATTCGTTTTCTTTACACCATTTATTTATGGTGTTGAGAGCTCCTTGCATTAGACATGAGATTGTGTGGAGGCTGGGGCCTTTGATTATGACTACAAGGTCGTCGGCATATCCCTGTGTGTCATAGTCTTGGTCCGTCATTAATGCAAGTAGTTGATCCACTGCTAGGGTCCACAAAAGTGGGGAAAGGACACCCCCTTGTGGACAGCCTCGTGTGGTGTGGAATTCATGCGAAGTTGCATTGAGAGTTAGAGATGCCACCCTGTTAGAGAGCATATTCTGAACCCAGTTGATGGTGGTACCGTCCACACCCTTTAATGCCATTCCGTTTAGAATGGTATTTGTGGGCGTGTTATCGAAGGCTCCTTCCACATCAAGAAAAGCACATAGGGCTGTTTGCTTATCCTCTAAGGTTTTCTGCACTTTGTCGACCAGATCGAGGAGGGCAGTTTCCGTGGATTTCCCTTTTTGGTAAGCGTGTTGGTTTAAGCTGAGGGGTTTAGCTATTAGATATATAGCTCTGATGTGCTGGTCTATAATCCTTTCCATAGCTTTGAGTAGGAAGGATGTAAGACTGATCGGTCTGAAGGATTTAGGCTGAGAGTAGTCCTTTTTCCCTGCTTTTGGTATGAAGCGTACCTTGACTCGTGTCCATGGTTCTGGTACTATTCCCCAGGCAAAGCTTGCCCGAAATATTTTAACCAGATGCGGGAGGAGGATATTTTCTCCCTTTTGAAGAAGGGCCGGAAAGATTCCATCTTCTCCCGCTGATTTAAATGGCTGGAATTTATCAATAGCCCATTTAACATTGTTAGGCCTGAAGATGTTTGTGGCCTTATTCCAATCAGCTCTATGCGCCCTGTGATCAGGATGAATTCTTTGGGCACATCGCTGGGTGTCATCGGAGGTGTACGATCCCGGAAAGTGGGTTACTCTGAGGAGTTCGAGAGTCTCCCTCTCCGTGGTCGTAAAGGTATTATCTGGTCTTTTTAGTAGGCCGAGATAGTTTGTGGGTGTCTTGGCGAGTATTCTGTGAATTCTCGCTCCTTTGTGTGTTTGGGCTATATCTTCACAGAATCGTCTCCAAGACGCTCTTCTGGCTTTTCTGATTTCTTTGTTATACTCCGTCAAAGCTCTACCGTACCTTTCCCAATCTTGCGGCCTAGAGCAGTGATTGAATATACGCCGTGTGGAGCTGCGAAGCCTTTCCAGCTTTTTGTTCCACCACGTCGTTGTGTTGTTTGTTTTAGATTCCTTCAACGGGCAGCTCCTCTCGTAGGCTTTGTTAATTCCTTCTGAGAGTTTCATTACTGCGCAGTTGAGGGAATCTGGAGTTTTAACATATTTTGGGAGGTCCGTTAGGTATTTTTCGAGGTAGTCTCTGTAGGTGTGCCAGCAAGTGTTTCTTGGGTTCCTAAGTTTTTGTGGTTCTTTACCTAACGAACTTGTTACCTCGAATATAATATGTTTGTGGTCCGACATTGAGTTTTCGGAACTGACATGCCAGTTGGCTAGGCATTTGGCTACTTTTTCAGTTGCGAATGTTATATCAAGTACTTCCTGCCTAGCTTTGGTAACGAAGGTTGGTGTGTTGCCCTTATTTAGTAAGTATAGACAGTTAGTAAAGATAAATTCAGAGAGTAACTCACCTCTTCTGTTGATTCCAGTGCTGCCCCAGATGGTATGGTGGGCATTCGCGTCGCAACCCACGATCAGTTCCGACTTTTGTCGTTGTGCGTAGTCCACGACTTTAGTCAGTTCTTCCGTGGGGTTCTGTTTCTCTCCGGGCAAGTAGGCCGAGCAGACTAGGACCTTCGATGTTCCACGCCCTTTGAGATCCACGTAGGCGACAACTAGATCGTCACTGCAAAGTTCTAAAACAGGCAAAAAGCTGATGTTTCTGTTAAACACGATACAGGCCCTTGGTTTTGAGCCTTTTTCATGTACCAGAATCTTACCTGCATTATTCATACCTGCTACCATGGAATTGGCGTTGATCCATGGTTCTTGTATGAGGGCGATGTCCAGGCCATGTTCGCCAAAGATTTTCTCAACGACCGCTGAGGCCGCGATAGCGTGGTGGAGATTGGCCTGTAGAAACACCGCCCCCTTGGTCCGTGGTGCGTCAGTGATGAGGTCGGCGGTGGGCACCTGGGTGCCCTTGCCGGCCTCTTTGCGTCCCCCTGGAGCGGTTGGCGCCCCTGTTTGTCCCCCTGTTAAGGGGAAACCGCGGTCGGCCCTCTGCTGGTCCACTGGTTGTTGGGTGGGGATGGGTAAACGGGACTGCCCTCTTTGATCCCCTCGGGATCTTGCGGTTGGGCGTGGGGGCCAGCGCGACCGATGTGTCAGGCCTGGAAGGCCCTGGCTGGTCTTGTGGGGCGTGGGGACCATGTGTGGTGGCCGTCGGTGTTGGGGTGGGAGGAGGGTCCAGTGATGACTGTTGGGCACCTGTGGCCGGGCCCTTTAGTCTAAACTGGACCTCTCGGAGGCCAAGACTGGCCTTTAGGTTCGACCTACGAAGGGTCTCCACAGATAGGTCGTCTAGAGAAAGGGTGAGTGTCACCCCTCCCTTTTCGACCTTTGTGTGGAGCACCTTCCAGTACTCAGTGTGCAGCCCCTGGTTCTGCACACTAAGCAGAGATAGTGTTTGCCGGGTCTTGGTGGCGTCTATCTCTGGGATATATACCATCCCTATGTTTGGCCTCGGAAGTTCGCTCTCACGTAATACGGTGAGGTTCGCTTCCGGCCATGGTTTTAAGGATGGTATAACTCCTTCAAGCCAGGTTTTGGACCTTTGGTCGCTGCAGGTCACAAGCAACCATCCTGGCTTGTACGAGTAGCCTTTGAACTTAGGCCCTTCGCCTTTCACCAAGCCGGTTATCTTCTGCACGATGGTGTCGCAGACTAACCCCAGTTGCGTGTCTGTCATCGGAGTGGGGTTGATGATACCGACTCGGATCATGCTCAGGACCTCGTTAAAGGCTAAGGGCGTAGAGGTCGGAGTAGGTGGTATGGGTGGTATGGGAGGGGTCTCACTTACCTTTGGGGCTTTGGGTATATGCCCCTGCGGTGATTCCTCTTCCGAGCGGGGCCGTTTTACCGGCTTTTGCTGCGGTTTGGAGTGTGAGGACCCGAATTTGTACCCCAACCTCTTAAGCTCCGCAAAGCTCTTTTGGGCCAGTTCTACCGCCTCGGAAGGTGGTATCCCTAATCCCTTCAGAGCCTTGTAGCGGCCCTTTGCTGAACCTGCCAATTTCTTGGCAGGTTGGTCGTTGGCGGAGTGAGGCTCCCCAGACAGTGAGTTTGGGCCGTTGCCGGCCCTTTCCACCGTGTTGGTGAGCTCCACCACCTCCATTTGTTGCTCCTGCGTTTGGGCAGATTCCTCCGCGCCTACCGTCAGGGGCAGTAGTTCCTGGCATAGGTCTTCCAGGGTACCTTCTGTTTTTTTTTTTGTTTTGCTCCATACTAATCCCACGAGAAGCTAGGGAAATAAAGGTCCATTCCGGCAGAGCCCCGCTTGCCGGAATAAGGCTACGTACACCTCGAGGTCGCCTGGTATCGAGGGTACACCGTTAGCGACTGAGCTCCCCCTCAGTCACGCACCTGTAGGCACGGTACGAGTGACACCTATAGGTTGGGGTTTTTGGGGTCGAGGTTGTCTCCTCCAGGAGGGGGTGTAGGAGGGAATAAGGATGGGAAGGGATGGTGTTTGTGAGAGGAATTTGGATATTTGGATCACGGGAAAGAGGGTAGGGAGTACCTGGACGCTGGGACTGTCGTACCAGGTATCATCCTCCATACTTAGCTGCTTAGCAGTCCGGGGTAGTTGGTAAATATGCGACGCCCGTTTCTACCGCTAGCATTTCCAGGGTGCACGACCCACTACGTAAAATGAGTGGGTTCGCCCCAGGTCTGTACGGCGGCAGAGCCTGGGACGACGTGGACGTGTATGAAGGACTTGGTGGAGTGTGCCTGATAGCTCAGCGTCGCATACCCGAGCGTACTCACCCCCCCCGCACCCCAATAATTCTAATACCCTATCTCGTACAATTAGATTTTCCTTGATGGTCGAGGACAAAGGGCGAGATGTAGTAATTAATGCATGTATTAAAATAAAGTGGTTAAATATTAAACAGTTGACAAGAGATGTAACACACCGAACAGCAAGATAGGCGGAGATTTGCGGCCGGGTTGCAAACGTATGTCTGTAGACGCCCGCAAGCGTCTGTGGGGATTCGTGAACGACTTACCCTCCGAAAACATTCAGCCCGACGATCAAAATACGGTAAGCCGCCCCGATAAACACGATTTCTAATTACTTCACTGTTTTCGTACTCAAGTGAAATAATTGCGACATCAAGATACGTTTTTACAAGATTTTCTCAACTCATTTACAGCCTCTGTCGGATTTATGTGGAACATTTCTGGCTCAGTTCGACAATAAAGGATCGTCTTTTGATCACGGCGTTGCTAGGAAATTGGACTTGGAGGTAAATAATTTTGCATTATTGTCTATACTACCTAGTTGGTTAAATGGTTAATAAGTTCTGTTACTAAGGTTGAGTCAAATAAAACTAACTTATGTTAATTTAATGTAAATTTTGAAGAACAATTTAATCATTCTTGTTAGTCGCGGCAATTTCCGACACTATGTTTTAACATTCACAGCCGGCATCGATGAAATTACGTATGACTTTTCTGTAAATTTCACTTTTTGAAAACGCTTAAAAGTTTGTCTCTGTTTACCAAAGTTTTCTCTGTGTATGTTTAGAGACCAAAATTATATTTCTGAACATGAATTTAATAATTCCAACTTATGAAGCAAGTGATTTGATGTGTATTCGTATTTCTGCAAAATCATGTGAAATCACGATTGTCAGGTGTATAAGCCGATCTTTAGTTGCTTGGAATACATTTGTATCAGAATTAGCTAAAGCTACAAGTCTGTTCAATATGTCACGCAAATTTGAACTCTACAAGAACTCTTACAAAAGTTGTGGCCGTTGTCAGTAAGATCGTCGTGCGTGATTTGAACTATAATTTTGTCTTCCGTAATAGGAATACTTTTAGCTCGTTCATGAAATAATTGCAATAGTACATTATTTTTATTTAATATTCTATATAAATCAAAGTTTTGATTAATATACAAGTTTATGCAAAATTCCTTGATTTTTTTTTTCAATTGTAATAAATCTCAGTAACAGGACTTATCAGTCTTATCACCCGACTAGGTATCTATACTGATAAAAAGTTTGTGGCGTTGTAAGGAGTAATCTCTTGATCTACGGATCCGTTTTGGAAAATTCTTTTACTAATAGAAAGCTACAGCTTTTGTGAGTATCACAGGCTAATTATTAACCAAAAAAAAAATTACCCAACGAAACAATGATAATTATCAAAGTGCATTTGTAGACCCGTGTGGTTGTCGGGTTAGAATAGTGCCACTCCATATCTTCCCGTGGATGTCGTAAGAGACGGCTAAGGGAATAAAGGCGTATAGTATTGTTAGGCGATGGGCTTGCAACCTGTCACTAATACACTGGTAAACATCTTAGCCTAAGTGTGCAAAATGTGGTTACAGAATTATCAACAAGTTTTAAGAGTTGTTGGTAATTCTGTAGCTCTGCCTACCCCACTCTGGGAATAAAGTCGTGAGATTATGTATGTATGTATGTATTTGTATACCAGTTTACTACCGGGTAAATTATTTGATTATAAAGATTTTCAAATGTTTTTTAGGATCCTGTGGATACGCCCCCATCAAAAATAGCCAAATTATCAGAAAATCAGGCAAGTATATAACAAATTAATGTGACATTCATTTATTATATCTTTTCCACATTTTTTCCCACTTAATTTGACCCGATTAAATTTTTCCCGGTCCCTCAGTCTCACTTTTTCCCAAAAATAATTAATTACATCGTAATTTTGGTAGGTTTAGGTTAAGGTAGTTTTGCAACAGGCCGGTAGGGCCAAATGATCCAGAAAAAGAAGCTCTGTGAATGAAATCGCGATTTGTTAGATTATTAATTTAGGCCCGTGTGGTTGCCGGGTTAGAATAGTGCCACTCCATATCTTCCCGTGGATGTCGTAAGAGACGGCTAAGGGAATAAAGGCGTATAGTACTGTTAGGCGATGGGCTTGCAACCTGTCACTAATACACTGGTAAACATCTTCGTCTAAGTGTGCAAAATGTGGTTACAGAATTATCAAAAAGTTTTTAGAGTTGGAAATTCTGTAGCTCTGCCTACCCCACTTTGGGAATAAAGGCGTGAGTTTATGTTTGTTAATTCATTCATTAAATCACGCCCGCGCCTGTTTCCCAGAGGGGTACAAATTTCTTTCGCTTCTTCCACATTCATACATCGAGTCATGCACGCACGACGGTTTTACTTAAGATTCGGTCCTTTTCCAGTATTTCTCCGATTTGATTCGAAAAAGTACGCTTCGGGTGGGCCCTTCCGACACTTCCACTCACTTCCGATCTGTATATCTCTTTCATCCATCCTTTCCAAATGGCCGAACCATCGAAGCATGCCCTTTTCAATCTTAGTTACTACATCTTCTTTTAGTCCACATTTCTCTCTGACTTTTTTATTCCTTACTCTATCAATCAGTTAGTTCTTACATTAATTTCCCAAAATCGCTCTTTCTGAGTAGCAAAATTTTCATTAGTATTTTTTTACCAAATTAAGTTTTCACTGACTCCCAGACGCATTTGTCCCGTCGCATTTTTTTTTGCCGTTGCAGGACGAGTGTCAAGGCCGCGCTATTATACCAGTCCAGCAACCGCCCTTCACGGTCGAGGCTAGTGCTTTTCTACAACCGGACATAGTCCCAAAATTGCCATTAAAATCATGACCGTCATTATCATTGACAAAACTCATAATTCCATATACATTAGAAACAGGTAGGACTTACAAGAAAAGGTACCCAACTAAGGACAAACAAAAGGTATACAACTTTAAGGTGAAACATAGTTCACTTTGTGATACCAGCACCAAATTTTAGTATGTTGTTAAACATGTTATTCTATGTTAAAAACCGTCGGGACCCCACTTGTAAAGTACCTGGATCCGGAGATATGACGTCACTTTCGCGTCATATTAAGACGTGACGTGTATTTTGAAAATTGCGAATAATTCTGATTCTATGAACCCTATATACATGTGTGGGTATCAAATGGACGGGAATTAAAAGTTTTATAAATAATGATATAGTAGGTACATACACAACATTAGCTGAGTAGCGTAAACTGGGTTTGTTTTGATCAAATTCAAAGTTTACTAAATGACGAAATAATTAAATAAAAATATGTAATTAAAGAAATGTAATGAAAGAGTTCTCCATATTACCGAGAGGTCGGTTCGAACATTCAGTTGGCTTAGGATCGACTCGTTTGTGCAACGTTCAGTCACGGAGATCCCTAGCATTTTGGTCTTGCTGCGGTTAATCCTAAATCCGTACTCCACTCTGACGGGCTATATTTTTTACAGCAGCTTTGTTATGTCATTCTCATTTTCCGCTAATGATAGTAGTGTCATCAGTAAATCACCGTGACATTCCACTCAAATACCATCCCCCCAGTTTTCCACGGGTAAGATAACGAGGTTCTGCACAAGATAAATCAGGTGATCAGGTATACCCATCGCTCTCATAACTCGAATGCTTTGGCGTAATCAATGAAACATGGGACGTTTGTTGTATTCACGGGTTTTTCGTATATTCTTAGAGCCCACGACACTAAGCCTAGTTCGATACTACTGGATGATATATGTATATATAATTAGTCACGTCATTAATGGGGGAATACGAAATGGTTTTTTTTTTAGTTATAAGTCCGATATATTGATGCAGCAGCGGTTTTTCTTACACAGAAATTGATGATCTTTCAGATGAACTTAGGGATTTTGAGGAGAACGATCACGCTAGATACTTAAGTACGAAGCGTCGCTTGCCTCGTGTGTTCATAAGTTTTGAGACGAAATAAAAGTTACATAAAAATTTAAAGAATAAAGCTATATTCCGGTGCTCAAAATTCGCAGACGGTGCGTAAACAAAAGAATGTGTCATAGTAATAACATGGCGTCAATTTTGACGTACCGTGATATACGCAACGTTAAGCAGCGGTGTGCGGAGCGTGCGTCAAAAACGGTGTTAATACGACGCGTCACTGCGTTTCCGTACCGTCACCGTTTTTTAAGCATTGGTGTGGTCGCTGCTTAACGTGAAGAACTTTATTGCCTTCTGGGCGTAGGCTCTTGATGAGTTGCGCTGTAACACGATCACAGTCGCTAGCTTTTACTTTAAGTTTGCCTACAGCAAACTCCACCTCATGGAGACAGATATCAGGCTGGCTCTCAGGAATATCTAGACTTTCATCTCTTCATTGCTCTAAGACTTGCTGTAAGTTTAGTCTATCATTGTAGGTGTTCGAAGTGACCACCGTTTTTTTCAATACAATATTCAACACGTTTAGGTAAAAACAATTTTACATGCCTGAACTTGTTGAATATTGAAACGGTGGTCACTTCGAACATCTATTAAAATAAAATTAAAATTATGTGAAAACAATGCATTTTCTGGATTTTAGACATCATGTTTCTTAGAAACATTTACTGCTTAAGACCTACACAATCGATATCTGAATAGAAATAGTGTAAGTTTATTTTTTCAAAACAGCCGGGTTTGATTCCCTAGCTGGGTACAGTTTTTTTTTTAAATGTATGAATGCAGTTTTTCTTTTTATCAAAATCGGTGACATGGTTCCTAAGAACAAATCTTCGTATGTCTTATAGTTTCAGACTTTCCCATACTGACCGATTTGAATGAGCCACCCTGTATAGCTATGGTCCTAACCTTCAACAATAGTCCAATTTTCCTCATAACATTATTTTAAAAATATGATAGCTATAGCACAGGGGTCACCAAATGGCGGACCGCGGTCCGCATCCGGACCGCCGAACCATTTTGTGCGGACCGCGAGAATATAGCAACTTGCACTACAGTTATGTCAATAGCTTGCACCAATTTTACTCCAAACTTCAGACAGATACTTAGTCCGCAACAACAATTTATTTTTCTGATTGATATGTAAAATAAAACCTCTGTTAATTCCGTAATTACATTTGTTTATAAATATTTTTTTCTATATAATGTTATGCGGACCGCGATGGTCATTTCATTTTTTAAACGGACCCCGGCAAAGTAAGGACCCCTGCTACAGATAGACACTGTGCGTTTAGGGAATCAAAAATTCCCTGGCGAGTAGTTGCGAGTTTGAAAATATGGGGCTTAAATTGCCGTTTCTTTTGATTGCGTTGACATAGAAGTTTGTTTTTGTTACAACTTAAAGGTATTATAGACCTGAGTGTTTGATATGAATTTCAATTTCATACCTTTACGCGTTCATGAGGAAAGAGGTATTAAATTAAAAAATATTAAAATTATTTTTATTATTTGTTATGACTAAAAATGTACGGTTTTCGCAATTTTCCCTGTATCTGTTGCTGCGTACCAAATTTCAAGATTCTGAGTTCACGGGAAGTACCCTGTAGGTTTTAAATTTGGGCCATAAATGGCTGTATCTTTTGATTGCGTTGGCTTAGAAGTTTGATTTTTTTCAGAGCTCCAAGGGACAGTAGACCTGAGTATTTGATATTATAAATTTCAGCTTGGTATCTCCACGCATTCCTGAGAAAAAGGGTCGTGACTGACGGACGGACGGACAACAAAGTGATCCTATAAGGGTTCCGCTTTTTCCTTTCGAGGTGCGGGAACCCTAAAAACTAACCAGGTTAAGTTATTATGTTACTTGCTGCCACGGAACCTTTCACGGGCGAGTCCGACTCGCATTTGGCCGCTTTTTTATTTTATACATGTCCGTTATTTTAAACTACTTTAACATTATATGAAAATAAATCAAATCGGAGCCAGTCATTTGGGTACCTTTCCCTGTTGGTATGAAACTAAAATATACCATTAAATAGAACCACAAATTTTAATATAATAAACCTAATTTAAATAAAAAAATATAATATTTATTATGCGTTACGCGTTATTAGTTAGTTACTTTGCTTATAATCTTAGATAAATTTCTTGTATTAGTTCTATGTCAAATAGTTTATTTTTCTCTATAAAACGCAATCTAAAATGCACTTAGGCTTATTCTACTAGGTACAATCATATTGCCTCTGACATAGTTATACCCATGAGAATAGAGGCCCTGGTAGGTTTTAAATCGATGTACTAAAATTATACGTCATTGCTTTGAAAAAAACTCGTAAGTATCCCATATTTCGAGACTTACGATTTAAAACTTAAACGTGGAGAGGATTAACTTCAAAATCATATTATTTTCTCGGAATATCAGATACGTGTTTTTTCTAAAGTACTTAGTAACGATATCTCAGTTTGTGCGAAGTAATTTATGTTATTAAATTAGTGTGCGGGCGGGGTGGCGGGCGAGGCGCTTGCGGCCGAGGTGGAAGTGCAGCTGCAGCGGCTCAGCTCGGCGCTGACGGGGCGCCGCACGCCGCGCGCCGCGCGCGCGCGCTCCTCAGGTGCGCACCGCACAGGTAACACTGCTAGCACGGCGAGGCTGGGAACCCTGCGATGATAAAGCTAAAAGATAATAGTACATTGTGTATTAAGGGTGGTAAAGAAAGAATTACAAACGAGAGTCTGTTAGAAGCCCGAAGCCGAAGGCTGAGGGCTTTAATGACTTGAGCTTTGTATTTCCTTTACCACCCGTGTAACATACAATGTTTTTCATCACAATTGCGAGGAAATGAAATAAAATCAGACAAAAGATCATATTTTTAACTTATTAGCGGCAGACTACATCATTGTCTGTGACTTACCACAGATAATGTCAAACGTGTTCGGAGTCCGATTCTAGTGACATATGAGATCAATAGTTTATTATGCGAGATTGTTAGGAAATAGTATTCAACTGACATTTCATCTCGAATGCAACTTCATATCGAATGGCACAAGAATTGGGGTCCTGACGTATTGTGATAGTTTGAGTCCACGTATAATATTTAAAAAAAAAGCTATTACGCACTTTAGTTACGTAATGGTAAAAAAAGGCCCGCGGGTATTATTTTGGATTAACGGTCGATTTTTCTAGCATGTTAGGACACTATTTACGAGCAAGTGTGATGAAAAATATGTTTTCCTACTCCTGTACTTTTATCTGTCATTTATATAGTCACGAACACTAATATAAGAACATACATAATATGTCCGCAGAATAATCCAGAGAAAAGTCTATCTTGTCTATGCCCCAAAACAGCACTTGTGCGTTTTTGAGATAAAACGATACGGCCAGCTGCCAAAGCTTAGCGTTGCACAATCGATTTAATCATATTTTAACGATTGTGAAATAGGGACTATAAATCACCTAATGTTTTGAGAAATGATTTCAGTTACCTGATTGGTCGATTTTAAAATAGCTGTATTCTGGTTGGTTGATACGAAATACAAAGTTTTTTTAAAAGATTTAAATTAGTTAAAGAGTAACACGTACCTAAAAGAACCTATCGTTCCGTTTGACGGTCGATGTGTATTGTGATTGGTGGATTTAATTTGGTGAAGTATTCTGATTGGTCAAATTAAAATATTTTGGAATTGTAAATAATTCTATTTTCCATTCCGTCAATTTAAAAACAAAGTAAACCATAGACACATATTTTGTCATTTTCTTGTTTCTCGCTCGTTTGTTGTTCTTTACTTCGTTCGTTCGTTTGTAAGTTTTTTCGCTTAGTTTTGCATTTCATTTGAAACCTAGTCGTAGAAAAAGTTTTGTATGCAACGGTGTATAACTAAGTCAAAAAATACTCGTGGCGCTTACCTTTACGATGTTCGCCTTCGGCTCACATCGTAACACACGCCACTCATCTTTTTTGACCTCTCTTATACAACTATTGCATAAACTACTATTATCTACATACATATCATAAGTCCTCTATTATGCGTTCAAAATCCGTAGGAAATGACCAGAATTATTAAAATCAATTTTACTATGACAACTTTCTTGTCTGTGGTAGGTAATAGGTAAAATTTTGGTAAGGTTATGAGCAAAGAGCGGAATTCTTCATAGCAAAAATACATTGAATGAGCAGGCCTTCTATGAATTAAAACAGACCAACAATGTTAACATTGTTGGTCTGTTCCATTGAGTAAGTCGACCAATCACATCGGTCCGCTGATCACTGGTTCGACCAATCAGAACACGACTTGTGCTGCATATGAAATTAAATTGGTCAATGGTCACGGTCAGAGTCGTCAGTCAAAACGCCTTTGAATTACTGGCAACTAAAACGGTATCGCTAAAAAAAAAGTAAAAATTGACGGGTGAGCGTAATTTTTTTAGTGTGTCGTATGTTTACTTTAAGAATTTATTTTTATTTCCTCGCAGTAGTCGTGAAAAGCACTGTGTTAAGCCTCGGCCGAAAGTGCAATAGATGGACTCGTACTTTCGAACTAACTCGTCCATCTATTGCTTACTTTCTAACCTCTACAACAATGTACTATTTATGATCAAATGTACTTGAAACAGCAGAAATGCTCTGCAGTGCTTATAATGAGACATGTATTTCAGCAATAAATAAAATTCAACCCCTAGAGGGATGAAAGGGAGTTGCAAAAATAATTTAGGTAAAAATACTTTTATGATTCGATTTACTTGATACTTGGTAGAAATGCTCTTTAATGTAAACAATCTACCTAAAAGTATAAATGGTAATATACACATAAAAATATTACTTTTGGCGATTCAGGAAAAACTAACACTGAGATGGTAAAATAAGGGATAGTAAATTGTATGTTATAATTATATTTTTGAAGTGAAAAACGTGGAAAATATTGTAAAGGGTTAGTATACTATTATATCTTGAATAAAAGCCAGTTATTTTTATACTGTTATTTTATTGGAACCCAACTACCATTCGTTGACACCAACCCAAGAGAGAGCGAGTCCTTGCGATCCATACTACGCAGAGACTTGGATACTACACTCTCCCGGACATATAATAAAACTAACATAGTTTTATTTAAACTTAGATACATATTTTTATATGGGTACAGTGTGTACTAGCACTTCTTACACTAATTTCAAGTTAGACTTATCGTTAAGTTGATATCTTGGCATCATTTAAAATTAAATACAAGTAACACTTGGCCTACGATATCATACTTAACTTAGTCCACACACTACTTAGATTACTACGTAACTTAATCTAACTGCTATCGATATCCTCGTTACAATACACCATTTGATCTATATGACGTCTGGAAATTTTAGTGTGAAAGGTGAGGTTTGCTCTGGACGCCCTGTCACAGATAAAATCAGTGCCATTTTTGAAAAAGTGGAGCAAGATCGACATATTAGCTACGACATTGCTGAAGAACTGGATGTTGATCATAAAACAGTTTTACGTCATTTACAAAAGTCCGGATACAAGAAAAAACTTGAAATATGGGTACCACATGATGTTTCCATTTGCGATTATTTGTTGAAACGTAACAATTCTGAACCATTTCTTAAACGGTTGATTACGGGTGATGAAAAATGGGTCACTTACGATATGAATGTGCGAAAAAGATCGTTGTCGAAGCATGGACAAGCCCAACAGACCGTGGCAAAGCCCAGCCTGACTCGGAACAAAGTGATGCTGGTGGGATTGGAAAGGAATCGTCCACTATGAGCTTTTGCCACCGGGTAAAACTATCGATTCTGACCTCTACTGTCAGCCTCTGATGAGGTTAAAAGAAGCCCTTGTGAAAAACCGGCCGGAGCTGGTGAACAGGAAGGGCGTAGTGTTCCATCATGATAACGCCAGACCGCACTCATCTATAACCACGCAGCAAAAATTGAGGGACCTTGGCTGGGATGTGTTGATACATTCTCCGTATAGCCCTGACCTTGCTCCATCAGATTTCCACCTGTTTCGGTCACTTCAGAACTCTTTAGGAAGCATAAAGCTAACCTCAAAAGAACACTGAAAATTACCTGTCAGATTTTTTAGTCAAAAATCTCAAAATTTCTACAGCAATGGGTTCATGGCACTACCCACAAAATGGCAACAAGTCATCGATCAAAACGGCACATACATATTATAAATAAATAAATAATTATAACTAAAAAAAATATATTTCTTTGTATGAAAAATACGAAAAGACTTTTGCCCCGACCTATTATATTCACGTGTAGTTAAGCAGGAAAATGTCTCAAAACTCAGAATGTTTACCAGAACTAATTAGTAGTACCTAATAGAGAGGGGTGTGGAAATCAAGGGACAAGGCCTAATATAGTGTCCCACTGTCCCACAATCTCTACACCTTTCGTTCACAAATTCACGGACATAATATCTTTTTATTTAAGACTGCGCAGAGCGTACGCCGTATGTACAGTGGCGCCCTCAGTACTTTTATTGTGTATTCTAATAAACTAAAGTATTTTCTTGAAATTGATCGAAATGTTTTTGTACTACAAATGAAAACACAACTTTTAGGGTATATCATATAGTTTAATAACAATTCACCTTCGACTTATTAACTTAACGGAAAAAAAGTGGCCACCTTTTCCCGTTAAGCTGACTACTCAAAGGGTAATTGTTATTAAAGTTTGTTACGTTTCACATAAATTGTGTTTTTACTTGCACTACAAAAACATTTCGTCTGATTCCAATGAAATTCTTTAGTTAATTAGAAAACACTATAATAGTAATGAGGGCGCCACTGGACGCTCGGTGTTTGCTCGGTGCAGTCTTAACATATAATATTTAGAAATATAGCAATATTTGACAAATAGGCTGTATAGCGCAAGATATAACATACTAGTAAGTAAATTTGAGAAAAGATACAATGAAAATAAGGAATATGCAAATGTTGATTGTACAATCTTATTTAGCTGTAAAATTAGTGTTTATGTCGGTTATTGCCATAAGTTACACCACAGTAAAGTTCAACACAGAACACGATACAATTGCTGATTTATATAGTTTTATGAGATAACTCAACGGGTTTACTAACAAAAACGTAAAAGAAACAAGAGGGTGCTTTTCAACAGAAGGCTAAAGGAGACTAACTGACGTGAAACCAGGTTCTGCTGTCATTGATTTTTTATCTCGTTCTCGCACATAGGTTATGCTGTAATGATTGGGTTTTTCATTTGCACCACTATTCGTCTATGACGCTAGTATAATAAGTTTACGGCGTCGACTTGTAATTACTTGACTTAATTATCTATCTATTTAATCTAAGGGCGATTTAAAAAACGTAAAGGCAAAAGAGGGGCATGGAGCAGTGAATTTATTTTGTATGGCAATCACGTTGTAGATTTTTTTAATGTAAAAGTCATTTTAAGGTGATGTAAACTATATCTGTGTTTTTAACAGAAGTTCTGACTCGCCCTCGGGCGGAAAGCAAGTTGATAATAAATGATTTAAAATTGTTGGTTATTTCAGGAATTGGCTTGACAAAATACTGAATAAACACGGCCCTTAATATATTTTTCAGATATGGAGTATGATTCCGGCCCGGAATCGCAACCCAACACGGTCGGTTGGGATGACACTACGCCTTCACAAAAAGACTATGCAGATCAAATATCTAAACCAAAGCGCGTTAAGACTGCTCCAACAGAAATGATACGCACGCACTTAGGTCCGAAATGTTCAGACTTCAAACAGAACATTCCCTTAACCGACCCGCCAAAAGAAAGCGGCAAAAATGGTGCTGGAAATAAAATTAACGATGATGATTTAAAAAAAAAAGTTAACCGAGAAAATGATCCCAATTTTTTTATCGAAGTTAGTAGGAATGTATCGGTGGCAGTCGGCAACCTTTCCTCTTCCAACATCAAACACGCCGAAGATTCCGTTGTCAAGGAGATTCTGCCAGTTAAGGATAACTTGCTAAGTAAAGTCTATGAGCCTAACCAAAATGAAGATGAGGAGGTAAAAAATGTTCAAACCGATGGACAACTTTACGAAAATTTACCAAATCCATCAAAATTGCCCCGGCTAAAGAAAACATTTATGCTTTCTTCCAACGTTGATGTAAGTTTGTTGAAAGTTTTATCTTACATTAATCGTGAAATTTTTGGTTGTATATGGTGGGGACGCGTAATTGTAGCGAAAATTACACTTAGAGTTAAATATTTCCAAAATCATCCTAAATCTAAAAAATCCCTTTGAAATTTGTATTTTATGTATAGTATCCGCAAAAGTTAAAGAGCAGAATAGCAAAGCCCATTAAGCCATTGTTATATTGCTTACCAGCACGTCTTAAGTCACAAGCTGTTATACTACAAAGTAATTTAAGCAGTTTGTATAAGGTTCAAATTTTATATACTTACTTAGTTTTACAAAAGATGGCACAAATCAGGGTTGTCGAATGTTACTGTTTGTTAGGTTGTAGGTCCTAATATAAGATTATATTTAATATCAGTTGCATTTTATTTAATATAGTTATAATACAAATTAGTTATTACGTAACAAAAAACAAGATACCTAATTTTTTTTTATACATAGTTATTTATTTAACTGGTACATAATGAAGCTTCTTAAGGCACGTGTACCTTAAGAGCTAATTATGTACCTTTGCATACATAACTTTTCTACAAGCTTAAAATGATAATGACAAGATAAACAATCGCTAAATTTTCTTGTATATTATAATTTCCTTGATTTGTCTGCCAACAAATTACTTATCAGCAAAGTCATTTTTATTATTCCGATTGGAGTTAATAATTTATGAGTTTTATTGCTAAATGTTTACAAATTTCATGCAAATTTTAATACTTACTAAAACATAGTTTTTGTTGTTGTAGTTCTAGGAGTTATGTTGTTTAAAAGTAAGTATTCGTTGAATGACTTTTTGCCCTTAGAATATTGCGGAAAGTAGACAAAACATCGGCTCGTCTTTGGTTTTTTTTAAATAAAACATGGACAGTTACATACAGAAAGACAGTCAAAACGAGGCTGATTCTTAAGGACGGTATCGGTTTATATTGATAGTGTTGTGTTGCACTCGTGTTTAGAATCGCGAAGAGACGGTGGAGATGATTGTGCGGCTGGGCGGCGCCGTGACCGACCTGGAGGAGGAGGCGGCGGCGCCGGCGACGCACCTGCTGTGCGCGGCGCCGGCACGCAGCCAGCGCATCCTCAACTCCATCGCCGCCGGCTGCTGGGTGCTGCACCCCGCCTACGTCGCGCGCAGCGCCGCGGTCGGCGCCTTCCTGCCGGTAACCCCACTAATTTGTTGACTATTGTTCTTTATGTAACTGATACTTACTACAAGGACTTAGAACAAAAATGTAGTTTTATCTATATTTTCATTACTTTATCTACGCACTTATTAGTCCGACGGCGCTGGCATATTTTAAGGTCATAATAAGTTACAAAAACTCTAATAGTCGCTTATTTTTTGCATTTGGATACAGGGTGTACTTGTTAAGCTTATACTTCGATTTGTGTCACATCTAGCCATTCCATTTTCAGAAATTTGAGGTTTTGTGGCATTTGTTTCATTTCAAATGTGCAAAATTAAAAAAAAAAGTTTAAAAGTTTATCAGGATCCTATTTACCTAGTCGGTTCATAAGGTCTGATACTGAGATTTATTACAATTAAGTAAAAAAAAAAACTAAAGGAGTTTTTCATAAAATTGTACAATGATCAAAACTTTGATTTACATACAAGATAAATAAAAATAATGTAAGTATTCTAAACTATTATAAGTTTTATAATATTAAACAAAAAAGTTCTATGTTAAGGCGTGCTTTTCCCGTAGGAGCCGAGCGCAGCAGTTTTTTGAATCCTTCGGAAACATAAGATACAATGTTTTAAATTTGTGAAAAAAATATATGTCATATTTAAGGATTTGGCAGATATGTGATCGATTTCAGTAACGTAATTAGATCAACTTTGCTCGATAGAAAAAAATCTCAAAGTTACCCCTTTTTTTAACAATAAATCAATCTCAGGGCTACAATACAAACTCTTTTGACTTGTTTTTTACGCAAATGTATGTGTAATAAGATTATCTAGATAATTTCGATCAGATTGTCTCGGTAATATCATCTAAATAATTTATATGTTTTTTATACCTAAATGCACGAGCGCCAACACTCGCAAACACACTTTCTTCAGTTCAGTCGCGCGGCAGCGCTTGTTGGGAGCCGACCTGCGTCAGTGTGTTCCGCGCGGTCACGTGATCATACTATTTACAAATTGTGATAACAATGGGAAACAAAGCGTTGAAACGTAAGAAAAAGTCATTGACTGCTATAAAAAAAATAAACAAAGAAAATTCTCACCAAAGGAAAGTGAAAAAGTAAGTAAATGTTAAGTTTATATGTACTTAGATACACGTAAATATTACATTTTAGTTTGATGTCACGTAGAAGTTTGGTATGGGCAACGAACATATAATATTAGCTAACGCGTATGGGTATCTAAGTAGATACGGATATAACGACTTTCTAAATTAAGTGCAAATATTTTAGGGTGGATTTCTATCATCAATCTGAACAACTTTCCCCAAGGAACATAGGCCGAAATACTAAAAAAAAAATTGGCCATCCCGTACAAGTGGTGTCAGAGGCTCGAGTCAATTTGTATGGAAGGGTCAATTGTTTTTTTCATATTTCGACCTATATTCCTGGGGAAAGTTGTTCAGTTTGATGATAGAAATCCGATACACTTTCCGATAAGACAACCATCTAATACTTTACGAGGTTAAAAACAACAACAGTTAAAAAAAAACAGTATATTCACTAGGTCAGCAATTAATTTCGATGAAGGTCAATAATATTATATTGCTAGATAATACAATTGTGGGTAAGTAAGTATAACATTTTTACAGTATTTCATCTTTTCAGTTATTCGTCTGATCTGCAAAAATTTAATGATGTAATTCCTTCGACAAGCTCTTTGACTCCTTTGACCACAGTTGATATGAATAAAATTAAGAGTTCAAGGTAGGCACAGGAAGTTCATCTTGCGCTTGGTTGTATTTTATACTTTTTTCATCATCACTTTCATCATACAATATCACAATAGTCTGCTGATGAGAAAATTCAAATCATTATTTAGGCTAAAGTAAAGTGAATAATTATTTAAATGATAAAGAATAAATGATGAATGAATTACATCACGGTGTAATTTAACTTTTATATGTTTCCAGTCAATTGAAAAAAACAAACAAAGGAATTACGGAAATTTCCTTTACAGAAGATTGTACACCCTTGCTGCCAGCTGATATCGACCAAGAGTAAGTGTAGTTAAACAAATATTTATGATTTTCATTTTTAAACGAATCACATTAATCTAAACCTAATCTTTGTTTAGGAATCACGACGAGATATTACTACCTGTGAATATAAATTCTGAGGACATAGATATGAATATGGGGTCAACATCTAACGAGTAAGTATTAAACAGGAAATATCTACACTCATATTATAAAGAGGAAAGATTTGATTGTTTGCTGAAGTTATTAGATAATGTTCTTATTGTATAATATATATTTCGATTTTGTTTCAGGAATGCTGCTTTTGATTTGACTGAATCATATGTGGTAGAAAAAGAAACTGAGAGTTATTTTAAACCTGTTCAAGGACGCCGAATAGTTGATATTAATTACCTCTTTGACCAGCTTCAAGAGAAAGGGCATCATAATGGATTATTCGAGTGTAAAAGTGCTTACTTTAAATTGGTAGGAGAGAGAAGAATCGGCCTTTTGTCAAAATTCAAGTTCATATGCAATGTATGTAAAAAAATAGTTGTGATTAACTCCGAAAAAGATAAAGACACAGAAAATGTAAATGCTAACATAGCAGCCACAACTGGCATAGTATCTGCTGGCATTGGCTATTCTCAATTTGAGGAGATATTGTCAGCTATGAACATCCCCATTTTTTCTCCAAAGTTTTATGGTCATCTTCAAGACCAGTATATGAGAAATGGGAGGAGATTGCTGTTCAGTCTATGGAGGCAGCAGCTGAAAGAGAAAAAGAAGCTGCAATCGCAGAGGGTAAAGTAGTAAATGGCATACCCACGGTTGATGTTTGTGTGGATGGGTGTTGGTGCGCAGGGCCTTACGGGACCAACTTCAAAGCCTTATCAGGCGCGGCTGTGATAATTGGAAAAAAATTTGGAGAAGTACTCTTTATGGGCGTAAAAAATAAATACTGTCTGATATGCGCTCGAGCAGAAAAACAAGGTGTCAATCCCAGAGAGCATACTTGTTTTAAGAATTACAGCGGATCATCAAGTTCCATGGAATCTGACATTATTGTTGAAGGATTTAAATCTTCCCTAATGATGTATGGTATGGCTTATTCAAGAGTTATTGCTGATGGAGACGCGTCAACGTATACCAAAATTCTGAAAGAGGATCCGTATTAGAGTCTTGGCATCGTTGTTGAAAAAAATTAATGCAAGAATCACATTTTGCGTAATTTTTGCAAAAAAATGCGGGCAGTTACCAAAGAAACAAAGTATCATCTTAAATGCCGTAAAACATTAAGTGATTCCAGAATTATGAATATGAGAAAATATATAGTTCTATCGATGCTACATCATAATCAAACTACAGATAAACCTAAAAGCACATGCCATACTCTGTTATATAACGATATCCAAAATTCTGTGGCACACGTTTACGGAGACCACAGACTTTGCCAAAATTATAATTGCGACATGGATCGGAACGAAAATAGTGAATTGAATATAATTCAGAACACAACCTTTCTCTTCCGAATAAATGCAATTGTTGCCACTGTTGCAGGAAAATCTCGAAGTCTGATTGAAAATGTGGACACTAATACTGTTGAGCGCTTCAATAGTGTTATTGCAAAGGTAGTAGGTGGCAAAATAATAAATTTTGCTCTACGACGAGGATACCAAGGTAGATATGTTCTGCTGCAGTGGTTGCGTTTAATGATGAGTCCGCAATATCGTCATTACAAAAATCATTTCTGGGTAAAAGTCCCAAAGGTAAAATAAAAGATATAGAAAGAAAGCGAACAGTTAAGAGAAAATTGAACATGGAGCACCCAGTACGGAAAATAAGAAAATATCGTGCTAGCAGTAAACCACAGCATGACTATGGACCAGGTAGTTCGGCTCCTGATATGACGAAGCCAAAGAGTCTTTTCTCAAAAATTTAGAAGCCCTTGTATTAGATCGAGATCGTATTGAAAGGTCCACTGTCTTGCAAAGAGATTCCAGCGAATGGTTAGATATCAGGAAAAAGATAATCACTGCATCGAATTTTGGTCCCATTTGTAAAAGACAACCGGCAAAAGACACTTCTCCCTTGGTTATAAATATTCTCTATAAAAAGAATTTGGCACACATAGCGTCAGTGGCACATGGTGTTGAAAATGAGAACCAAGCGTTACAGAAACTGGAAGTCCAAGAATCTATCAAAATCGAGCCTTGCGGGCTTTTTGTTGATAAAGCTCATGCTTTTATAGGAGCTTCGCCTGATGGACTGGTTGGTGATGACGGTCTGGTCGAAGTAACAACTGCATACAAATTAGGGCTCGCGGCGGCTATTCAAGCCAACAAAATCAATAGCCTTACATATAGTAAAAAAACAAAAACCACGTCAGTAAAGACGACCAGCAACTGGTACTTTCAAGTACAGGGGCAGTTGCATGTCACCCAGCGCAGATTTTGCTTACTTGGCATATGGGCGGGGCCAAATGAAGCCATGCATGTGGAACACATTATAAGAGACGATTTATTTTGGGAAACCAAAATGCTGCCTAAGATTATGCTCTTCTACAAGAACTGTCTTTTGCCAGAAATAATTGACCCACGGTACACTCGTGGCATGGACTTGAGAAAAACTAATCTGGAAGGCATTGATCTATGTGCTCCTGAACTCAAAAATCAAGAGGTCATGGTCTCTAATAAAGAACCCATCAATAAATCGGTAGATGAGGCAATACTAGAATCGTTCGAGGATGTGGCAATGCTACAATCGGTACAAGACGAGGCAATGCTACAATCGGTAGAAGACGAGGCAATGCTATCTACTCGAGCCGTGGCTATCGAGCCGTGTAATCCGGAAGATAGTTTGTCGAATTCACGGATTTATAATTTCGACGAATTTTAATTATAAACCTTTTTATCTTTTAAAAATGTTTTTATTTTACCACTTTGTCGGCGTCCTCCAACAATAAAAAATTCTTCAAACAGTTTTGTAACAAGCGACCGATCTTTAACATGTTTGTCGTTGTTTAATCAAGAATTTGTTCAAAATCCAGAATTATCTAAAAAATAATTGTTTCTGTCATACATAAAGCTACTCTATAAAAAAAACAATATAGTTATTATTATTATTTAATAATAGCCAAGCAGCAGAGTTGCTGATGAGGCTATATACGTAGCTGGTGTGTGCGCTTATATTTTATTAAAGTCCATTAAATTATTTCACTAAGTCTTTTTCACTTATTAATTAATTAATTAATTATAGTTTGTAATTTAAAATGTATTCCAATCACGTTTTGATGTGTAGTACTTTTTTACTGTATTCATTATACTGTGGCGTCTCTTTGAGCGACATTTTCAAATTTCACGCGCAAACGATCGCGAGCGTGGCGAGCGCGGGCGTGCGCCCCTCAGGCCCCGCACCTCACCCCCTCAAAAGACCCTAATTGCTGAATCGCCTCGCCTTAAACAAATACTAACAAATAACTGAAATTTACAGAAAAGTCGTGCGTAATTTTATCGATGCCGGCTGTGAACGTTAAAAGATCGTTTAGAAAATTGAGGCGACTATAGTCGATTATTTATTATTCAAAATGTACATTAATTAAGCTTTTAATTTTATACATATTATTAAAATAAAAAAAGAACATTTTAGTTTTTTTTGACTGAACCTTAGTAACTGAACTTATTGAGCGACGAGGTAGGAAAACTTGCGTATTGGGGCGTTTTCACTAAAAAGTGTACCCAATTAAGGACTGAAATTAAGGAACTTTAACTTTGTCAGTCTTGTGACGAAAATTAGCCATACAATGCGGCCGTCAATGTATAGCTAATTTTCGTCACAAAACTGACAAAGTTAAAGTTCCTTAATTTCAGTCCTTAATTGGGTACACTTTTTAGTGAAAACGCCCATTGTGCAAACCGATTTTGTGTCATTAACAGGGAGTTGAAAGAAAAAAAAAGCTTCAAATGCCATGGATGAATTTGACACAAATTGGTTTGATTAACTGATACCAGGCCGGTGACACTCCGCGCTATCGCCTTCAAAATATGCTGCCCCTTGCAAGGGGCGAATCAGTTGAGTGTCACTCGAGCGGTAGTCTCGACGCGCGCCGCCGTGCGCTGCCAAAGTTTTTGTTTGAATACGCACTTATACGAATATGACTAATCGAAAAGGCAAAAAGTACTGCATCGCATACGGGTGCTTAAATAATAACTCCAATGTCAAATTATCTTTTTTTAACCTGCCTCAGGATGACGAAAGGTAAGATTATTATTAATATTATTAATAACTTCGATCTAGATAAGTAGTTACGAGTAGCTGGACTTAATTACTGACATAATCAGTACCTACAGTTTTGAATCCTCGACGCAAAAAGAGCGGTATAATATTATTTATTTTATTAACGACCCGTCCGCAGTTTCGCGGTTTTCAACTTATTCGGACCAAAAACCAGTTATCTACTTCCCTTAAACACCGTTCAATGTAAGTAAGTAGATCTCCCAGTACTAGTAACTGCCTGCTAAAGCAAGGTCAGCATGTGCTGGATATTAGGTAAACACAACACACAAACAAATGGCAGCTTTTCTAAGTAACGGAGTAGGTAACGATAGTACTTGAGTTTATATCAAACAAAAAGTTTTAATTTAAGGTCTTTATTGATTTGTTTATTTTATTTATTTATTCAATTAGACACACCAATAGTTGTGCAAACAAATGGTATGTATAAAGAAAATAGTTAAAAAGTTAGTACCAATTACAGGTGTGCAACCGTATTAGCACAGTCGGGGTTCAATAAAACTAAAAATTTGGCATTTATCACATTACAGCAAAATGCCAAAAAATAAATAATTAAATTAACATATATTTTGAAGGTTAATACTAGTAAACTACGTCGTATTACTTAGATGGAAAGGGAGATCGGAGCAAACAACAAATAAGTCGCGGACAACTTTTGCCAGCCGTCCAGACATGAACTATTTTTTCTCGTCATTTAAGTAAGAACTACATAAAAAAACTACAAATTATCATTAATTCAATTTGTTTTCTTACAACAGCCACGGAAAGAAATAGTACAAGTAAGTGCCAGCCCTGGGAGGTGGGCGGAGTCAGTAAAGCTCATGACGGGCGAAATAATACAGACTCTCGCGGCGCAGATTTAAGGTGCATTTTGCCTCGTTAGGGGCGCCCCCACTATCGATCGCAAAAATGTAACCAAGGTCACTTCCGTGCGTGCACTTGTATTATTATCGTTCCCGCGTTCTGAATAGGTTTAAATTCGCATGTTTGCTGTCACAGAGAGTCGCTTCTGTACTTGTACTATTACTTATTCTGTGCTGATACTAGCGATCTGAAACGCGTTTCTATTAAACCGATTGTAATACTCTTTCAGAGGTATTAAGACATTAGGGTGACGTGGGTGGGTAGTATTAAAATTCAAAATTTAAAATATTTATTCACAAAATGGGCCATATGAGAGCTCTTTTACACGTCTGTAATATGGAGTGAATCTACTAGCGCTTCGGACAACACCATCATTACGGAGGAGAAGCGCCGCAAGAAACTCCAGCGGGAGGTCATTTTTTCAATTATTAAATGCAATAATATTTAAAAGTAAGTTACATTACAAGGTAATAAAGTAATTAATATTTATTTTTAAAATTAATACAGATAAGACGTTAAAAATGTGACGCTAATAAAATAAAACAAAAAATAATGAATACGAGAACAACATGACGAGGTCTCTACGTCAGGAACGATAATTAAAATAACGAATTGGTAAACAGATCCTGGCAAGCGTGAACAGACCGGACCCCACAGACAGCACCCGTATGACGTATGATGCGTATCTCAGCCATTGCGTCCGACAACCAATATGTTCGGTAAGGTGGCGACCCGATCGACGACGCCGCTGTAGGCAAAGATCTTGCAGTGAGCATGACATGCTCATGCTACCGGACAAATATAACAATAAAAAAAGGATCTATAGATTAAATATCAATATCCCAGTTGATGAAGATGACACGAAATGCATATTTACTTCGGTTCCTACTTCATTATTACCGTAAAAGATGAATATTCATCTCGAATTTTATTTTCGTCCGATACTGTTAAAAAAGAGACAAACGTCTAAGTTGTTTCGACCTTAGAAAGCACCTAATATGACACAAACTTATGCATTCGTTGGGGCTCGTGCAGCCGTTGCAGCGTGAAGGAGTAACAAACATACACACTAGCACACTCGCATATGATTCATTCTCAAAAAAGCTTCCCGTCATGAAATTGTCAAGAAATCAGTTTGTCAAGAAACGTCAGGAAATGGTCAATACTAAGAATGACATTATACCTAAGAGCTATAGAAATCAAGTAACGCAAAATTAAACACTTTAAGTCTCATAGTTTTTTTTTTTAATTAGCTATATTACCTATAATAATCTTTTAAGATTAAAATCTAAAACATAATCAGCTCCATCGAGTAGTAAAAATGGAGACAAGGGTTTTGGTTAAAATATTGTGAGTCGCCGACTTCAGCCGGCCTCGGTGACCTACATACAATTTCAAAAGAAGATATGTTTTACTTTTTTTTATATTTTTTAGTGATCATAATAAGCTGTTATGTAGTCCAACCTCTTAGTTAATACGAAACTTTGAGATATTTCAAGCGCACCGCAAGCAAAGCCACGGAAAAGTCATAGTCATATTAAAACAATTAAATGTTGTTCGTTAAGGTCGCTCAACTATCTTCGTATCGCCACCCTTGAAATAGATACCGTTGGCCATCTGTGGTCTTCATCATCAGTTCCACTTCACTAAATTATACTTTCTGAATGCAATAAACATTTGAGTACTTACTTGATACTTTCCCAACTACAACAACCATTTCCCAACTACAGCTAAAAATATATGAATTTTTATTATCTCGCATTTTTTGTATTTAAAACCGTGTACCTAACGTATAAGTAGCTCCGAATAGCCAAACACTCTTGCAAACAAAATTCTCCCATGTATGTTTTACTTATAGACATAGAACAGTTAACCTTTACGAACGCCGTTTACAGCGTACTTTGAAGTGTATTAAATAGTTTTTAATAATGACATATTTATTGTGTTGATAAAGAAAATAAATTTCCGAATTAATTTAAACGCGTAGATATAATTTAAACCACAATTTATTCAAAGTACCTGGAAGGCCGAGCGTCGCTCGGGCTGAAATCAAATTTTCTTAAAGATGACTACTAGACAGACCCAATTTTCGCCCCCGTATGCTGCAAATTTCATCGAATACTAAACCTAGTTCGATAAGACCACTACCCTGTTTCGTGTATTTCTAAGAGTAAAATACATGTTACGTGTTTAATTAACTTCCCAAGAGACGTCAGTTTTTTTATTTATTATTGCTTTCACTCCTGTTAAGGTGTATTTCGCCAATGTCAAGTTATTTATAGGCACTCCCATGGACTTATTAGAGCAATAAGTCCGTGGATATCACACGCGAAGACAATAGTTCGGTAAAAGAGAATTTTATCCAATGGACTAAACAGAAGCACATGGGGTTAGCTCCACGCGCTTCTGCCAAGTCTCAGTTAAATTTAATGATATATACGTATACGTATGATGTATCGTATATCGTGTAAGATTCAGAAAGAGTGTTTTAATAGTCATAAATGTCATAATAGACGAACATCATTCAAACATAATGTAAACAAACAATCGCAATACAATAAATTTATAATTTCAGAGTATTTTAAGTATTCGGTCATTGCTTATTACCTAAACCTTAATTAATTCAGCACTTCCTGCATGACTCTTGTTTCTAGATTAGTTTCACTGAACACAATCACATTCAATTTATTGGAGGGAAATTCCATACTTCCGATCATGAGTTTCTACAATAAAATGTTGATGCCGTCGTTTTTAATCTCTTGAAAAACCTCGCCACACAAATTAATTAACATTCAGCACATATAACCCAAACGACAAATGGTCTCATTAATATATTATTTTCATCATAAGAAATACAGTTCATTTGTAAACAAATAATTTTGACATAACAAAAGCTGTCTTTGAACGAAGGTGTTAGCTAGAGGTCTAAACTATACTTATAAAATAGAATTTTGGAGAGGTTTCATATATCACTACTTACATAGTATAAAACAAAGTCGCTCCCACTGTCTGTCCCTATGTATGCTTAGATCTTTTAAACTACGCAACGGATTTTGATGCGGTTTTCATAAGTAGATAGAGTGATTTAAGAGGAAGGTTTTTATGTATTATGTACGGGTGTTACAATAAACTCAAATAAACCGAAGCGAAGCGAGGGCGGGTCGCTAGTTTTATATAAAACCACAAAGAGGTTGATATAGCGCAAATCGGACCGGCATTAAGGGGTGAAATGAAGGTCATTTCTTAATGTAATTATAATTAATTCATTGTAACATATTTTTTAAATCTAATTACAAGGATCAATTTGAGAAGCCTATTCCTCGAAATGGTTTTAAAATTTTTACACATTGTCAAAATCTTTTGTATCCCAAATGGTTACCAGCACTAAGACAAAAATGATTTTTTTTTTATTAACTTCACTACATCGTTTTTTCCGCATTTCTCTTTGACTTTTTCAGTCCTTAATCTATCCATCAGTTTAACACCACTCATACTACGCAAAGAGCGCATTTCAACTGCATTTACACGACTTTCATGCTTGCAGGGTAGGGGCCAGAACCAGGCCGGTGACACTCCGCGCTATCGCCTTCAAAATGTGCTGCCCCTTGCAAGGGGCGAATCAGTTGAGTGTCACGCGAGCGCTCGTCTCGACGCGCGCCGCCGTCCGCTGCCAAAGTTTTTGTTTGAATACGCGCTTATACGAATATGGCTAATCGAAAAGGCAAAAAGTAATGCATCGCATACGGATGCTTAAATAATAACTCCAATGTCGAATTATCTTTTTTTAACCTGCCTCAGGATGCCGAAAGATAAGATTATTATTAATATTATTAATAATAATAACTTCGATCTAGATAGGTAGTTACGAGTAGCTGGACTTATTTACTGACACAATCAGTACCTACAGTTTTGAATCCTCGACTTAAAAAGAGCGGTATAATATTATTTATTTTATTAACGACCCGTCCGCAGTTTCGTAGTTTTCAACTTATTCGGACCAAAAACCAGTTATCTAGTTGCCTTAAATAGCGTTCAGTCTAAATAAGTAGATCTCCCAGTAATAGTAACTGCCTGCTCAAGCAAGGTCAGCATGTGCTGGTTATTAGGTAAACACAACACGCAAACAAATAGCAGCTTTTCTAAGTAACGGAGTAGGTAACGATAGTGCTTGAGTTTATAACAAACAAAAAGTTTTAAGGTCTATATCGAAGATATTATATTATAGTATGTTTACAACAAATTTTGTAATGCAACTTTTACAAAATGAAAGTTCAAAGTCCTTACAATAAATGGTTATTTTTTGTCGAAAACGCGCGTCAGCTCCTAGACTACTATTCCTGTACGGGTATACACGTACGTCACAAATAGTTGTGACGTTATTTTATTTATTTATTTATTTATTCAATTAGGCACACCAATAGTTGTACAAAGAAATACAAATACAAAAGGTATGTATAAAGAAATTAGTTAAATAGCTAGTACCAATTACAGGTGTGCAACATTATTAGCACAGTCGGGATTCAATAAAACTAAAAATTAGGCATTTACCACATTACAGCAAAATGCCAAAAAATAAATAATTAAATTAACATATATTTAGAAGTTTAATACTAGTAAACTACGTCTTATTACTTAGATAGAAATGGAGATCGGAGCAAACAACAAACAAGTCGCGGATAACTTTTGCTAGCCCTCCAGGCACGAACTATTTTTTATCGTCATAAGTAAGAACTACATAATAAAACTACAGATTATCATAAATTCAACATGTTTTCTTACAACTGCCACGGAAAAGTAATAGAACAAGTAAGTGCCAGCCCTGGGAGGTGGGCGGAGTCAGTAAAGCTAATGACGGGCGAAATAATACACACTCGCGCGGCGCAGATTTAAGGTGCATTTTGCCTTGTTAGGGGCGCCCCCACTATTGATCGCAAAAATGTAACCAAGGTCACTTCCGTGCGTGCACTTGTATTATTATCGTTCCCGCGTTCTGAATAGGTTTAAATTCGCATGTTAGCTGTCACAGAGAGTCGCTTCTGTACTTGTACTATTACTTATTCTGTGCCAGAACTCCATTGTGAACAGCCAGTCGGGCTTTTTGTTAAAACGCCCTGTCTGCTCACAAAGGAGTATAGGGCCTCATTAATTAGATTCCCCGCATTCACCCTCCTCTCGATATCCTTCTCACACTTATTATACCGTCTCTTGTAAACATATTTCCCAGGTACACAATTTCGCTCAATTGTTATCCTAATTGCCCAATTTATATTTATCACGCACTCAGTCATCTCCTGGTCCTTCTCTACCACCATGACCTTGGCCTTGGCAATAATAATAATAATAACATAAGACATTGTTTTATTACTCTCATCAGTCACATTTATAAATAATTCTTACATCTATCAACATTTAAAATAATATTGATATAAATCTATAAACTTGTAACGAATATGCTAATAGATCAGTTTTACATAATCACTAGGTACGTTTCAGTAAGTGGTTTCAGCTTAAAATAACAAACAAAGTTTGGTGAAGGGGGCTACGTACAAAAATTGTACTTTTCCGTGAATCTAGTATTTTAATTATATACCTGAAAATGTATTAAATTATTGAACACTTTCAATTAATAATTCTGAATCATACAAATAAACAATGTCATTAGATGATTTTCGCTAGGAAATTGACTTGTTAGTTTTTCTGTACGCTGCCAACGGTTTGCCGGGTCTAAAACGTACGCGCGGCCCTCGTACATGATTATGATTTGATTACGTAAGAAAATTATAATTATGTCAGTGGTTTTACCTACCGCTGTTGAATTCACGGCACAATTTTAGATTTATAACGGTCACAATCAATACGAGGGTCAAACTGAAAGTTTCGGGAATAGAAAAAAATATGCAGTTAAATTGAATAAAAGTATTTTTATTGTTTTTCAAAGTATTCTCCTGTATGTTTTATGCACTTTTCCATGCGATCAAACCAGTCATTAAAGCACTTATTGAAGTCTGAAGTAGGGGTCGACAAAATGGCCATTTTAAAAGCCTCCACTGCTGCTTCCGGCGTCTGAAACCGCTGACCACGCAACTTATCCTTAATTTTGGGGAATGTGAAAAAGTCATTGGGGCTTAAGTCGGGGCTGTATGGAGGATGGTCCAGTAATTCGAGTTTTTCACCGTCCAGGTACTCAGTTGTTTTCCGACCGGTGTGAGGGCTGGCATTGTCGTGGTGAAGGATAATACGGCGACTAGGGTTTTTTTTTCGGAGTTCAGCAAAGATACTCGGCAAACAAATAGTGGTGTACCAATCGGCATTGACCGTTCTACGATCTTCAAGAGGAATAGTAGCCACGTGACCCGATTTGGAGACAAACGTAGCCACCATCTTTTTGGCCGTGCTGCGAGATCGAATAACTTTTGTCGGCTTGAGCTCATCTTCGTAGACCCATACTCGAGATTGGTTTTTATTTTCAGGCTCATATGCATATATCCAACACTCGTCACCGGATACAATGCTAAAAACTGCATTTGAGCTTCCTCCGTTGAATTTATTCAAAGTTCTGAGGCACCAATTGACACGAGTCGTTTTCTGCTCCTCAGACAATAAGTGAGGGATCCAACGGGGAAACAACTTTCGCACGCCTAATTGTTCCTGTAAAATGATTTGTATCGGACTCATTCCAATGCCCAAACACTCTTGAATCTCTCGATATGACACATGTCGGTCTTCCTTTATCAGCTGACGCACAGCATCGACGTTTTCTTGCGTGACTGCCGATTTTGGTCGACCTTCACGCACGTCGTCCGTGAGGGATAGACGGCCACGTTGAAATTCTGCATACCACCTGTATATTGTCGTCTTTGAAGGTGCTTCATTACTAAAAGCAACAATCATCCGGTCTCCACATTGTTTTTGTGATAATCCACTTTTAAAGTCGTAATAAATCATAGCTCTTCAATTTTCACGGGACAATTCCATTTTCAGCAGCGACTCGACGACTTCAAGAAACAATTGAAACCGAACCATCGCTTTTTTTTCTATGTGGCCAGTGTGTTAAAATAATGAAACTCTAGAGATTATAAAAAGGTATGATATGTGTCAAAAATATGTTTCTAAGTATTAGATTCCCGAAACTTTCAGTGCAGCCCTCGTAGATTTCGATTATCTCTACAAATTAAAGATTTGTGTTTTTAATATACTTACTGCCGCACTCAGAGACGTCAATTAAATTTAACGCTTGTTTAGTAACGTGTTGTCTTATTCTATTGCGATAGCAAAGAAAGGGACAGCAGCAACTTTAATCAAGCATTAAATTTAATTTAATTTACCCGTGTGGTTGCCGGGTTAGAATAGTGCCACTCCATGTCTTCCCGTGGATGTCGTAAGAGACGGCTAAGGGAATAAAGGCGTATAGTACTGTTAGGCGATGGGCTTGCAACCTGTCACTAATACACTGGTAAACATCTTAGCCTAAGTGTGCAACATGTGGTTACAGAATTATCAACAAGTTTTTAGAGTTGTTGGTAATTCTCTTCTCTCTGCCTACCCCACTCTGGGAATAAAGTCGTGAGTTTATGTATGTATGTATGACGTCTCTGAGTGCGGCAGTTTTACTAATAACATGCAAAATTTAATTATTTAATTTTTTTACCACTGAAAAGTTCCCTCACTAGGATCTGTTCCTGGCTGCAGCAGCGGTTTATGGTGCGACTGATATTTTGGCATTTAAAACTGAACATGAACATATTTTTTAAGCCAACACCATAAACCACTAAATCTTTCTTCCATAGTTTCTGTCAGTCATTATTAGCAAATAAATAAAATAAATTTAATTACTTACTTACTTCTATAGTCTGGATACGGCTCAACACAAAAAAATCTTGAGATACATCTTCTGTTTCGCACTGCGTTTCCTCTACTATAAAAGCTGGACCTACTGAAAGATTTTTTTTTTTTTAGTTACTATATCTATATCTAGTGAAGTGCCTGCAGCAAGACCGTCTGTCAAATACCTGAAAACAATGAACTAGTCTTCAGTTTTTAAAGTATTTAAAAATCTAAAGTAAACTTCCGTTTCTAAACTTTAATTTAGTACAATAAAAAAAACTAAATTTGGTTCGATTTCACAAAAGTCTTATTATCTCAGAAACTAGTTTCATCCATTAGGTCCCTGAGGACGTCACAACTAATTTTTAGCATCCAAAGTGCCAGATATATCCCAACACGTCTTTACGTCTATGGTCTTGAAGGAACTGTGGACATAATGCAACGTCCGAAACGTCGAAGAATTACTAAACGTAAATAAATAAATCTTACTTATACGCAATTAAATTATCATCATTGTTAATTACAAACTCGAAACATTTGGGACTGCTGTGACTTTAAAAAAATGGGGTGTGTAATGATCGTTATAAAAATAATTAATATAATTTCATTTAATATAATAACATTTGATATAATTTTAAAGGATATAATCACTCATTTTATATAATAAACGATTGGTATATTATCAAAATATCTATTTTTATTTACTATAATTATCATTTGGTATATCGTTTATTTATTATAAACATCATTTGGTATAATCATCATTTTGTATAAAAATCATATTGTATAACTATCAAGTGGTAGTAAAAAATATATATATAAATAGATATATTAATGTGCAAATTGCGTTTTATTTACCTAACCTAAACTACTTTTCTGGTAGTTGTTAAGTATATTTCTTTGGAATAACTTTTTTTGTCGCATGTTTTTTTGGTACAACGCTGACAGTGAGGCAAAGTCGACGGAGCTCCGCTTTGCGGAGCTCCTATTCCGCGTAGTTATGGCGCTTCGCGCCTTGACACAATTCTAACCTAACCTAACCTATACAGGGTGTTTTTTTGGTCAACAACTTCGACAATAGGGGTTACTATATTTTTTTATACCAACTGTACTTTATATGAAATTAGCTTTATATCATAAGTTGATTATAGTAAATATGCATTATACTTAATGCATGTTATATAAAATATTTTTAGAACAAGTGATCGTTATATAAAATGATAATTATATCATATTTAAATATATTAAATGTTGTTATATGATTTAATTATTATATCAAATGAGCGTTATATCGACTGATATTATAGAAAATATTTTTATATCGATCGTTACGCACCCAAAAAAATGTCTTCCTGTGTTTGAGATGACATAATCCGATCAAAATGGACTCCGCAAATTCTGCAATGTTTGCTAGGCCACAGAATAAGTAATACACTCGGCGTCAAAAATATCGCACCTCGTCGAAAATCAGATTCAAGCACATCTAGCCTTTAGTAAAATTATCCCACCTCGTAAATATTAGTATCAATCGAAAGCACGTTTAATGTGTTTTAAATTAACAATATTTAATTTAAAGAAAAAAAAGTGTTTTCGCAAACTGAGAGTTTCGAAAAAAAAGTGCCAAATTACGCGTTTGAAGGGTCGCGAGTTGTGCCGTGTTCCAGGTGTATAAAAAGTCTGGTAAAGGTCAAATGTCAATCATTCGCTATCCAGACGTTAAAGAGAACACACCTAAGGAGCTTAAGCAAAAAAACGACCCTCAAAAATGGAAACCACTGCTGCTGAATCAACCCAGGTGGTCGCACTGCTCCAAGCAGGAGTTCGGCAATGTGATGTCGCTCGGCAACTGAATTTAAGCCGGTTTGCTGTCTGCCGATTATACCTGCGGTTCCAGGAGACTGGAGGCTTAGGAGGCATGGAGCTGGCCGCTGACGCTGCACATCTGAAAGAGACGACCGCTTTATTGTGTCGTCGTCTCTACGCAATCGCTTCTCCAATGCTGTTGAGGTGCAACAGCGTCTCCGAGAAGCTCGGACGACCTCTGTTAGCACCTCCACCATTAGGAGAAGGTTGAGGGAGAAGAAGATTGTGGCCCGCAGGGCTGCTACAGGTCCCCAACTGACCGCACAGCATCGCAGAGACTGCCTGCAGTTTGCTCGTGCCCACGTCGATTGGATATTCGACCAGTGGAGGCAGGTTCTCTTCTCCGATGAGACGAGGGTCTGCCTCTATTGCAACGACAGGCGTAGAAGAGTCTACAGAAGGTCGGGAGAACGATTTGCTCAAGCCTGCATTGAAGAAACGGTGGCCTACGGAGGTGGTTCGTGCATGTTATGGGGCGGTATGTCCACAGATGGCAAGACTGACCTTCTGTGCGTCTCCTGGACGGGGGGCACTCGCGGGCAGGGGTCTCTGACTGCTCACCGGGACGTCACGGAGATCCTGGAAGAGCATGTGGTCCCATATGCGGGTTTTGTCGGCACTGGATTCACTTTAATGCACGACAACGCCCGCAGCCACACTGCATTGCTCGTTCGTGATTACCTGGGAGAGGTTGGGATCCCTGTTATGCAGTGGCCAGCGAGAAGTCCCGACTTGAACCCAATCGAACACCTTTGGGACGAGCTGAAGCGACGTGTTCGGTCACGTGATGCCATCCCTACCCACTCTCCAAGACCTCCAGGACGCCGTGATTGAAGAATGGGACCTCATTCCTCAGTCGGACGTATGTGAAGTTGGTTCGGTCAATGAGAGACCGCATGGAAGCAGTAATTAGGGCAAGGGGGGGTAACACTAGGTTTTAGGTTACTTTTAAGTGTCTTTTTTGTTTGTTTGTTAACCATTTCATTGATGTTAATTTAAAATTTAATAAACATTTTTCTTGTCTTCGCATTAAACTTCTTTTTTTTTAAACCTGGTTACAATAATTATATTTCTTTTAGCTTTTTTAAAAAGTATATTTTATTACCTTTCAAATAATACTTAACAGTCATACCTTTACCCTTGATTAAATAGGGTATAATATCGGTTGAACATATTTTTCCCGAAGGTGCGATATTTTTGACGCCGAGTGTAGTACAAGTACAGAAGCGACTCTCTGTGACAGCAAACATGCGAATTTAAACTTATTCAGAACGCGGGAACGATAATAATACAAGTGCACACACGGAAGTGACCTTGGTTACATTTTGGCGATCGATAGTGGGGGCGCCCCTAACGAGGCAAAATGCACCTTAAATCTGCGCTGCGAGAGTCTGTATTATTTCGCCCGTCATGAGCTTTACTGACTCCGCCCACCTCTCAGGGCTGGCACTTACTTGTACTATTTCTTTCCGTGGCTGTTGTAAGAAAACAAATTAAATTTATGATAATTTGTAGTTTTTTTATGTAGTTCTTACTTAAATGACGAGAAAAAATAGTACATGCATGGAGGCCTAGCAAAAGTTGTCCGCGATTTGTTTGTTGTTTGCTCCGATCTCCCTTTCCATCTAAGTAATAAGACGTAGTTTACTAGTATTAACCTTCAAAATATATGTTAATTTAATTATTTATTTTTTGGCATTTTGCTGTAATGTGATAAATGCCAAATTTTTTGTTTTATTGAATCCTGACTGCTAATACTGTTGCACACCTGTAATTGGTACTAACTAATTAACTATTTTCTTTATACATACCTTTTGTATTTGTTTGTACAACTATTGGTGTGTCTAATTGAATAAATAAATAAAATAAACAAATCAATATAGACCTTAAAACTTTTTGTTTGTTATAAACTCAAGTACTATCGTTACCTACTCCGTTACTTAGAAAAGCTGCCATTTGTTTGTGTGTTGTGTTTACCTAATATCCAGCACATGCTGACCTTGCTTTAGCAGGCAGTTACTAGTACTGGGAGATCTACTTACTTACACTGAACGCTGTTTAAGGCAAGTAGATAAAGATAGGTTTTTGGTCCGAATAAGTTGAAAACTGCGAAACTGCGGACGGGTCGTTAATAAAATAAATAATATTATACCGCTCTTTTTGCGTCGAGGTTTCAAAACTGTAGGTACTGATTGTGTCAGTAATTAAGTCCAGCTACTCGTAACTACCTATCTAGATCGAAGTTATTAATAATATTAATAATAATCTTACCTTTCGTCATCCTGAGGCAGGTTAAAAAAAGATAATTCGACATTGGAGTTATTATTTAAGCATCCGTATGCGATGCATTACTTTTTGCCTTTTCGATTAGTCATATTCGTATAAGTGCGTATTCAAACAAAAACTTTGGCCGCGCACGGCGGCGCGCGTCGGGACGAGCGCTCGAGTGACACTCAACTGATTCGCCCCTTGCAAGGGGCAGCACATTTTGTAGGCGATAGCGCGGAGTGTCACCGGCCTGGCTAGGCATCCAATTTTCGCTACGCAATTCGCAACGAACTGCGCATCCACCCAATTCAGACGGCGTTCTTAATTTTTTGGAAAACTTAAAGAGATTACCTATTTGATTTATCATGTAAACTAACAATAGTAAAGACGACATAAAATTTAATTTCCTAATCATTCGAAGTAGTTGCTTGTAATTCATATTTTTCAAAGATGACACACAGATGACATTTTAGTATGGGAATATTTAAAATTCAATGACTTACTAAATGAATGAATATAAATATCGCTGTTTTTTGCATATGTGTGGGTTCTGCGCCAATTCATAATGCAACTTGGCATTTTCGCACCATTATTTAAATCCAGTAATCATTAAAATATATTAATTATTTAGGTCCTCTTTATTTCTACATTTTTATTAATGATAGTGTCCCATTTTTCTGCTGTCAACTGTTCACTTCACGCCGATGACATAAAATTGTATAAAACTGTTGATGACTGTCATGCTTTGCAGAGAGATTTGAATCGAATGTTACTACTGTAAGAATAATTTCCTTGACTTAAATGTAGACAAGTGTAATGACAATTCGAAAAAAGTTATAATTTAATATGAGTATCATTGAAATGAAAAGTTAGTCGGAAGAGGTTCGTCGGTAAAAGATTTCGGGGTACACATTGATGATAAATTGTTATTTCGTAGTCATATTGAAGTCTATACCTCTAAAGCCTACCCTTTATTGGGTTTCGATCTGAGGGTTGGTAGAGAGTTTCATGGCATCACGCGATCATTTCCCTACTTAACTCCTTAGTTTGGCCTATTTTGGAATATGCATCAACTGCCTGCAGAGTGGCCACTTTCCGGAAAATCGGGAAATGTCAGGGACTCCCGCGGGTAAGGGAAAAGTCAGGGAAAAAAATTGTTGGGGTGTAGTAAAGGCGGGCTGGACTTAAAAGAATATCATCAACATGAAGTCAATATAATGTATGTTTTTAATTATTGTGTCGTGAAGAATATGTTAAACTAAGCTTCTTTTGTTACATTCTCGGTGGTGTGATAATGATGTCAATATTTATACTTAACACTTGTTTTTTATTTATGTATCGAGTAGAAGATGATAATACAAGCATCTTTGTTTAAGTTTTTTTTCATATGACCAATTGTGCTGGTACCTATTTTTTTAGTTAAGTAAGTAGGTATCTTGCGATCACAACAGATTCCGACTTACTGCCAAAAAGTACGACAATCCCAGAATCTGTTAGACGATAAGCGGCGTGAGTATGAGTGTTGGGTATCTTGTGATCACAACACACCCGACTTACTGCCAAAATCGTCTAACAATCCCAGAATCTGTTAGACGATAAGCGACGCGAGTATGAGTGTTGGGTATCTTGTGATCACAACACACTCGACTTACTGCCGAAAAAAGTATGACAATACGTAATAATCAACTTTTTTAATCACACTTTAACTTTACCGGATTTCAAATATAATATAATATCTGTGCTTATTTTCGTTTTTAATTATGGAGTTAATTTACCAGATTATAAATCTATCTGTGTCAAGTACCTACTTATCCATATTTTAATTACTAAAACGTTGGAAAATTGGGCAAACATGTCTACTGAGTTACTGTGCGCGGATTTTTATGATACCTAAACGGACTGAACGGAATTGTCACGTTACATTTTAAACAAGGATTGTAAATGATGACACGAATTCTTAAAAATATTACTACAACGTTAAAATAATTTCACTAACAAAATAGCTCGGGCCCAATCAGAGGACTAAAATGTGAGGGTAATTTTTTTTATTGACCCTCTTATGAAGGAAAAAATATTTTTTTTAGACGCTATACATGGTGGAAATATAAGTCGGGGCCTGGAGGGAAACTACCTTATATCCTTAAGTTGGCTCATTTTACTTAAAGAAGACATTCCTTTATTTGAAAAAAACCAATACTGCATACAAAGATTTTCTTAAATTTTCCTATCTGCCCCAGGAACCACCTTAAAATTAAAAAAAAAGAACCCTCGCTATGATTAATGTTGAATTTCACTTTTTTTTTTATTTCTAAGACCAAGTGTTTCTTAGAGACATTTAATCCCGAACAATAATCCTGTCGATTAGAAGAATAAAATAACGAGTTTTCATTTTTTAAATTTTTAGCTGGTTCGGTTCCCGGTTGAGACGAGCGAATTTTAGAAACACATTGAACGCAGTTTGGTTCTTTTTAAAAATAAAGGAATGTCTGCTTTAAGTAAAATGAGCCAACTTAAGGATTTGAGGTAGTTTCCCTCCAGGGCCCGACTTTTCCACCCTGTATACTCTGATGTTGGTCAGGGAATAACTTGAAGAATTGCCTGGAGAACCGGGAAAAGTCAGAGAAATTCAAATGTAGTAAAAAGCGGCCACACGGAATCATATGTATGCGGTCTACATTAATTCTATAGGAAAAAATGAAGGCACCTAAAATACAGTGCCTCTCTATCCTGCCAGACAATAAAAATTAGACATAACATTACCTCACTTCAGAACCGACATGCAATGAAGGATCAAGGTTTCATATTTAAATTATTACAAAGTGATCCATATTCGAAAACAGTCATCTGCGCAGGAATATTTTTAAGTGTATAAGCGGGTGCGTAACCGCAGATACCCTCTCTCTGCCTATTTCCCCGTAATCCAATGGAACGGAAACCGCTACGATCGGCGGGGGGTTCGGCTGCAGTATCTGACCGACAGTCACTTTTGACCCCGACTGCCGCCCTTGGCCATCAACATTGCCTTGCTAGCTCGCCAGATCCACCAGGGTCCGTTGCTTATCAGCGTGGCCTGCTATCACTGCCGAGCCAGACTTTATGCACAATTCGGGAGGTGTCCGAAACATGTCAGCCGAAGCCTTCACGTCCCCTCACCGGGTTTAGCCCACGAGTCGACGTGGTTTACCGGGGTGTGGCCGTTGGGTGCATACCAACTACTTGGAGCCACCGGTGAGGATGTGGGATAACTAGTCATTAGGACTGGCCGCCCTTGTACGGGTCGACTGGCTATGATCCTATAGGTACCCCACTACACCCCTTTTCGAATATCGATCCTGAATTCCTGAATGACGAAAAGTCCCGTGGCGATGGGTCGAGGTAGAGAGGTCCGGTTTGGTGCAGACTGGGCTTTGTCTGAGGCCTGCATGCGGGCGACTTCGGGGGTGTTCCTAGAACGCCGTGGTCGCTTTCTCTCTGATCTGGGGGGACAGAGAGGTTTCGGCAGCACCTGAAGTGACAGAGCAGCCCTATTTAGGGAAGCACTGCTCTCCTCGCTCAGCCGGGGAGGGGGCTAGAAAAGGTGCCCTAAAAATTGCTCACCCCACCCCTAAGGATGGTAGCAACCGCGGCTGCCTCCGCATCGACAAATTCGCGGTCGACGTTACAAGCAAAAATATAGTACATATAAAACCTCTGATTTAACGTTTGGTGCGTGGAACGTGCGTACACTTCTTGATCGCGCTAACAATGCCTGTCCGGAGCGGAAAACTGCCATCTTTGCCCGGGAACTTCATCGCTACGATGTAGATGTGGCTGCTCTCAGCGAAACACATTTAGCTGATGAAGGGGAGCTGGTAGAATACGGCGGCGGGTATACTTTCTTTTGGAAAGGACTCGCTGCCTCGGAACCACGACGATCAGGTGTTGGATTTTCGATCAAGAATAAGCTTGTTAAACAGCTTCAAGAGTGTCCGGTTCACATCTCGGATCGCATTACCACATTGCGCCTACACCTAGATGACAGCAACTATCTTAATGTCATCAGTGTCTATGCCCCAACGCTAGACAAGTCTGATGACATTAAAGATCAATTCTATGAGAAACTCTCAAAACATATCCAAAGCGTAAGACCTAGAGAACGGATTCTTCTGTTGGGCGACTTCAATGCCAGGGTTGGACGTGACTACGATGCTTGGCCCGGAGTCCTGGGTAGGCACGGAGTCGGTAGCATGAACAGCAACGGACAGTTGCTGCTCAGTTTGTGTGCACAGTACCATCTAGCAATTACAAGCACCATGTTTCGGCTTCCAGCCAAATACAAAAATACGTGGATGCACCCTAGATCCAAGCACTGGCATCTGATTGATTACGCGATCGTTCGACAGCAAGACATTTCCCAAGTCCGAATCACCCGCGTCATGCGTGGTGCGCACTGTTGGACTGACCATAGGCTTGTTGTCACAAAGCTGCGTCTCCGCCTCCGACGTCCTTGCAGATCCAATAAGCAAAAGCCGACGTGTTTAAACGTGGACCGGCTTAATGATATCGGGACCAGGGAAAAATATACCGAAGCCTTGACTGCTGTGTTGCCGAACAGGATCGCTGGGGATGTTGATGCTGATTGGGGGCAACTATCTTCTCATATTTTAGACACCGCCACAGTTACTCTGGGTCTAAAAGTCCGTAAGAACGAAGACTGGTTTGATGAGAATGATGGAGTTCTTAAAGAGGCAATCGATAGACACCGGCGTCTTCTACGGCAATATAGACAGCCAAATCAACGAGATGTTGCGGAGATCAAGCAGAGTGACCTGGAGCTGCGTGCCTCGAGAAGCCCTCTGGGTAGTCCTAGGGAAGATAGGGTGCACGGAGAGGTTTGTGAGACTTCTTAGGCTCCTGCATGACGACATGGAGTGCTGCGTCGCGGTCGACGGCGAACAATCGGACTTTTTCCCCGTTACCTGTGGGGTAAAGCAAGGGTGCGTCCTAGCGCCCACTTTGTTCGCGTTGTATTTTGCAGTCGTAGTCCAGGAGGTTTTACAAACTACCTCTCAAGGCGTCCGCATCCGTTTCCGCACAGACGGCAACATTTTCAACCTCGCGAGGCTCAAAGCCCACACAAAAGTCTCTTGTGTTGAAATTACTGAGATCTTGTATGCAGATGACCTGTGTTTCGTAACAGAATCCCCAGACGGTCTGCAACAGCTCATGTCCGTTTTCGACGAGTCTTGCCGCAAATTCGGCCTTAAAGTCAGTGTCAAAAAGACGGAGGTCATGTCTTTGGACATCGACGGTCACGAGGCACTGACCATTAGACTCGGCGAGGACCAGCTGAAGCAGGTCGACAAGTTCCGATATCTGGAGAGCACGCTGACATCTAAGTGCGACCTTGATGCAGAGATCAACAGCAGGATCGGTGCTGCTGCTGCAGCATTCGGTAAGCTGGATACCAAGGTCTTCTGTTCACACGATTTAAAACTAGCTACTAAGATCTCAGTGTACATGGCAGTCGTGCTGCCCAACATCTTATACTCAGCCGAAACCTGGACCTTGTACCGCCGACACATCCGCATGCTAGACCGATTCCACCTGAAATGTCTACGTAAAATACTTAAGATCCGATGGTCTGATCGTGTGCGGAACACTGAAGAGCAAGTGCAGAGCTAATGTTGGTGGCATTGAGGCGTATATTATGCGGCGTCAACTTCGGTGGTGTGGTCATGTGTCCAGGATGCCGGAGCAGAGAGTGGCGAAGCGCATCTTTTATTCAGAACTTAGGGAGGGCAAGCGAAAGCATGGCGGACAACTCCTTAGGTCCAAAGATGCGCTTAAACGGCACATGAAAAGATGTAGCATCGAGCCGTCTCGCTGGGAAATGCAGGCTGCTACACGACCCGAGTGGCGGACTCTGGTGCAAACCAAGGTCCGCGATTTTGAAGACCAACGGCGCTCTGAGCTTGACGCCAAGCGCGACGAACTGAAGGCCCGTCCACCTGCGGCAATTTCCTACAATACTGTCAATGGTGAGCTCACATGCCCACAATGCGCAAGAACTTTTGTAAAGAAAATTGGCTACATAAGCCACATGCGAGCTCACCAGCGACAACAGGGTCTCCTTTAGAACGGTCGCCGTGACCGAGATCGGTCGGACCAATCATTACAAAGTTATATCGACTCCCCGTGTTTATTAAGTAAATTAGGTGTCAGAGTACCTCGTCTTGGCACACGGCAAACCAATTGTCTGTTTCATGTCCCCTTATCGCGAAGCAATTTTGTGCCCAACTCTTTTCTAAATAGAGCTTGTAAGCGTACTATGTAAAATATTCCCATGCTGATATTTTCCATTTATTGTTAACAGAGTTCAAACTTCAACTGTCTCTCTAATATCTGTCATATATACTCGTAGTCATCGCCCATTTAGTAAGTAAGTGAATTAAATATTTACTTGTGAACATAACTTTTTATTTTCTTAAAAAATCATTTCCTCTTACACATTTAGGCTATTATTGTATGTTATAGTAATCTATGGCAACTTTACTGGTACCTTTATTGTACCGTTTGTGCCCAAATAAACATTAAAAAAAATATGTTTATTTCGTGTAACCAAAATGACACATTATTTTGTTATTAAAAGTACTTAATCTAAGGTGTTGGTAATACTAATTAAACTAAACAAGACACTGTTTGATACTACGTCAGAAAGTTGACTGATAGACAGTTCTGCACGAAGTGTTAGCTTTACCTCCGCCTTCACTAAGCCAGTGGTCCCGATTTTGAGCGTCAGTTACGCTTTCATACTTACCCCCTTACTAATAAACGGTTATTATATTTCGATGTTCAAATGTAAATAAATTGCATGATGACATTATGAGGGATGTCGATGACGATGGCGGCAATGTATTTGTTTATCATGGCAATTTTGGGAATGTGCTTTAAATAACTGATGTGCTTTTTTCTTGTATTTTATTAGAAAACAGTATACAAGCCTCCGTCGGGAAAGGCCGTTGCTGGACTCTTATTTAGGGGGCTTACTCAAACTCGTCCCGCAACTGCCTTTTTTCCAGTCTTTGCAGTAACATACTAATTATACGATCATTTTACCCCGCTAAGAAAAGCGACGATTTCCATTTTTCCAACATGTTTGAGAAAACTACTATTACATCGTAGGAGGAGCCATTCGAGTGGGGAAATCCTGCCGCGGAGTGTTTGCCTAGCGTGAGCGGTGGCGAGCGCGCGCTGGCGTTGGCGGCGCACCGCTGGCGATCGCGGCGCGCGCGCGGGTGGCCCGGGCCCTTCGCCGGTGCCGTGGCGCTCCTGCACGTGCCTGCAGCGCGCCGCCACCTGCTAGCGCGCTTCATCCTCGCCGGCGGCGGCGCTGTCACCGACCAACAGTCAGTGCTAAACGCTACCATTCTAGCCTCAAAAAAAACATCCGTACCTTGATAGTACATTGTGCATCAAGGGTTTAGGGTTTCTTACGAAGGGGTTTACTAACGAGAGTGTTAGAAGCCCGACGCCGAATGTGGAGGGCTTTTATGACTCGAGTTAGTAATCCCCTTACTGTCTGTACACACAATGGTCTCCATCACATTTGCGAGGAAAAAAACAATGAAAAAATTAAAGTTAGTATTTTCTTTCGATTTGGCTGGTAACAAATCGGCACGAAGTAATTTAGCCGCATTTCTTAATTGCGGTGGTGTAGCAGTAATAACGTATCCTAATTCCAATTCATCGGATAAAAAAGCCATTTCTAATTTGTTTCTATTGTCTCTTACTTTAAAAACACTTTATAACTCGGCAAATTATAAAACAATAGGTAACTTCTTTTTAATGCAGGTAACAATCTTTTTTTTGTTACTTCTACCACACATAATGCTCAAAACTGCGTTTAGTTTCGAACTGGAATGAACATACAGACAGATGTTGCCAAATTGTTTAAAATGTATTTACTAAAATTAACGATAAATATTGGCATAAACTTGAAATATAAAAATAATTAAGTTTAATGGAGCGTATAGATTGTGTGTGATGTTAAGTCAGTCTATATCTGAGTTTAAAAGATGAAATTAGAAACCGTTTGAAGTTTTGTCTGAACATGAAAGCTCCTTAGTCAGAAATAATGTACGAAATAGTTGTAATTTTTTATAAAGTCATTACTCCCGAGAGACTACAAACTCGCCGTAACTCCCGCGGGATCAATTAAGGCCATTGTCTTTCTGTATACAGGCATGGAATAACACCATTTACGAGCAAGTGTGATGAAAAATTTATTTAACACTCAGTTTGGCTAAGAGTAAGGTTGCACTCCATATGTCTACAGTCACTGTGTTGTGTGTGTGTGTGTGTGTGTGTGTGTGTGTGTGTGTGTGTGTGTGTGTGTGTGTGTGTGTGTGTGTGTGTGTGTGTGTGTGTATTTTTTTTTATTAACCATACATTCTGGCCGTATACTCGTATGTATGGCTAATCGGTCACAAAACTGACAAAGGTAGTTTGTTAATTTTAGTCCTTAATTTGGTTAAGGTCAGGTGGGGTAAGTCAAGGGGAACATACTTTATTTTACACATCTCATTTTAAGTTCTGTAGGTACTAAGAAGTATAATGTCTTTAATAGTTTTGCTCAAGACAAAATATACTTATTTACGGTAGCTTTCCCGGATCAAATGACTTTTTATGCTGGTTTTAATGCATTGTCACGTCCTACCGGGTGGCAAGTAAAAACTCAGTGAAAGTTTAAATAATTTAATGTTTTTCATCACATTTCTTCTTCTTCTTCTTCTTCTTCCACAGCATTTTTTTAGATGCCCACTGTTGGGTATATGCCTCTCCAATTCTTTTCCATTTTGCCCTCTTTTCATCACATTTGCTAGTAAAAAATTATCAATTATAGCTTGTGCTGAATTGAGTTTTAAACTCAACCACAACTATTATTACGAATTACGTGAACTTTTTTTTAAGCGGATGGCGGGTTTCTTTGCCCTCACGACAGATTATACAAAGGTTTCGTTCAGAAACGTTAAGGGCAAATACGTAGGTACACAGCCATGACGGAGTCTAAAAAAAATATTCGACGTTTTGATACAAAAAACTGCAAATCGATTGTCAAGAATATTAGTTGAGTGTTTAAGTAACATATAGCGAGATTGCAATGAAATTCCTGTTTTGATAACATTTTAAGACAAATATTTCAATTGCTTGTAAACTCCTTGCTTGAACTTGCATGACCTGTGTGCTGTGCTATAAATAAATAAAAAATACTTACCCGTCTTGGGTTTCATGACAAAAACAAAACTCGAGGGTTTTATATGGGGCATTACGGCCAAGTTAACCTGTATGTTTAGATACTGTTTACGTGCAAGTGTGATGAAAAAGTAGATTCACCTTCTGTTTTTGATTCCTTTCTTGTGTTTTTTACCATTGGAGTTCATACTTAACACTGTACCCACATAATGTTTGTGCGAAATTTTATCAATAGCCAATCACCCGTGCACCCTCACGAAATGGCGCATCGGTATCACAATCTTTCTACATTCATTTTGAGTACATTTACCTAGTTTTTACGAGGTGCTTCTGCGAGTTTCTTGCTGATGCATTGTATTACAATCTTTTTATAAAATTTGCCTCTCTTATTTTTTTTGTGACTTCTGACATCAGGAAAGAGAAACATATATCCTCCTTAACCCGACCATGATAGTTTCCCTCGGTCGCTAGTAGAAGACTAGGTCGCATAATTACCAATTCGCAAAATGACCACATCGCTTGTAGTCTACATCTCAAAATGTCCGAGTCGCAAAATGACTACTTTCTTTGCGTTAATAGGTAGGATAGTTTCGTTAGGTTACTTCAAATGCCCGAAAAGCAAATTACCTAGAAATAGGGGCCCCGCCGTGCGGGACTGCGTCGACTGTACTTAGACAATGATAAAATGAAAAAACCATTGTGGTCATTTTGCGAGTCGGTTATTTTACGATCCTGTCATTCTACTACCGTTTCCCGCTTCCCTTACCCCGCTTATGCATTTGTAGGTTATGTAACGAATCACATTATAATTTGATATTTATAGCATAGTTAGCAAACATATTTATGCATACAAACAAAATATATGGATATAACAACGCTTACTCACAATTGCAGACTGGTTACAAAACATTTTAGCTCATAAATCAGTATCTAAATAATTTGCGTCGAATACGTGGTTTCGTAGTTTGGCAGCTGAAGATTTGTTTCTGTCACACTCGCACGTTCTCACGCTATAACGCCATCCGTGTTCTTTTTTTGGAACCAAATGTAAGTAACCTATTTATCGATCGAGTAATCACAATGCTGCGGTCTATAGTTTTAGTTCCCCTTACCCCAGTTGACCTTACACGTTTTAGTGAAATCGCCCGAACATTGGTGTATAAGCATTGTAACGCTCGGTTCAACGTCCACACGTCCGAACATTCACGCGAATTTTCTCAGTGAGGACGATCCTTAAGGCTGAGTTTTCACGAGAGCTATGTGAGGCAGCGAAGCGGTGTTGCGAGGAAAAATCCACCAATAGGATAGTGAAGTGAGGCTTGTAAAACAAATTAATTCTATTGGTGGATTTTTCCTCGCAACACCGCTTCGCTGCCTCGCACAGCTCTGGTGGAAACGCAGCTTAAGACGAATGGAAGAAATGTAATCAGTTCAGTTTTGGTATGTATGATGTACATTTCTTCCTTACGCAACTTGTACTGAATCCAACTAAAAATAAAAAACATCACAAACTTGCAAAAATAATTCCCTTTTTTCGGGAACTGTTTAATTGACAGGGGCTATTTGTTAAAGGGGTCTTGAGAATATTACTTTTGGTGGCATTAAAACCAGTCGAAATTTGTTGAAAAACTTCTAAAATTTAACAGAACATTTGCACTATTTAACAGACAGGTTTAAAAAAATAAATGCGTATTAAATTACAATGTAATGATTCCAGGCCTCCGTACACCGATGAAAGTATAACGGTCTGTTTCGCGGATCCGAAGCGATACCCGATGAAGACTGAAGACAAAGAGTGGCTCGTGTCGCGCGAGGTGCCGGTGTGCGCGCCCATCCTGCTGAGCGCCTTCCTCACGGAGGAGGAGTCGCCCGACCCGCGCGCGCACTGCCTGCCCGACTTCGCCGCGAGGCGCTAACTGCTTCTCCTCCAACACGAATTGATTACCAACGGAAACACTATAAACAATACGATATCGCTTAGTGAATTAGCTTAGATACTTAGTTTATAGATATGCGGGCAACTGTCACGGAATGAAGGCTCTTAAGATTAAAGTGTTGTTGAGCGTTGTCATAAAAAGCACTTTATCTTAAAAGTTATACATGTACCGCGGTAAATGCATTTTTTTGCACTAGATTACATTACAAACTAGATTATGACTTATCTTTCCGATAACCTATTTTTGATTTTTCTGCTAACAAGTTATTGCTAAATGAACACACATTTCTAAGTATTATTATCTGTAATTAAGTAGGATTTTCTCTACTTTGATAACGGCGATAGGCCGCCGCTTAAACGCTTTACAGCCTTGTCGATTATTATAATTTACCTTTTTAATAACAAAAATATTTATGAGAATACTGAATCTTTTCATTTTTGCTATGTTGTTAGATAAAGTGTATCATTCTGAGCTGTTTAACAGAAATAGACATTTTACGGCGGTGCTTTAGGTATTTAGTAAAATTACGTGTTATAAAGCAAAAAAGTTTAAATTGTTAATTGATTCCTAATCAGAACTATTTTAAGGTCAAAATGTTTTAATTTAATGATTTTAGAGATTTAAAGATCTTAATGTTTTAAAGATTTTAGTGGTAATATTATGTGGAACAATGAAAATAAAAAATAACGAATGAATAACGAATAATTTTGTGATTTCCGTACTTTCACATATATTATTACTAAAAAGTTTACAACATGACGTTAAGATAGTTCTAATTAAGATTCAATAAATATTTTAAACTTTTATCTACATACATATCATAAGTCCTCTATTATGCATTCAAACCTCTTAGAAATGACCAGCATCATTACAACCAATTTTACTATGAGAACTTTCTTGTCTGTGGTAATAGGTAAAATCTGTACTGTAATGTTATAACAGTACAGATTTTGTTTGGTAAGGTTATGAGTACTTATGAGTTTAAATTTGGAACAGCTGACAAAACTAAAGAGAGTTTCTATTCTTGTATATTCATAGATATTAAAACAGTTATCGACTCGAAACGTCCATTCAGTATGTTTTTTTTAATATAAACGGCACGACATTTGATCTCCAGTGCTTGGGCCTTCATTCGTTTGTCTATAATTTTAAAAAGACATTCGTCTTCGCGGAGGATCGAATTGCCGCCATTATTGATGTCATTTGTTTGTTGTTTTTTTGCTGTTACGAAAGTAGGATTGTTTAATAATAACTATTACAATAAATAATGTTTCTGTATTTGTTCAAATTTATTTTTTATTGCATTATTTTAATATCTATAGACATTGATTAATGCCATCTGATAATAATGTCTAGACCCCGTTATCTTGCCGCATAAATATTGTTTTTCAGTAGAGTGTGAATGATTTTTTTATCGACCTTCTTGATATCGATGTTTATATGTATACTGCAATTGAATTTTCGCCTTTTAAGTGTATATACTCAATTTCAATTAAAACTTTTTGTTTACAAATAAGTACGTAACCTTATTGGCCTTACGAGAAGCGATAACCTTAGATAAATGATTTGCAATTGCATGCAACATTGACAGACACTATAACTTGCATTTCTTTGGAATAGTGTTAGTTTAATTGTGGAATTTATTTAATTGCTTGGTGTGTACGTACATAATAATATGCTACAATGGAAGATTTAAAAACAAAATACACTAAAGACTTTCCCTGCTTGATAAAAGTAGGAAACGATTTTTACAAATCACTCCAAAAAGAGACAAATTTGAAATTATCAGTGACATACACTATTGACATTTAGATAGTCGATAAGAAAAGCATTCACGCTCTAGTGAAAAGTAATGTCAGTGCGACAAGATAACGGCCTAATGGCCTATAACCATTGACTAAATTATGACCGATATGCAACTAAAAAAAAGTTAAATTATGATAATATCCGCTTTACATAATCATAATCTTAGGTATTACGACTCTATTGAATCTTGTTCTATTTCCATATCTGTTTTTGCTATGTCCTGTCCGAGCTATGGTAATAAGCAATGGCCGAATGCTTCAAATACTCTGAAGAATAAATTTATTGTACTTATTGCGATTGTTTGTTTACATTATGTTTGAATGACGTTCGTCTATTATGACTTTAAAAACAGATCACAGATAGTAAAAATACAAAAGTAAATAGTAAAGTAGTAGTTAGTATACCCATTTTTAGGGTTCCGTAGTCAAACTACGAACCCCTATAGTTTCTCCATGTCCGTCCGTCTGTCCGCAGCCTGGCTCAGAGACTTGGTACAAGAAAGCTGTAATTTGGCATGAATATCATATTAGTCACGCCAACGAAGTGATAATCTTAAAAAATATTTGTGTACTTCCCCTATACACGTGAGGTGGGGATGTATTTATTTTTCTCGTTTGTTTGTTTTGTTCGTATTGGGTGTCGTTGGATAGGTCTTTCAAAAATACTGCGGGTTTGTAAACAATTTTTCGATTCTGGGATCCGTTAATGAAATATTAAGCGCTAAAGTTGATAGAGTCAAGTGTGTCTCTCCCCCCCCCCCCTACAACCAAAACTACAAATACAAAAAAACTAAAAATATCTTAAATGAAAAGCGCATATAACGAATTTAAAAGGAAAGCTGACTAAGGAGACTTAATTAGTTTCTGTGATACAGGAGACTAAATTGTTTATACCTACTAAAAATCATCTAAGGCAGCACCAAATAACTTTAAATAGAAAATTTGTTTATACATGTGGTTTTTTTAGGGTTCCGTAGTCAAACTAGGAACCCTTATAGTTTCGCCATGTCCGTCCGTCCGTCCGTCCGTCCCCAGTCTAGCTCAGAGACTCTTAGTACTAGAAAGCTGTAATTTGGCATGAATATACATATTAATCACGCCAACAATGTGGTAAAATAAAATTTTGAAAAATATTTTTTTTTTAATGCACCTCCCCTACACGTAACGTGGGGATGCCTTTTTTTTTCTTGCCTACCCCATAGTGAGGGGTGTCGTTGGATAGGTCTTTCAAAAATATTGCGGGTTTATGAAAACAATTTTTCGATTAAGGGATCCGTTTATGAAATATTAAGCTTTAAAGCGCTATTTTTTGTTAGAGTCAAGTGTCCCCCCCCCCCCCCTACAGCCAAAACTACAAATACTAAAAATCTGAAAAATATCTTCAACGAAAGCGCATATAACGAATTTTAAAGGAAAACTATCACGGCTAAGTAGACATGATTAGTTCCTGAGATACAGGCGACTAAAGTGTTTATACCTATCAAAATCGCCTATAGATGATAACTTTGATAGAAAAAGTTGTTAACGGGGCGTGCAGGACGCGCGGGGGGAGTCAAACTGTCCAAGCAACAAATCGAGCGACAGCCGCGCTCATAAGCGCGAGCGCCTAGATGCTGTTTGGACGTGCCCCGGAATGCTACCTACAAGTTTGCGATTTGCGATCTGAAAGTTTAAAAATTTTCGATTAGATTATTGATTTGAGTTGAGTATCGTTTGGAAAACTTAAAATTATATTTACTGGACCTTGTTTTTTTTTTCAATTTCTATTAATTACTATATAAAAGATTTAACTTTTATTGTAATTTAAAGTCGGTTTGAAGCAAGATACCTAACTACCTACATAGGTATACTGATCTCACACTTAAAAGCTTGGCTCTTGTTTGAGATATTATATACGAATTTATAAGAAAAATAATCATTACTAAGTAGACTTAATTAGTAAGTTCCTGAGATACAGGCGACTAACGGGTTTATACCTACTAAAAATCATCTAAGACAGCGCCAAATAACTTTAAATAGAAAATTGGTTCATACATGTTGATTTTTGAGATAGTTTTTTGTGTTTGTCGTTACGGCTTCGGAACCCTATACTGAGCATGGTCCGACATGCTCTTGCCCGGTTTTATTAATTACAGACCAGCAGTCAGTAGCTTTTATGCTGAATCAAAAGCACGCTAGCAAAATTAAAAATGAGAAGATAAGTAGAACGATGGCGCCTCGAAATCTCTTGTTTCAAATATGACGTGATATATCGCCCAGGGAAAGAAAACATTTCTGCTGAAGCATTATCAAGAGTGTATGCATTCATGAACTCTGATAAACTATACGAGTTACACAAATCTCTTTGCCATCCAGCTAGTTCCGCACCAAGAACCTTCCTTATTCCATTAACGACGTGAAATCTATGACAGCATCTTACCGCGTCTGCGCGGAATTAAAGCCCCGTTTCATTAAGACCAAAAACCATCTCATTAAAGCTATTGAACCCTTCCAACGTCTCAGTATAGACTTTAAAGGGCCTCTGCCATCAAATACTCATAATACGAGTATAGTACATTGTTGCCTAGGTGCGGGAAGTAAGGGTTTTCCTGACGAGGTGGTTAGCAGGCCGAGCAATAAAAAGCAGTTCTATTGGCTTTTTAAGCACTTTTTTTAAGGGTAACCCTAATATTTGGTCATGCAATAAGAGGGATATCAATTTACTGCTGCTCTCAATGGCTGCTCTTTAGGTTTCCCTTATGTGATGGCTAGTTTAACAAACAACTAAGTCGTATATTTCTTCGAAAGGGGTAATTCTTTTAGTGGGTTGTACTTCGAGAGGTAAGTCTTATAAAGGCTTTTATCAGGGAATGGGTGGTCGGGTCCCTGGTAAGAAGACAGGTATGATTTGAGTTCCTGGGACATAAATGCTGTTTCCTTGTCAGAATGAATAATAGGCTGGAGAACCAAAAGTAAGAAATAAGTCTTTCAGGCACTTGATCACAGTTTGTGCGGATAAATCGGGGCAAGGGTAGGCAAATGGAAACAGTATTCATCTATGATACTTAGAATGTATTTTTCTCAAACATGCTCGGAAAGAACAGTTTTCCGATTGAAACACAAGGACGGAAAGTGCTTCATTTTACTCCTGAGTAAAAAAACCATATGAAAACACTTTCCGTTCATGTCCATATTTTTCTTAAAAATGCTGTCAATTGCATACAAAATCAAAAGGACCAAGACAAAAATTCCAAACAGCCAAGGTAACTGCTCGCTTTTTTAGCACAGTGCGTGTGTTTCTTTTTGCATTTGCATTCCAATGTCTATGGTTAGTATTTTAAAACAATTGACAGTCGATAACATTGCGAAATTCTTACTAGAAAAAATGAGCTCAAGCGATGAAAGCGACGAAATAGGTACCACACCGCCTATATTAAAACCTGAACTGGCTCCTGGAAAAACTATAAAGTTTTTATTTACAAATTGCCCAAACATGACCAACATATCTTTTAATGTGAATTACATTAAATTAATTGCTTTTTAAACATGTATTTGTGTTATTTCCTCACATGTTTGAGAAAAGCATTATGTATGCCACGGCGGTAACGAGGATTTCCTGACTCGTATTTTAGCAGGCCCCGCTATTGCTCGGCTTGCTAACCACCTCGTCAGGAAAACCCTTACTTCCCGCGCCTAGGCAACAATTTACTATATTATGAGTATTTGATGGCAGAGGCCCTTTAAAGTCTATACTGAGACGTTGGAAGGGTTCAATAGCTTTAATGAGATGGTTTTTGGTCTTAATGAAACGGGGCTTTAATTCCGCGCAGACGCGGTAAGATGCTGTCATAGATTTCACGTCGTTAATGGAATAAGGAAGGTTCTTGGTGCGGACCCAGCTGGATGGCAAAGAGATTTGTGTAACTCGTATAGTTTATCAGAGTTCATGAATGCATACACTCTTGATAATGCTCGTGTGTGGTATCTAATGAAAAGGCTTAGGTACTAACTTTATTCTCAAACTGAGTCACTTATTTATATTTCAGCCATTTGTTTTAAATTAAAATAAAACATACCTACCAAAATATACATACATACATACCTTCACGCCTGTCTCCCAATGGGGTAGGCAGAGATTATGGAACGCCAGGTGCACCGATCTAAACACACAATTTTCGCTTCCTCTACATTCATCAATCTCTTCATGCACGTACGGCGGTTTCGGGTGTTTTTGATTTGGCCCTTAATCAGTACATCGCGAATCAGATCACTGTAGGTCCGTCTATAGGACGTCCCCTACGTCCGCTCATTCTCACTCGCCATATCTCTTTTGTAACTCTTTTTTCATCCATCCTTTCTAAATGACCAAACCACCTTAGCATACCCTTTTCGATTTTAGTCAAATAAAAAACCAAAATATAAATTCTTTGAAATACTCCAGATATTTATACAGGGTGTTCGGCACATTGACCGTCAATTTTTTTTGGGATATTGTTGTGGTTATTTGTTATCATTTCGCCCTTGGACTTAGGGTCATAACGGTCACGGTTTTGGAGATATGATTTGTTAAATGTTTTTTCTCAAATATTCCGAAATTCCTCCTTTAAACGTTCGTAACTTTTTTATTAATGCGTGTTACAGAAAAATATGTTGTATTTAAAACTTGTTAATACATGCTAGTTCAAATACTAATAGTCTTTATTCTAACTGATAGTCTCAAAGGGACGTACGGGGTTTTTTATTTCACAAATTTACTGTTTGTGTGAAAAAAAACCAACTTCAAAATTCAATTATTAAAAACATAAATACAATTTTGGGGTTCATTTTATTTTAAAAACTTCTCTAGCTAATTACCTTTCTAACGATGTGCTACACATTAATAAAAAGTAAACGAGAATATCCACATTTTCAAAAAAATGTTCGAGAGCACTTAAATAACTCGTTCCTAACTCGTGGATAGGCAGAAGTGGCCCGATATCTTGGCCCGCAAGATCTCTAGGGGGTGAGACCGTTTGCCGTTGGATCAACACTTCGTCGCTTAGCATCCAAAATTGCAGTTCGGCACATCTCATCAAAATTACAGGCTCAGTTCGAACCTATTCAGCTAGGATTTGGCATAAAAGGAGGGTGCGAGGCAGCTGTCCATGCCTTACGCACGTACCTCTCCATCGGAAATTGTGAAGTGTTGATCAAAATTGACGTCAAAAATGCATTTAACTCTGTGAACAGGGACACCCTACTGGCAGAAATAAAACAGAACGTCCCGGAAATGTATAATTATCTTTTACATTGTTACGCGGACCCAACTAAATTGTTGTACCGCGGAAACGCATTGTCTTCGGAAGTTGGCTGCCAGCAGGGTGACCCCCTTGGGCCGGCCATTTTTAGTTTAGCTATAAATCCAATCATTCAAAATTTAAAGTCAAAATTTAACGTTTGGTATTTAGATGATGGGAGTTTAGGAGGTGATGTCGATACAGTTTTATCTGACCTTTCGTCCATTCAATCTAAATTCCAAGCAATAGGTTTAGAACTAAATTTCAGTTAATGCGAACTTTTTATTCAAAATTCTTCCTTGAATTGTTCTGTTATCAAACAAAAATTTGATAATCTAACACCAAAAATAAAAATAGTTGACCAAAAATCACTCAACCTCCTAGGGTCCCCTGTTTTTGAAGACGCAATTCCAGACTTTATTCAAAACACTGTTTTAAAATTTCAAAATTACGAGGACCGTCTTCTCGAAATAAGTCCACATTATGCTTTTTCGGTTCTTAAATTCTGTCTTTTTGTTCCTAAATTTATGTACCTGCTTCGCTGCTGCCCTTTTTGGAAATTTCAAAATCTCTTAACGCAAATCGATGATATTATTAAATTAAATTTGGATTCTATTTTGAACATTCAGCTAAGCGAGCAATCCTGGACTCAGGCATCCCTCCCCATCCGCTTTGGTGGACTAGGGATCCGCAAAATTTATTGTGTTTATTTTCCAGCTTTTTTGTCTTCCGTTCATAGCTCGGCCAGTTTAGTAGGTAAAATCCTTTGCGCATTGCCCTTAAACTACACGACTGCCGACTTGGAGGAAGCCAAAAATGCCTGGAGACTTGCCTACCCAAGCAGTAATTTTCCAGACAATTTAAATTCTCAGAGGTGTTGGGATGACATAACCTCTAATCTAACTTATGACACCCTTATAAGCAGCAGCTCAGGGTCTGAGCGTGCCAGGCTCTTGGCGGTGGGAACCAAAGAAGCTGGCTACTGGCTACATGCACACCCATCGCCAAATACTGGTACTTTTTTAGAGCCTGAAACACTCCGAATTTCAATTTGTTTGCGTCTTGGTGTCCGGGTCTGCTCTCCACACATATGCCCCTGTGGCAATGAAGTCGATTGTCTGGGTCACCACGGACTTTCATGCCAAAAAAGTGCGGGCCGCTTCTCTAGACACGCCGCGCTCAATGACATTATCCGCCGGTCTCTTGCCTCCGTCAACGTTCGCGCTTTACTAGAGCCAACCGGTATCGCTAGGGACGACGGCAAGAGACTTGACGGTATGTCTTTAATTCCGTGGAGTATGGGGCGAGTGCTGGTGTGGGATGCTACTTGTGTAGACACCCTAACCTCGTCACACCACCGCGGAACGGTAATTAAACCAGGCGCGGCGGCTGAGGCGGCCGAAAACATGAAGAAAAATAAGTACAAGGGTCTCGGTGCGGAATATCACTTCGTTCCTTTCGGCGTCGAGACCCTTGGTCCGTGGGGACCCGGTGCTATTAGCCTTTTTAAGGAGTTATCAAAAAGGCTAATAGAAACCAACGGAGACCATAGAGCTGGCAGCTTCCTCGGCCAACGCTTAAGCATTGCTGTACAACGAGGAAATGCTGCCAGCATCTGTGGTACTTTGCCACGGGGGCCCTTTCTTAGTTTTTAGTTTTTATTTAGTTTTAATTTTATAGTATTTAGTTTAGTGATAAGTAGGTTTTATTTTAGCTTTAATTTATTGTAAATTGATTTGTCCAGTAATTGTTTATGTGCAATAAAGTAAGTTTATATAGCCTCATATCCAACCCCAAGAAAGCAATTTTCAAAATATTTTAAATAAATTTTTGTCAAACATGCTCGGAAATGTCTTTAGATAAATGACAAATAAAAAGGTCTTTGTGTCAAATAATAGATATATATCCATAGCCATATTTTTTTGGCGTGTCTGGTATTACTAATACCAAAAATAAGGAGGCCTATTTAGTTCAAATTATTTGAACATGTCAAAAAACAGTACCCCCAAACCCAGAATTTGATAAGTATGACAAAATATTGGCAATGTATTACAATGTAACAAGATTTCTGTATTGAACTTAAGAAGGTGAATACACAATCCATTACAATAAAGTAGTATTTCAATTAATATGCAAGTCATTTTATTAGAACTATTACTTAAATTTTGTCCCAGACTTCAAAAACAGTCCCTTGTCGCCTGATTGTGATTAAAATAAAAATAATTCATGAGATTGACTTTAGTAAATGCATTGATTTTGGTATGCACAACACTGGACTTGAGATGCTAAACAATTTTTATTGTTTAATTCATTACTATTTGAAGATAAAGTTGGCAGGGGACTGTTCAAATTTTCCGATTAGTGGAGAAATGCCCGTTTGTGTCCAGTCATAACCATTTCGGTGTCAGTCATTAGTAAAATTGACTCTGAATGCACATAAATTATGAGATACATCTATAAAATACCTACCTACCTATTAATATTTTTTATTAAAATCATTAGGACGTCTCTGCTGTACGGAACAGGGTTATGTTTTCAAAATGACGGGCGTTTGTCCGATCCTTGTAAATAACCTGACGATCCTTGTAAATAACGAATAAAATTACAGATTCTGTAAGTAGGTAATATTTTATTATATTGCATGGACAATTAGACCCCAAAGCAAAAAATTACTATTCGTCTTCGTTTTTAGTTATTAATTCATTTTCACCTTCCAATTCGTCTTCACCAGCTGTAGCATCTTGGTATTGCTGATATTCTGATATAAGATCACTCAAATTGTTGTCTGCCTCAGTAAAATCTGCTTCGTCCATGCCTTCGCCCGTATACCAATGAAGGAATGCTTTTCGCCGGAACATTGATGCAAATTGCTCAGAAATTCTTTTGAATAATTCCTGAATGGCCGTAGTGTTGCCAATGAAAGTAGAAGACATTTTAAGACCTCTCGGAGGTATGTCACAGACCGCAGTTTTTACATTATTTGGTATCCATTCAACAAAGTAGTGCTTATTTTTGTTTTGTATGTTAAGCATCTGTTCATCCACTTCCTTCATGGACATCCGGCCGCGAAAGACTGCGGCGACAGTGAGGTACCGGCCGTGTCGCGGGTCGCACGCCGCCATCATGTTCTTAGCATCGAACATCTGTTGCGTCAGCTCCGGCACGGAGAGCGCGCGGTATTGCTGGCTGCCGCGCGACGTCAGCGGCGCAAAGCCAGGCATAAAGAAGTGGAGCCGCGGGAACGGCACCATGTTTACCGCCAGTTTACGTAGGTCAGCATTCAGCTGACCTGGGAATCGCAGGCACGTCGTCACTCCCGACATTGTTGCCGATACCAAATGATTTAGGTCACCATATGTCGGAGTCTTCAATTTTAATGTTCTGAAGCAAATATCATACAACGCTTCATTATCTATACAATAAGTCTGATCTGTATTTTCTATTAACTGATTGAGCGAAAGGGTTGCGTTGTAAGGTTCCACTACAGTATCAGATACTTTCGGGCTTGGCACTACTGAAAAACTAACAATAATTCTGTCTGGATACTCTTCACGTAAACTAGACAACACTAAAGTTCCCATTCCCGAACCAGTCCCACCACCTATAGATTGAACAAGTTGAAAGCCTTGTAGGCAATCACAACCTTCTGCTTCTTTCCTAATGACATCGAGAGTTGACTCGAGCAAATCGGCACCTTCAGTAAAATGACCTTTAGCCCAATTATTGCCTGCTCCAGCTTGACCGAACACAATATTATCAGGGCGAAATAACCCTCCGTATGGCTCAGATCGTAAAGAGTCCATAGTTCCAGGTTCAAGATCAATTAAAACTGCACGGGGGACGTATCTCATGCATGCTCCCTCGTTGTAATAAACATTAAGACGTTCCAGCTGAAGGTCCGAGTCACCGTGATACTCTCCAGATGGCTCAATACCATGCTCGTCACTTATCACCTCCCAGAACTGAAATAAAACAAAAATAGAATTATTGCCTGTCCTTCTCTGTTCTCTGCTGAAGGATTCTCGGATAGGCTAATGCTTTTGTAGAGGGGCTGGATCATTTCTTACTAGTTAAAAAGATAAAAAGAAAGATAAGACATTGTTTATTCCGTAAGTATACCACAAGAGCACTTTTACACGTCAAAAATCTACAAGGCACTATTCAAGAGGAGACCACGGCTGAGAAGAAACGCCGCAAGAAACTCACTGTCAGTGTTTTTAAATATCGCTTATGTATAACGAAGATGTCTACTTATCTAGCTTCGTATACAACAATGAATAAGTATAAAATAAAAATATCATGCACCGTTGAGCAGGAAAACATGTCAAAACTCAGTTTTTTTACCAGAGCTACAAAAAGTAACCGGGCAAGAGCGTGTCTGTCCATGCTCAGTGTTGGGTTCCGAAGCCGTTACTACACAAACATACCTAAAATTTATTCAAAACGGGTAGTCATTGCAGATTATATAAATAGAACTGTTCAATTCAAATTAGCTCTCTTTCGTTTTTGTATCGTGTGCTGTTAAGTAGGTAATACACCTACGTCTGAAGCTGAGCTGCATTTTTCTTCCTGCCCCGCTGGATTACCATCCTTAAGCCATCCTTGCAAGATCCTTTGTGACCTAATTCTCTATTTAAAATTAATTCTGTGGTGAAGTCTTAGGTGATTTTAACAACTTTGTAGGCGTAATTAATATGAATGTAATTATGTTCATGCCAAATTACAGCTTTTTAGAATAAAGAGTTGCTGAGCTAAGCTGCGGATGGACGGACGGACGGACGGATGGACATGACGAACCTATAAAAAAAATATTTAAATATTTAAAATTTAAGAAATGAAAGCATTGACCTACAAAAAGACTTACAGTACCGTACGAACGCCAAAAAATCTAATAGAAATGTTAGTTTTATTTCTGGTACCTATTCAAATTACTTATGTATACTTAATTATGTTAGGTACCTATTAAGAGGATACACTTTGAACTACAGATTAAAGGCACTTGATCATGTGACAAAGTTTGGATAAGGCAACCGTCATCATCTGACACTTAAATAAGAACGAGAGTGACGGATGCCTTATCAACATTAAACACGCGATATAGTCGCAGCCATACTAGGCCCGCAGCTGTTTGCCTTTGTCGTTGGTTAATTTATTTCTAAATTATTTGTATTTTGACGTGATAACGTCTTATAAATCGACTAGCTTTCCGCCCGCGACTTCGTCTGCGGAGAATCAGAACTTCTGTTAAAAGTACTGGTGTAGTTTCCAACCCCTTCAAACGATTTTTTTTTCAAAAGTCTAGAAAGTGAATTTTAAGTAAGCGGTCCAAATAAACAACTTTAATTTCATGGCTCTTACCTTTAAAACAACAAAATGGCCATACAAAATAAATTCACTGCCCCTCTTTCACTATTACAGGAATAAATCACGACCCTAGATTAAATAGATAGATAATTTAGTATAGTTTTTTGAAGTGGTGTATTTTATATTTTATTTCGATAGGAATTATTATATAGATCTGAGAATAAAAATCCTTTTATTTTTATATTCTATAGTTTTTCCGAAATATTTTTTTGAAACACTGATGTGACAGTTCATACCTTTCTAAGCCTGTTTCCCTCTTACGCTTTGGTCTTCAATGAAAAATAAAGAAATGAGGACAAGTAATCGTCGACAGTTCTCATTTGTCAAACAATCCGTTATACTTACACCTGTATTGTTTATTTTGATTTCGTTTGCAAGTTTGTTTCGACTGCGATGTCCGAGTTATATGCCCGGTTATATAATTATTGTTTTTCCATCGCTACAACAGTCGCTGAATCGTCCAAGAGGTTTGAACAAACCAATTTGTGTTTGTTTGGTCCAAAAAGAAAATCGTTATCAAAGTGCCGCAAATAGTCGAGATAAGAATTGATCGGCGTCCGAAATCCGTGCCAGGGTCGTGGAGAGAAGTAGAAAAGCCAGAGTCTAGGTAGGTATAAGCAATAGTTGACGTTAAAACACAGTCGAAACAAACTTGCAAACGAAATCAAAATAATCAAATACCACAGTCAAATACTATAATCATATAATCCTATAATCTGTGGTTTGACAAACGAGAACTGTCAACGACTTTTTTTTTCATTGGAGACCAAGGCGTAAGAGGGAAACAGGCATAGAAAGATATGAACTGTCACCTCAGTGTTTTAAAAAATGATTTCGGAAAAACTATAGAAGATAAAAATAAAAGGATTTTTATTCTCAGACCTATATAATAATTTCTATCGAAATAAAATATAAAATACACCACTTAAAGAAACTATACTCACCCAAATACTAAACTTCTATTCAAACCCACATTTTCAAAAAACACCAAAGCTGAATTTTTCAATGTAATAGTAGTCTCAATGCCCATTTCCATAATTATACTGCAAGTATGTAATTTTGAAAATTACTTAATTTCGATACAAACTTTACAGTCCGCAGTCACATCCTAAGTTTTCCCATCTAGTCATTTTTACTGATAATGGGTTCGCGCTTCACTAACTTTGGTTAGGGCGCATAACGTCCCACTCGCAAAACGTCCCTCCACCAAAAATACGTCCCATTCGCAAAACGTCTTCTCTGCAAATGGTCCCTTATGTAAAATACCCCATTCGCAAAACGTCCCTTTCTCAAAAGGTCCCACCCCGTTCGCAAAACGTCCCTTCTGAGAAAGCCCCTTTCGCTAAAAGTCCCTACCTACTGCATAACGCCCCTTTCGCAAAACGTCCCGTCTGCGAAATGACCCATTCGCAAAATGTCCCGTCTGGAAAAAGCTTGTTTAAGTAGAGACTAGGTGTTGTCATAAGAGATGTCCAATAATAATCCCTACATTGGCCTTAGTGTGGAATGGGGACTTCACATATTATCCACTCACCTTGGATTTTACCTGGCGGGCCAACTCTCACAGACACTAGTTTTTACAACTTTTCCTTAGTAATTACCACTGGCCACTTCAATGGAGATTAAGAAGGATACTTATTATAATACTTAGACGATAAAACAATAAAACAATTGAATACTACTTGTCAGGGCTCTGTCAGGCATGATTTGCTAGTTACCAAAGGTCTTGGTTTTACCAAAAATGAGCGATCATATTCCAATAATTTACCAAAAACCAAAAAGGTAGAAAAACTATCTTAAGAGATGGTTACCGGTACAATTTTAATAGAAATAATAAGAGCGGTAATAGTACGCAGTGGAGATATGTCCAACGAGATTTGTGCAGTGCTTCGATAACCATCAACGAGGCTGCGACTACGATTCTACGAGGAACTGACGAAGATCACACTTGTCAAAGGGACTATATGTATTAGTAACAATGTTTTATTGGCTATAAAATATATATTTTTCTAAATATTATATGTTAAGACTGCACCGAGCAAACGTCGAGCGTCCAGTGGCGCCCTCATTACTATTATTGTGTTTCTAATTAATTAAAGAATTTCCTTGCAATCAGACGATACGTATTTGTAGCGCAAGTAAAAACACAATTTATGGGATACGTAACAAACTTTAATAACAATTACCCTTTGAGTAGTCAGCTTAACGGGAAAAGGTGGCCACTTTTTTCGTTAAGTTGATAACTCGAAGGTGAATGGTATTAAACTATGTGATATACTCTATAAGTTGTGTTTTCATTTGTAGTACAAAGACCTACCGACCAATTTCAAGAAAATACTTTAATTTATTAGAAAACACAATAATAGTAATAGGGCGCCACTGTACACCCGGCGTACACTCGGCGCAGTCTTAACTTATCAATTCGTCGCTCAATTTGCAAGCGGGGACGGACCTGCGAGCGCGCGGAGCTCGGTCAGTGTCCGAAAACTAGCCTCGAGCTACGCGGCACTCAGCTAAGGCCCCGCAGTACAAAATTCAGTGGGTATCGATAATATCCTCTCTGGCTTGTAAATATGACGCAAGTACGGCGTTTAGGGCTCCCATAAGCGCAAAATTTTGTTTACAGGCAGGCAAGCGTGGTAGACGTATCCTACAATGCGAATGTGATAGCGAGATCATCCTGCACTGATAACAGTACGTGTTGGGCGACAGGAGGATCCCGCGACGAAGCGATGGGCGTACAAATAGGAAGCGCTTCCAGGTGTAGCCGATCAATATTGTTATTATTATGCGATTATTATTATTAAACGACCAACCCTTTTTTTCATGACATGCATGCGTGAAATGCATGTTAACAAGCATACTTGATGTTGAGCGTATGTTAGGTTGGTGACACAGTATTGTTCGGTATACCTATGTTACGCCTAGATCATATAATAATAGCAAACCTTATATCCTATTTGGTTACCGCAGCGTCCGACTTGAATGTGAACTATTTCTCTCATAATTGTTAAGTAACGATTTATGAAAGAACACTAGGATTTTTGCAACAATTAATTAATAAAAATTAAGCAATTAAAATAAATAAATAAGTAATACAACAAAACGGTACGATCCTACATTAGTCCTAAAACTGTGCGTATTTGTTTCATGGCCCACAAGATCAAAAATCGTCATTTTCATAGTGGACATGCCCTATTTAAGTATTTTGCCGTTTAAACGTTACCTACCTAATTGTGAGCACCATAGAGGCACAAAAGGTTAGAGTGGGTAAATTATCCGCAACTCGACGACTTAATTTATGCGTCTTTTTTGCGTGTCTATTTGCCTCTATTCTCGTCAACCCAATTCTGCCAGGAAGCTTAGAAGACCCTTGATGTTGCCGAAGGCTTCTGGTAGCGACCATGGCGATTCGAGGTGCTGTGCCCCACAAGTTAATCCAAGTTTGCCTGTCAGTTATTCTCAAGGAAAACCGAATTACATCATCTTTGAAAATATAATATTAATATGTAATAGTTTAAATAAAAACGAAAAATAATAAGTCGTTAATGGACCTCATGTTTATTTGTGTGTCCATATTTTAAAAGTTTGGAAAAAATACCAACCGTTATGAACACGAAGTTTTGATTTGAGTATAAATTTATTTTAAAATCAAAACAATTATTTTTGTGATGGCTACTGTAGATAATCGGGGTAAAGAAAACTCGAAATTACAAATTAAAGTGCAAAACGATGGCGCGAGCTAGCAAACGGGCACTTAAGACGTTTCATGTTAGACTGCCTTCCATATCGACAAAATAATTATAAGAGGAAAATACCCAACGGCTGCAGCTACGACACCAAGGCTTTAATTTTAATAAATCACGCTAGATGGCGTTGCAGGTTACAAAATAAACAAGTCTTATGTTTCTAATTAAAAATAAAAATACAAAATTATATAAAAAAGTGTTTGCGTCGCCTACATTCCACCCCCTTAGTGATGACTAGATGACTACTCATCACTAGAACACTCCGAGGCAAGAAGGGCGACGCGCGTGACCGGCCGCCGCAGCACGCCGGTGCGTGTGCGCACGTCAACCACGCGGACGCGCCCGTCGTCCCCAGGCAGAGCCACACTCACTACACCGTGCCGCCATGAACCACGCTCTAAGTTATTGTCAACTATAATAACATAATCACCTACCCGTAACGGTCGTTCCTCGCTAGTCCACTTCTGTCGCGGCAGAAGGGTGGGCAAGTATTTTTTAAGCCATCGTGACCAAAACATGTCCGTTAGGCGTTGAGCTATTCGCCACTGTTTCCGCAGTTGGAGATCTACACCCTCTTATTTTCCGAAAGATGGTCCGTTGGATGACGTGCCGATCAAAAAATGATTAGGCGTTAAAGCTTCGGGGTAGTTCGGGTCGGTCGAGACATGAGTGATGGGTCGACTATTTACGAGTGCTTCCACCTCCGCCATTAAGGTCGAGAGGGTTTCGGGACGGGGTGCACGTTCTTTAAGTACAACGCGCAAAGCAGTTTTGACGCTACGTACCATTCTTTCCCAGGCGCCGCCCATTTCAGGAGCACCAGGAGGTATAAAGCGCCATTCTATCCCTCTGACCAAACCGTCGTTACGAAGTGTATCTGCGTCAAGATCGGCGAGGCTACGCTTCAGCTCCACGTCTGCCCCCCGTAGGTTGGTGCCGTTGTCGGAGTAGATCACAGCTGGTACTCCTCTTCGAGCTATCATTCTCCGCAAGCCCATTATAGTGGAGTCAGTAGTAAGGCTCTCTGTTATCTCAACGTGAATGGCGCGAACCGTCAAGCACGTGAATAGCATACCATAACGTTTTTGCCTCCCTCGACCTACTGTGACTTCTATGGGACCGAAAAAATCGACACCAGTGCACGTAAAGGGACGACGGTTGTGCTGAAGCCGAGCGGCTGGCAGATCGCCCATGCGCTGCGCCCGTGGAGCCGCGCGTCGGAGCCGGCAAAACAGGCAGCGAGAGGCTACTGCTCGCACCGTGGACCTTAGATTTAATACCCAGTAACGTTGGCGTATTTCATTTACTACCATTTCATGAGCCTGATGCAGAGCTCGTCTATGATAATACTCCACAAGAAGTTTAGTAATTTTGTGCTTACCGTCAAGAATGACTGGTCGCTTGGTGCCTGCCTCCACGCCAACGGTCTTGTCAATGCGCCCACCAAGTCGTAACAAACCCGTGCTCGTGTCGAGATAGGGTGTTAATTTTAACAATCTGCTATTTTTTATCAATGGCTTTTTAAGTTTTAAACACTCGATTTCCGCGCTAAATGAATCACATTGACATTTCTTTATCAATAAGTTTTCGGCCATTTGCATTAGTTCATTGTTGACTCGTTTACACTTACGTTGACATTTTTTAACAAACAGTAAAACTCTAACAGTTGACATTAGCAATCGACTCCACGATGAAAAACTATCTTCATTAGGCACCGGAAATGCGGTAGTGTAACTGGTCGAAGCTACGACGTTTACACATTTGCGCTCGCAAATGGTATTGTCCGACTGCTTCGAATGTTTACATAGATCTTTAGGCAACTTGGTTTCAAGTTCGCGTAAAAACCTAGGGCCCTGGAACCAGTCGTCGTGAGCGCGAAGTGGCGGCGCGTCCTCGCGCGTGGCCACGTCGGCTGGGTTGAGCGCGGTCGGCACGCGCCGCCACTCGGCCGCGGTGCTCAGTGCGTCCAGCTCGCCGAGCCGGTGCGCCACAAATGGCTTGTAATCCCGGGGGTCGCTACGGATCCATTGGAGTACCGTATTAGAGTCGGTCCAAAAATATCTTTTATCTGCCTTTACGTCTTTATGTTCACCTTGAACAGAGCTGGCAAGGCGCGCGGCGAGTAAGGCCCCTTGAAGTTCTAGTCGAGGAATAGATACAGGGCGTAGAGGTGTCACCCTACTTTTACTAGCGACAAAACAAACCAAAACACATCCATCTGAACGTATAAAACGCCAGTAAATTACGGCAGCAAAGGCCTTGGAACTAGAATCGCAAAAGGCGTGTAATTCGGTTTTTATAATTGTGGGTTCACTCACCACATCCGCTCTGTCATCATAACATTGGGTCCAGGTTCCCGCTGCAGTATAGCACCGCGGTATGCGTAACGAATCTAGCAGTTTCAATTCATCAAGCCACCTTACCCATCTTGCATGCTCGTCGGGTTGGATGCGGCAATTCCATTCAACGCCGCTCCGATGAACGTTCTGGAAAATTATTTTACTTTTGATAATAAAGGGTGACAAGAAACCATGTACATCATACACGGACATGATCACACTAAGCATTTTTGCCTTAGTAGGTGGTACAGTTCCGTTTAAAACCTCTTCAGGTACACGATGAAACGAAATCTTAAAACCGAAAGTGTCATCAGATGGATGCCATATCAAACCTAAAGTGCGTTCACTTGTATTCATGACTCCGTCCTTGAATTGAACAGCTGTTTGAGCGAGCGCGTCAGCCGGTATATTTTCTAAGACCCGTTTATCGTTACTCGACCAACCCCTAATCTCAAACCCACCTTCTTTATGAATTTGAGTAATTTGTTGCACCAATTTAATCGCATTATCCGCATCGTTAGTAGAATAAAGGCAGTCATCCATATAATGATCTTTTATTATAGCTTGCACAGCCTCAGGATATACTTATATCTTCATATTTTAGTGCATTTTTATTCTTTATATATTGGGCAATGAACGGCGAACAAGTTGCACCAAACACCAAACTTTGCATCGCGCAGGTCATGACAGGTGAGCCAGAATTTTCTTGCCATATAAATCTAAGCACATTTTGATCCTGCGGCCTGACTTTAATCCTTAAAAACATGTCCTTAATGTCCCCAATTATGACAATCTTATTTTCCCGAAATCTTAGCATTATTCCCATGAGCGAATTATACAAGTCAGGGCCTGTCAGTAAATAACTATTAAGACACGTTCCTTTTACCTTAGCAGCACAGTCAAAAACGAGTCTCAACTTACCTGGCTTATTTGGATTCTGAACACCGAAATGTGGGAGGAACCATACGTGGTCAGCTGAGAGTTCACTTTCCTTCAGCTCTCGAGCGTAACCGTCGGCAAATAGCTTATTTACCTCCTTCCTATAGCGATCTGCATAATCGTCATCCTTAATGAATTTACGCATTAGAGTTTGTAGTCGCGTGAAAGCAGCTTCCCGCGACTCAGGCATGGTGAATACGTCCTTCTTGAACGGTAAGCCAACCTCCCATTGGTTTCCGATAAGATGCGACGTATTGTCCAGAATTTGCAAAGCCCTTAAATGATCACTATTCTCGCGACACAACGTTGAAATTCCAATAGAATCTAAGGAAAAAGAATGTTTAATAAGCTGATTTAATTCAGATATATTTGTATCATCTATGTGAGTGAGATGGAATATGTTGGCAGCGTTGGAGTGAGTGCGACCGCAATAACCATGAATTGACCAGCCTAATCTGGATCGGGACGCATAGGGCTCGTGTTTGTTGCCGTGAACAATTTCTAGCGGCGCAATTAAAAAATAATTATCTTCCCCGATAAGTACACGAGGCACTACCCGACTTTTACAAACATATAGACCAGTGGGGCTAGACAAGTTGCCATCGTTCACGAACGCTAGCGTTAGGTGATCACTGGCGACATGTGTTGTCATTGAAAAATGTATGGGAATGACGTAAGTCACGTGATATATCACTCGTTACAACTGACACGCTGAAAAGTGATCACTATCACTCGATAGGTTTGACGACTACGGTCGATACGCGGTACTATTTTGACACAAAGGCTAGACAAGTTGCCCTTTTGACAGGTCGAATAGAACACGAGCACAATCACCATGTCGCACTGCTAGATCAAAACAGTATTAACTCAAAATCATGGCTAGTTTGGTTTTAAGTTCAAAGAAGTTGAATTAAAGTTGATTTTGACATGCATTGTATTTTGAGTTACTACTATTTTCATCTAGCAGTGCGATATAAACGTCGGTATCTAAGGGCGGTATCTATGGACGGCCGTAACGACCAAGAAACTGTCAACTGAGTCCGTGTCATCACTGTCATCATTGCTTCGCGGTCGCATAAAATTATATTGTTTGAACTTTGATTTCTTATTAAAAATGCTTCCGCTGAGACTTACATATACGCTGCTCACAACAGTACGAGCTTATCCAGGCGCCGACCCAGAGAAATCTCTCGTGCGAGCCTGGAGGCCGCGGACGGGATGCATGAAATGCTGTTCAGGAACATTTTACGTTAAGCAAGGTCTCATTTAGAGTTCTTTGCAGCCTTTTGCGTTCCCTGACTTCGTTGAGGAGATTGAAGGAGGTTCTCCTTGAACTGAAGGTAAGCATCATTTTGATTTTAACATGTATAAGTTGGTATGTGCATTATATAAACAATACTTACCTACAATGAAACTTGTCAGTACCAATAAAGATATTTATTACGATTATTTCAGGTGCTGTGTGCTCTCAGCTTTCTGGCGACAAGGTCGGATCAGAGGATCACGGGGTATCCAACCAATTAACGCAACGGACCGCTGCTAGTAGATGCATCCGTCAAGTGGGGGATGCTCTCAACAACGACACAGTCTTGAAGAGGAGGATCGTCTTCCTACAATCGGATGAAGCTAGGTCTCGTATAAGACAAGAGTAAGTTATGACATATATTTAATGAAAGTATTGGATGTTTCATTCCCTGAATATGTGTAATGTTTTTTATTCACAAGGTCCCGCCCAACGTTTAAATTAACCGAGGGAGCGTTTTTTCTTTTATTGAAAACTCTATAGTAGTATGGTTTTCGGAAAAAAATAGTACTTAGTTACTTATAGCGAGGTCAAGTAAGTATACTTAAACTTAACCGATATCATACAATTTATTGATAAAATAACTTTTGTGTGTTTTAGGCAACAAAGAAAATCCTACAGACGGCTGGTTGACGATGCCGGATGTCCATATACTATTATCAACCCCTTGTCGCAGAATTACAAACTCCGGTGTTTCATTTTTACACGGAGCCTGCAGCCTGTATGGAAGGAGTATCTCAACTTCCATTCAATGTCTCAAAGGTCGCCCCCTAGGTTATATTGTAGTGCGGAGCAGTCCTTTTATAATTGGAGCCAAATCCAGGATGAGCCCTACTAATTAGAGGCAGGATTATACTTAATTGTTTGGTGAAATGAGTTTGAATTACTATTCATTTATTATGTTTAAAACCTCATCCAAAAAATGCTATGAATCAAAAAATTATTGATTTCAAGTATTAAACGTTCAAAACAAAATCGAAGTACATTATTTTAGTAAAGTTTCATTACTCGAAGTTACACTGATGGCCATATAATTAGGAACCGAACGCTTGCGTTTTTCTCGTAAGATATACTTAATACAATTATGACTTAAATTTTGACCACCAATCAAAAATTTCTTGACCAATTTTATTTTTAGTTTACACTTATCATTATATAATAATCTGTTTAAATGTATGTACAGTTTGTCGCTGCTAAAATCGAATATTTCATCAATTTCATGTTAAAAAACTTTGTATGGATACGTCAGCACTAAGTTTTTAAATCCCTTTAAAAAATATTCGTTTTTAATAGCGGTAAACTGTACAAAAATTTGAGGCTTAGTTTATTAATTAACGATAAGTGTAACTACAAATAAAATAGGTCTAGAACTTTTTGATTAGTTGTCAAAATTGAAAGTATATTTGTAGGCAATTATATGGGAAAAATGCAAGCGTTCCTAATTATTTAGCCACCACTGTTATTACAGGAGGTCACGACTAATTTGGTTACGATCTCGGAAATGGATTATTCTGGCCTGACAGGATAGAGAGCAACTCCCTGATGCCAAATATGTCGTTCTGCCTGCGCACAAAAAATAAAAAAAATAAAAAAAAAAAATAATAAAATAAAATAAACAAAATATATTTTAATGTTAAAACATAGAAATAATAAAACAAATGCGCTAACCACAAATACAAATAAAATATTTAATGGCTACGTTTAATTAAAATCAATTTGTAGCTGTAGGCGACGCAAACACTTTTTTATATAATTTTGTATTTTTATTTTTAATTAGAAACATAAGACTTGTTTATTTTGTAACCTGCAACGCCATCTAGCGTGATTTATTAAAATTAAAGCCTTGGTGTCGTAACTGCAGCCGTTGGGTATTTTCCTCTTATAATTATTTTGTCGATATGGAAGGCAGTCTGACATGAAACGTCTTAAGTGCCCGTTTGCTAGCTCGCGCCATCGTTTTGCACTTTAATTTGTAATTTCGAGTTTTCTTTACCCCGATTATCTACAAGAGAAAGTGGTCTTCGAACCGAATAGACACCAGAGAGATGTTTACAACTCCACCACGCAAAGTATTAACGCGTAAACAGATACGTGAACTCGAACAAGAGCAAATTAAAATGGCGGCTGCGTTATCCAGCGAGCAAACGGAACCTATGGTCGAACCCCCAGCCCTCAGCACCGATAGTTACGTACAGCCGAAGGATTTGGGGCTAGTGAAGACAGAAACGAGTAAAAAATCGACGCCGTTTATGTCTGTTAAAGGTTCGATTACGTCAGCCAAATCGAAACGATCTACGTCATCAGCCATTGCTCGACGTAAGCAACTGGAATTAGAAGCCGCACAAGCTAAGGCACAGATACAGCTAGCACTTATTGATAAAAAGCTCGAAGCTGAGCTAGCTCAAGCTGATGCTGAAGACTCTCAAGACGGCAGCGAGGCAAATAGTGAAATTCCTGAAGACCGCGTGCAGGCCAATGTCGAGGAATGGTTACAACAAAGTGACAATAAGCCCACGTGCATCGATAAGCAACAGCTCGTAGTTGCGTCAACCAGCCGGGCTCACGATAACCTAGTGCAGAGTGTGGATCCCCCAAGCGACAGTATCAAGCAGCTTGCGCTCACCTTAAGGGACATGATGACTACTACTACGGGTCCTCAAAATGAGGACCGCCTTCTCAGTCGTTTGTCAACACCGCGTGAGTTTCCTGTGTTTAGTGGCGAATGTGTCGAGTGGTTGCATTTTAAGAATGCCTATGAGGAATCCACACGGATATGCAAGTTTAATGACTCCGAGAACCTTTGGAGGTTACGTAAAGCGCTGCGAGGCGACGCAAAGGAAGCAGTTACAGATTTGCTCATCGGTAACACCCCGCCCGCAGCTGTGATGGAAGCCCTGGAATTAAGGTTTGGTCGTTCAGATCGCATAATTCTAAACCTCACGGCACAAATAAAGAAGCTACCTATGTTACCAGCTTCATATCAAAGTGATTTGATAAAGTTTTCAATTAAGATTAATAACTGCGTAGCCACGATACGTGCTCTCAACCAAGAAGATTACCTACGCTGCCCCGAACTTTCTTTAGCTGTTCTTAGTAAGTTACCAAACACACTGATTGGTAAATGGACCGATTTTGCTTACAAAAAATTAAACGAAAACCAGCCAAAGTTAGAGGTTATAGCAGCTTTTCTAAAGAACGAGGCAGAAATGTTGTCAATAGTCGGTATGAGTCAGTTACAGGAGCAAAGGAAGCCGACAGAGTCACCGTTGCCTGCAAAACGCACAGTGATGGAAACCAAGTACCGGCCTAATCGACCTATATTTGCCACCACTGCCGTAGAAGACAACTGTAAATTTTGCAAAAGGTCGGCTCATTTGTTGTCCGAGTGTCGAGCCTTTAAACGTGCAATGCGCCGTGATCGATGGAGATTTATTAAATCGCAGAGGTTATGTTATTGTTGTTTAACGTCGCGTCACGATAGAAATGCTTGCCCGGCGCCTGTATGCGATATAGATGGATGTGGACTCGCACATCATAAGCTATTACACTGGACAAAGCCTACGTCAGAGGAATCAGCTGACGCGGTCAACAACCTCACAGCCGGGCCCGAGGAGTCGGCCCGAGCGCACGTGAAGCCAGCGGCGCCGTCGCCGGAACCCTCGGCCCTCGACACCGTGGCCCACGTCGCCTCGAAATGTGATAAATTACCGTCTACGAATCACGTCATGATGAAAGTGGTTTCAGTGAATTTAAGTGGACCTAACGGTACTGTGAATACGTACGCCTTGCTAGACGATGGTGCGTCAGTGTCTATAATTGATTCAAACTTAGCTACCGAGCTGGGTCTCAAAAGTGAACAGTCAAGTGCAATAAAGTTCATCGACGCGTTTGGACTGGAGGTGTATCAATCGGACGCGCCCACCGTCAGTGCTAAGATAAGTGGTCATAACAATAACAATTCGTATAACATTAAACTGCGTAAAGTGTCTAAGTTAAATTTGCCAGAACAAGATTTGAGTGTAATTCAAAATTTAGATTGTAAACATTTGTCGCATGCTAAAGATTATTAGACCAGGGTAGAAGCCTTTAAAAATAATAAAAAGTGAAAAAAAAAAATAGTAGGATGAAACCCATTGGAAAAGGAGGAGAATATTATAAAAATAAAAGGAAAAATAATTTACGGGCGATCTGAGGTCGGGAAGGGGGTGGGGGTGAGGTTTTAAGGGTAAAAAACGGTTTTTCTCGATTTCCGGCAAAACTAAAAGTCCTATCGAAAAAAATCAAATGGCAAAGTTGTAGGTAATAAAAAGATCTAAAACTTTTGTATTTACACTTTTTTCACATAACCTCAAAATTTATGTGAAAAATCCAAAAAACCAAGTTTTTGGTTTTTTATTTTTATCTTTTACAAACATTTTTTTTTTTTAACGAAATTTGGTGAAAACTTACCTTTTTATGTCCCAAATACGCTGTAATTTATTTGATTAAAAATATTTATTTTTTCACCTTATTTTGAATTAATATCGAAAAAACACCCTAATTTTCAATCGAAAATTCACCCGTCAAAATATCAGCTTTTTTCAAAAAGTTGGTATGGTTTCTGTTCGTTGAAATCTCTACTTTACGATGGTGAAAAAAAAAATATATGTTACTACAGTAAATCTTCTCAGAAAATGCAATCATCCATACTGATAATCTGAAAAGACAAAATCGAATTAATA